>SJYV01038331.1:1913558-1982621 GCA_006410875.1 Neotragus pygmaeus
TATATATATATATATATATATATATATGTAGTTCATATAAGTGGCTTCCCAGGTGCTGCTGGTAGTAAAGAACCCATCTGCCAATGCAGGGGACAAAAGAAATGCAGGTTTGATCTCTGGGTTGGGAGGACTCCCTGGAGAAGGGCATGGCAATCCACTCCAGTACTCTTGCCTGGAGAATCCTATGGAGCGAGGAGCCTAGCTGGCTACAGTCCATAGGGTTGCAGAGTCGGACATGACTGAAGCACCTGAGCAGGCAGGCATGGGTAGTAATATAACCATGTCCAAAACAGATTCCTCAATGTTCAGTCCATATCTGCTAACCTAGCAGTGACGATGTTTGCCTCGGCTTTTGCTTTTTAATGACTCACACACTTCCTTGCCCTGTGTCAGGGTGACAAATCCTTCCCTGTTGTTTTCATTAATCATTCCACTGGTTGAGTGACTCAGACTGTCAAAACAGCAGACAATTATAGGATTATTTTATGGAAAACGGACAGCGAAACATTATAATGAAATTTCAATTATTTTCATTCTCCTTGCTGAGACACATTTCTTTCTTTATTTTTCAAGATCAGATTTGTTTATTCTTTCTGAACCATTTATTTCTCGATTTAACAATTCTCTGACCACTGCGAGCACTTTAAAGGACAACCAGCAATAAATCAAGCAAAAAGACCATGACTCTGGGAAAGATTGAGGGCAGGAGGAGAAGGGGACGACAGAGGATGAGATTTTGGATGGCATCACTGACTCAATGGACATGGGTTTGGGTGGACTCCGGGAGTTGGTGATGGACAGGGAGGCCCGGCATGCTGCGGTTCATGGGATCGCAAAGAGTTGGACACGACTGAGCGACTGAACTGAACCGATTTGATTTTACCCAGTTTTCCNTTTAAGGCTCTGCTCAGTCACTGAGGGGGATATATAGGCTGCAGGCGGGCACAAGGGCCTGTGAGAGATACTGTGTTACGGAGTGTGCAAATGCTACAGTACAGCTAATGCTTACAGCATGAGTATTGAACACTAACCTCACACTCAAGTAAAGTAGTCCTCAGAATTCTCCAAGCCAGGTTTCAGCAATACATGAACCATAAACTTCCAGATGTTTAAGCTGGTTGTAGAAAAGGCAGAGGAACCAGAGATCAAATTGCCAACCGCTAGATCGTCAAAAAAAACAATAGAGTTCCAGAAAAACATCTATGTCTGCTTTATTGACTATGCCAAAGCCTTTGCCTGTGTGGATGACAGTAAACTGGAAATTCTGAAAGAGATGGGAATACCAGACCACCTGACCTGCCTATTGAGAAACCTGTATGCAGGTCAGGANTGTCTGCTTTATTGACTATGCCAAAGCCTTTGCCTGTGTGGATGACAGTAAACTGGAAATTCTGAAAGAGATGGGAATACCAGACCACCTGACCTGCCTATTGAGAAACCTGTATGCAGGTCAGGAAGCAACAGAACTGGACGTGGAACAACAGACTGGTTCCAAATAGGAAAAGGAGTATGTCAAGGCTATATACTGTCACCCTGCTTATTAACTTCTATACAGAGTACATCATGAGAAACGCTGGACTGGAGGAAGCACAAGCTGGAATCAGGATTGTCAGTAGAAATATCAATAACCTCAGATATGCAGATAATACCACCCTTATGGCGGAAAGTGAAGAACTAGAGAGCCTCTTGATAAAAGTGAAAGAGGAGAGTGCAGAAGTCAGCTTAAAGCTCAACATTCAGAAAACTAAGATCATGGCATCTGGTCCCATCACTTCATGGCAAATAGATGGGGAAACAGTGGCTGACTTTATTTTTTTGAGCTCCAAAATCACTACAGATGGTGACTGCAGCCATGAAATTGAAAGATGCTTACTCCTTGGAAGGAAATTATGACAAACGTAAACAGCATATTAAAAAGCAGGAACATTACTTTGTCAACAAAGTTTCATCTAGTCAAGGCTATGGTCTTTCCAGTAGTCATGTATGAATGTGAGAGTTGGACTGTGAAGAAAGCTGAACGCCAAAGTATTGATGCTTTTGAACTGTGGTGTTGGAGAAGACTTGAGAGTCCCTTGGACTGCAAGGAGATCCAACCAGTCCATCCTAAAGGAGATCAGCCCTGGGTGTTCATTGGAAGGACTGATGCTGAAGCTGAAACTCCGGTACTTTGGCCACTTGATGCAAAGAGCTAACTCATTTGGAAAGACCCTGATTCTTGGAAAGATCGAGGGCAGGAGAAAAGGGGCACGACAGAGAATGAGATGGTTGGATGGCATCATTGACTCAATGGACATGGGTTTCGGTGAACTCTGGGAGTTGGTGATGGGCAGGGAGGCCTGGCGTGCTGCGATTCATGGGGTTGCAGAGAGTTGGGCACAACTGAGCAACTGAACTGAACAGAAATAGCAAGAGTCAAAGGCTCATGCCTGTGGGATTCTATCTAGAGGTAAAATTGAGTAAAGAAAGAGTTCAGGGTTTGGAAAGAATAAGCGGAGGTTTTCCATCACCAGTTTTATCATGTTTCCTTCATTTTATGTACAGTGGGAATCTTTGATGAACTTCAGACCTCTCTGCCTTGTAGGAGAGTGATGGTAGTCTCACAGTTTACCATACCAGATTTAGTTAATTTGCATGGTTAATTCTTGATTTTGAACTGATATTTAAGGAGAGGATTAAGAATCAGAGGTTTGAGTGTTTTTCCAAAGGCCAGTAATCAAAATTTGCATTTCACAGGAAACCTTAAGAATGGAGTCTAAACCTTCAAGGATTCCAAGAAGAATTTCTGTTCAACCCGCTAGCTCTTTAAGTGCTAGGTTGATGTCTGGAAGCAGAGGAAGTGGTTTAAATGATACCTATCACTCAAGGGACTCTTCCTTTAGACTGGATTCTGAATATCAGGTAACATCTTAATTTGAAATAAGTGTACATACAGTCTCATTTTCAAAGACCTTGGAGCCATATTATTTTCTGGATTTCAGAAAAGTAGTAGAGTGTGTTTTTTAACACCTCAGCTGGATCTGAGGCATCCTGTAATCAGAACATTAATATATTTCTGCACACTGATGGACTGTTCACACTAAGTAGCAAAACCTTGATGTTTTTCAAACTTTTTGGACTTAGGAATTTTTTTATAAAGAACTGTGATCATATATAAATGTTCATACTTTCCGAAGACTTGCAAACCTATTAACCTAAAAACAATCAATTTAAATTAACAGGCTGTTCTTCGATGAAGATACATCATTAACATTCTTTTATATGAATTACAGTAATGAGTTGATTGATTCGTAATTGCATAAAGTGACATAAGTTCCTTTTATGTAGCTAATTTTCATTAAGACTAATAGTTTTTTTTTTTTAAACTAGCTTATTAGTGTTGTAACAATGGTTGTAGTCTAAATGGTATAAATCTCGAGTCATGGATTATAGATTTAATTCAGTTTATCTTGCCTGTCTATCACATTTAAGTTTATTGCATTATTGACTGAAAACCTGATTAAGTCACATACAATTTGCAAAAGTCTATGTTTGGTAACTGACTCTAAAGAGAATCCTTTAGTGGAAATGTTTATTTATGTCTTAATATTTATATATCATGCAATATACTCTATTAACAGAAGTCACTTAGAAGCATTTCTGCATAGTAATAAGCATTTTATACAAATGAAATAAGATAATTTCTCTAAAATGCCCATATCTACTGCCAACTTGCTAATGTTGTATGTACTGTTTATTTATACTTATTTTAAATGTTGTTTTGACAATGTATTTGTTTTACTCTGTTGCTAGACAAGAGTATTCTTGCCAGAATCACGTGTTTTTCATTCTGCTGGAAATGTAGGTTAAATGGTTGTAACTTTTTTTTTTTCAATATTTATTTGTTTGGTTGTGACATGCAGGATGTTCGTTGTGTCATGTGGGATCTTGTGACGCACAGATTCTCTAGGTGTGGTAAACGAGCTCAGTAGTTGTGGCTGGTTGCTCCATGGCATGTGGGATTTTTGTTCCCTGACCAGGGATTGAACTCACATCCCCTGCATTGCAAGGCGGATTCTTAACCACTGGACCACCAGGGAAGTCCCTCATTGTGACTTATTAAGAGCACAGAATTGGGATTTTTTTAATATAGTTTTGAGGAAATTTTGCCTGCCGATCTGTGTCCGGTTTTTCATGATTAGTGAGGAACACAGACTGTAAAGCAAGACTAAAAGTCTTGAATATATTTAGAAAACTTATTGACATCCCTTTAAAATACTATTTTCAGAGTTTTCAGCTTGTTCCTAACTAATGTCATAGATTATTCCAAAAGTCTTAACTTTCATTGTTGGAGTTAAACAAATGCAAACATTTTTTTAAAAAGTAAATTATTTTTAAAGTAAATTTTTTTTAAAGTAAATTGACTCAATAAGATAATCAGTTTTGTAAATTTGGGGGTTTTCCTTAATGGTTTTCAGTTATTTAAGTGGCTTTTGGTCTTTTATCCCCCAGTGGGTTACAGGAACATTTCCAGATTGCTTTGCTGTTTTAGTTTTTATTTAGAAACTGAAATTCCTGTGTTCTGAGTAAAGTAGTTATCTGTTTCCTCTTATGTGAAATGATAATAAGGGTGGTTTTCTCATACAGTTACTGTTTTAATTGGAAGAAGTACTACATGTAACAGTGCCTGGAACCTAGTAAGAGTTCAAATGTTAACTGGTTATAATGATTGTTATTGCTACTGTTACCATTTCCTGACTTTGCAATTGGTTTAAATGAATGATAAATATCATTAGGGGACAATATAATATCAGATTATATATCACATGATTTTTCAGCAAGATGTGTATTTAATGAATGAGAGACCTTTGACTATCAAAGGAAACATTTTTGGTTATTTGTTGGTATTTTCTGACTCAAAAGTGTCTGCAGCATAACACTCCCCTTCTTTACTGCACTTACTAAACCTAAAGCTTCAGAAAGGAGGGTCAAGTGATGGCATAGTAGATCATTTATGTTATGGATCGAATGATGTGAAAATACCTTATTTGTACAGTGTTTGACATTTTGCAGAACATTTTTCATTTTTAATCCTAAATACACAGTGACAGATGCTTGTGTCATTTCATAAATAAAGATCTGAAATCTGGATAAATATGTGGTTTCTCCCAGCCACACAGTTAGTATACAGTGTGCCTGAGCTGAAGAATCTAAGACTTCTGGGTGGCACTGTGTCTTTGGGAAATGTAAGTTCTAAGTCCCGAACAATTGATTTTCTAAATATCTTTTGGTTCTTGCCCATTTTTAAGCTGGGCTGTCTCTGTTATTAACCTTACTGATATTTCTGCTACTCCATTTTTAAATTTTTGTTACAATTTGAATGGTGCAAAACTATGATCATCTTACCTCTTTGGTAACAGTAGGTAGAATTTTGTATGTTTTGGGAAAGAAAATTTAATTTACATGATGGTTAAAAGTGAAAATTTGGGAGTATTCTGTGACTATGTAATTATTTTTATTACTTTTATTTTTTTCTGTAATTTAAGCAACCTCTAATCCCACTTTTTGCTTTGTGGAGAGATTGCTTTTTTAATATGAAATGATAAAAGAGGCTTTTAATGGAAGTTCTAGGTTTTTACATCGTTTTCTAGTTTATATATTAACTGTTACAAAGCTCGGTACAATGGCATATTTTGTATAGTGTGTATTTTCAACAGTTAAAATAACCAATTATCATTAACCTTTTTATTTTTTTGTCTGTTTTGGTTTCTTTATCTGGTACACAGTTTCCAAGGAAATACATATATACATAACGCACACAAAATCAGATAAGAAAATGAAAATAGTTTTAAATGCAATCAGGAAAATACAGATAAAATACTGAGAGTGGGTCAGAGTTAACTGGTAGATTTATAAGCCTTTGCAATATTTTAAAGTTAATCTACCCTTATGGCAGAAAGTGAAGAGGAACTATAAAAAGCCTCTTGATGAAAGTGGAAGAGGAGAGTGAAAAAGTTGGCTTAAAGCTCAACATTCAGAAAACGAAGATCATGGCATCCAGTCCCATGACTTCATGGGAAACAGTGGAAACAGTGTCAGACTATTTTGGGGGGCTCCAAAATCACTGCAGATGGTGATTGCAGCCATGAAATTAAAAGACGCTTACTCCTTGGAAGGAAAGTTAGGACCAACCTAGATAGCATATTGAACAGCAGAGACGTTACTTTGCCAACAAAGGTCCTTCTAGTCAAGGCTATGGCNCCTTTGACTGTGTGGATCACAATAAACTGGAAAATTCTGAAAGAGATGGGAATACCAGACCACCTAACCTGCCTCTTGAGAAACCTGTATGAACTGGACATGGAACAACAGACTGGCTCCAAATAGGGAAAGGAGTACGTCAAGGCTGTATATTGTCACCCTGCTTATTTATCTTATATGCAGAGTACATAATGAGAAATGCTGGGCTGGAGGAAGCACAAGCTGGAATCAAGATTGCTGGGAGAAATATCAATAACCTCAGATATGCAGATGATACCACCCTTACAGAAAATGAAGAAGGACTAAAGAGCCTCTTGATGAAAGTGAAAGAGGAGAGTGCAAAAGTCAGCTTAAAGCTCAACATTCAGAAAACTAAGATCATGGCATCCAGTCCCATCACTTCATGGCAAATAGATGGCGAAAGTAGTGGCTGACTTCATGTTTTTGAGCTCCTAAATCACTGCAGATGGTGACTGCAGCCCTGAAATTAAAAGATGCTTACTCCTTGGAAGGAAAGTTATGACAAATCTAGACAGCATATTAAAAAGCTGAGACATTACTTTGTTAGCAAAGTTTTGTCTAGAAAGACTG
This sequence comes from Neotragus pygmaeus, assembly GCA_006410875.1. NCBI lineage: Eukaryota > Metazoa > Chordata > Mammalia > Artiodactyla > Bovidae > Neotragus > Neotragus pygmaeus. The sequence goes on from SJYV01038331.1 coordinate 1,920,387, forward strand.
TTTCCAGTGGTCAAGTATGGATGTGAGAGTTGAACTATAAAGAAAGCTGAGCGCTGAAGAATTGATGCTTTTGAACTGTGGTGTTGGAGAAGACTCTTGAGAGTCCTTGGACTGCAAGGCGATCCAGCCAGTCCATCCTAAAGGAGATCAGCCTTGCGTGTTCATTGGGAGGACTGATGTTGAAGCTGAAACTCCAATACTTTGGCCACCTGATGCGAAGAGCTCAGTCATTTGGAAAGACCCTGATGCTGGGAAAGATTGAAGGCAGGAGGAGAAGGGGACGACAGAGAATGAGATGGTTGGATGGCATCACCAATTCAGTGGACATGAGTTTGGGTGGACTCCGGGATTTGGTGATGGACTGGGAGGCCTGGTTGCTGCGATTCATGGGATCGCAAAGAGTCGCACATGACTGAGTGACTGAACTGAACTGAAATGCCATATATCCATTTGCTTAGTCGCTCAGCTCTGTCTTTGTGATCCCATGGACCTCAGTCCGCCAGGCTTCTTGGCCCATGGGGATTCTCCAGGCAAAAATGGTGCCCTGGGTTGCCACGTCGTCTTCCAGGGCATCTTCCCAACCCAGGCATCAAACCCACATCTCCCGCATTGCAGGCAGATTCTTTATTGTCTGAGCCAACAGGAAAACCCTAGAGTACTGTACTGGGTAGCCTATCCCTTCTCCAGGGGACCTTCCTGACCCAGGAGTCTAACCGGGTTCTGGATTCTTTACCAGCTGAGCTACTAGGGAATCCCATAACAATGCCATGAAGAGTGTGAAAAGACAACTTACAAAAATGGGAGAAATTATTTGTGAACCATATGACAAGGAACTTGCAGCCAGACTATATAAAGAACTCTTAGGTTGTAACACAAAAAAACAACTCAGTTTAAAATGAGCAAAGCAACTGAACAGACATTTTTTGGAAGATGTATAAATGGCCAGTGAACACATGAATAGATGCTCAACATCATTAACCATTAAGAAATGCAAATGTACACTCTTAATGAGACACCACTTCATACCCACTAGAAAGGCTAAAATAAAACAAGTGAGACAATACCTAGAGTTGACAATGTTGTAGAGAAATTTGAACCTTCAGCTATTTGTAAAGCCTCCTCAGACAACCACTTTGCCTTGCATTTCATTTCCTTTGGGATTGTTTTGGTCACTGTCTCCTGTACACTGTTAAAACCTCTGTACATAGTTCTTCAGCTCTCTGTCTACCAGATAAAATCCCTTGAATCTATTCGTCACCTCTACTGTGTAATAAGGGATTTGACTTAGATCATATCTGAATGGGCTTGGCCTAGTGTTTTTCCCAACTTGAATTTTGCAGTAAAGAGCTGATGATCTGAGCCAGTCTGTTCCAAGTCTTGTTTTTGCTACTGTACAGAACCTCTCCATCTTTGACCACAAAGAATATAATCAGTCTGATTTTGATATTGACCATTTGATGATGTCCATGTATAGAATTGTCTCTTGTATTATCAGCAAAGGATGTTTACTATGCCTAGTGTGTTCATGTTTTAGGCGCATATAAAATGCCCATTTAAAAAGATTGGGATGAGGTTAGGTGATACTTGCTATTTTAGATTTACGAGTCAGAAATAGAAGTTCTTAATCTTTGAAATTCAAAGGTCTTAAAACCATTGGCCTGCAGGATTAGGTCCCTGATAGATGATGGGGGCTCATAACATGGTTTTATTCTGAAATATTTAATGAATTTCATGTCACTTGCTATTCAGTTTATTGATTGGGTCTCTGTGGATGACTTGGTAGAGAAGGCTTGTGAGACCAAGTCTTTGCTAAGCTAAGGAGTCCTACATTCAATTAAAATATTCTCTGGGCAAGAGTTAGAAGAAATCTTGATCTGCCCATTAGCACTTTTTCAGCTTTGTATGTTCTACTTTTCCATATATGTGCATGGTTTATTCTGTAGAGTTACTATGGACTAGTACAGCTTCCTGTATACATGCAGTATGCTTCTCATAATTGAAAAATAATAGAAGATCAAGTAAGTAGTGATGCTTTAGAAGAATTCCCATGGTAGAATAGTTAAGACATCTTTTTATCTTTTTGCATTATCCGCCTATAACCTCCTTCCTCATTTGGCTATTCAGTGAACTCCAATTATCACCTTCTACTAGTTATTCCCTTTCCTTAGACACAGTTAAGTTTTTTCTTTTCTGTAGAACTTTGAACATATTTCCTATTATAGTGCTTACTCATATGATAACTATTTGTTTGTTTATCTGTACTCTTAAAACGGTTTGAGCACATTGTTTGCATACTTATGTTTGAATATTATGTTAACATAGACTGAATTTATGGCTCATGATAACATTCCATTTTTAACTTTCTTTTGTGGAGAAATATATGGTCTTTGTGTGTATGTGTGTATTTGTACATTGTAATTTTTGTGTTATTTCACTCAGTTGTACATATAATTATATGTTTAAAGAGAAAATGAGCTAAGAGTTTTAAAATACTTAATTTTAGCTGTTTCTCTGATGAAGAAATTCCATATTTTAGTTTTTTTGTTGTTGTTAGTACCATGTATAGTGTTGTATGCTGAGAAGGCAATGGCAGCCCACTCCAGTACTCTTGCCTGGAAAATCCCATGGGCGGAGGAGCCTGGTAGGCTGCAGTCCATGGAGTTCGCTAAGAGTTGGACACGACTGAAGCGACTTAGCAGCAGCAGTAGTGTTGTATGACTCTTCCTGAGAAGGGGCATAAGATCCAGATGTGTTTTTGGTTACTTAAAAATCTTATTCTTACAGTAGAGCATTCATAGTCACTTAGTGCCTTTCTTGGTATTCTACCTATAAGAGGAAGAAACAAGGTTCATCAATGGGTTAACATTAAACCTGGAGAACAAAATAATTACATATAAATTTTTACTCTTCAGTGTTTCCTAGCCTAGTGTATATATTCAGTTACAAAGAAGACATACCTAAATCTAGCAAAATAAGTTACCATGTAAAGGAACAAGTGGTACAAGACAATAGAACCTACATGGTAGAAAAGTGTGTGCTTAGTGAAGAATGAATGATCCTTGGCAATTTATTAGAACACTATAGACTAAATTTAATATTTCAACTTAATATTTTAAAATTTCAAGTGTTTTGTTCCTTTGTAAAATTTCATTTTAACTTACAGTCTGCATCAGCAGCTGCGTCACCATTTCAACCTACATGGTATAGTGAGTCTGAGATAACTCAGGGAGCACGCTCAAGATCACAAAACCAGCAACGGGATCATGATTCAAAAAGACCTAAACTTTCTTGTACAAACTGTACATCTACCTCAACTGGAAGAAGTATTGGCCATGGATTAAATGCAGTATCAGGTAATAATTAAATTTATGTACACACTAGTCACTGTATATGTATTTTGGACAAAAGCCCGTTTCCCAAGCTATTTTGTTTTAAACAAGTAGATTGAATGTGAGACTGAGTCAGAAATAAGAGTGAATCTTCCAAAATCTTACCTTAGGTTACTGCTAGAACTGAAATTATCTCTTCATCTAGGATTTTTGTTCTAAATTTGGTAAAAATGTCTTACACAAATGGGATATTAATGGATTTTACTTAGTTAGAATAGTTGATATGTTATAGTAGCAAAGTTTGTAAAACTGACCTGTCTTCTGCTTATTATTATAGGAGATAAAGTTTTAAATTGTTGCTGGGAAAGCCAGATTTACAGATAACATGTTTAAAATGTTTTCTTAGCATATTTGTAAATAATACACATTGTGCTATATGACACTTACTTTAAGAAAATGTAGAAATTCTTTAGTTGAAAAATAGTTGGTGGTATTCTACTAGAAATTCTGTACAGGAGTTGGAAAGCTATGATTCTAGTCTTCTAATTGCGTGACATTGGACAAATCACTCAGTCACTCTGGTATGAAAGACTTAGGCATAAAGTAGTTGAATGAGCATAAGCGATTCCTTTCCATTTTGTTAGGTAGGATGGCCATGAGAAAGACAGTGGCCATGTGAAAGATATTAAGAGTAATGTGATGGGTAAGAGCAGACTGACCTTAACTTTGTAGACAGATATCGTTACATAGTGATACTTTTGTTCTCTTCTGCTCTGTAAAGGCATAATAATAACCCCGGGCCTTTTCCCTTAATGAAGGGAAATTATTTAAGGAGTTTAGGACTAGGAGAGGAAGACCCAGAATTTCAAGATAAACAGTAAAGGGGGGTAAGTTTTGAGACTTAATTTTTAATTCCTTTTTAAATGAAACTATATCTAACAAAATTTAGATTATAATTGGAATGATACATTAATTCTTAGCATAAGGATGAACGAAGTATGGCAGCAATAATAGTTCCAACAAAATAATGTAACTTGCAGTATAACCTCTTTCTTTTCAAGATGGCTTTGATTTTTGGCTGTTCTCATCACTTTTGCTGTAATCATTTTTACATCATGTGTATATTGTGTATTCAGATATTTCAGGGAGTGACTGAGACATTGGCATTCTAGATGAGGGATAGATTTTAGTATTAGAGAAGAACATGATTGAGTAGGAGATAATTTTGTGAGTGATTAGTGCATTAGTGGATTTTGCTTTTCATTGCAACTATATAACTTGATTCCTATGTGTGCAGGCATGCCTGATCACTAAGTGCTGTGTCCTACTCTTTGCAACCCATAGACTGTACCCCGCCAGGCTCCTCTGTCCATGGGATTCTCCAGGCAAGAATACTGAAATGGGTTGCCATGCCCTCCTCCAGGGGTCTTCCTGACCCAGGGATCGAACCCACATCTCTTAAATCTCTTGCACTGGCGGGCAGTTTCTTTACCACTAGCACCACCAATAAACCATAATTATCTCTGTTTAGTATTGAAAATTTGTTGTCATCAGAAACCTTGAAAGCTTTCTCTGAATTAAAACTTCTTCAATTATTTTAAGATTCTACTTGGAGGCATAGTCAAGTTCCCAGGTCTTCATCAGTGGTACTTGGATCATGTGGAACTGACTTGATGAGAGAGAGGAGAACAGATTCCTCCATTAGTAATCTTGCGGATTATAGTCACCGAAGTGGTGATTTCACAGCTTCATCATGTATGTATAAGCTATACTGTTATGCATAATTTATCTAATAATGTTTCATTTTCTTCTGTGTATCATTAAAATCACAGTACAGAGGAATAAATGAAATAAATACTATGAAGATTTATAATATAGGATTCAGTTCAGTTCAGTCGCTCAGTCGTGTCCGACTCTCCACGACCCCATGAATCGCAGCATGCCAGGCCTCCCTGTCCATCACCATCTCCCGGAGTTCACTCAGACATGTTCATCGAGTCCGTGATGCCATCCAGCCATCTCATTCTCTGTAATCCCCTTCTCCTCCTGCCCCCAATCCTTCCCAGCATCAGAGTCTTTTCCAATGAGTCAACTCTTCGCATGAGGATAGCTTGATATATATTCTAGGACTTTGTTGTTTTACTGTAAAAATTGTAACCAATTTAAAATATTTAGACACAAGTATCCAAATTGTTTGCTTATAATTTTTCTACTCTTCTGAATGTATATGTTTTATATATACTTGATAATTCTTATATGCTGCAATATAATTTGCCTTATGAATTAAGTAAAACATGAAATCATCATTTTAAGACATAATTTAGGATTCCTTTAGTTTAGCATGAATTTGTTTTTGTTTTCATTTAGTTGAAATAAAAACCCACACTGTTTGTGTCGGTGTGTGTAAGCCTGAATTTAAAAAAAAAATAGAAGTCCAATGAGTTACCCATTATGCAGTGAATCCACCTGAAAAAAAATAAGTGCAATTAAAAAAATAAGTAAAAATAAAACAATAATAGTACATAACTGAAGAGAAAAGATACTAACTGAAGTTGACAGTCATAGCAGACAAAACTGGAATTTGATTTACAAAGAAGAATATACATTTCTATTTGAAGGTTTAACTAGATTTGTTAAATGATCTTACTAGGGCAATTTTTTGCTTTGAGACAAATGAAAGTGTATTATTTTCATTTGCTTGACTTTGGATGGAGGAGGTTTAGTAAACAGTGTCAGTAGCTTCTAGGTTCGGGGAGTATAAGTGTATGGAATAGATTCGTCCCCATTGATTCTTCCATGAGGTACCATGTGTTAGCACAGTAACAGTCTAGTTCTTAAACTAGATATATGGATGAATATTTTTTATAAAGGAATGCTGTGATATTTCTCATTCCACTTGAAGGTTAGAATCATCAGCAATGTACTGTTAAAATTGCAGATGCCAGAACTCTATTCTGACTAGGAGTTCCCGGCCAGTATTTTTTTGTTTAAACATAGTTATGGTTGATGAGTAATCAGAGATTAGAATCCCTGTTGTTAACTTGAAAGAAGAAGCCAAAGATTGGAGAAAGTTTGAACTATTAGCATGGTTTGCCATAAAATTACAAGAATGATAGTATTTACATGAAATAACTTTGTACTTATTAGAGTAAGAAAAATTTCCAAAAGATCGTCTCCCTATGAGAATTTTGCTTTTACTTGTTATGAGTCATTTATATTGAGTTTTTGACCCATTTAAAATTCCTTATCCATTTAGATGTTAGGTATTCTTCTCCCATATCAATTTTTGATCAATAAATTCAACTGTTATACCTTCATCCGTGTTAGTAGATTGATGTTTGCCTCTTATAAAGCTATAATGCATTTCTGTTTTTAAAAATTTGTAATGATGACTTTATTCAGCTGCACTGGATTTTACCAAAAGTGTAGACAGATAGTTAAATATGTTAATTTTTTTTCTATAATAGTAGTTAGGCTATGTAGTTATAATATGCCAGTGTTCAGTTTGAATCTAGGGGTTAATTTTGACATTAATTAGTGGTTAATAGACTTAAATTTAACAATGCACAGATAATTCATGAAATTGGTTATCTTTTCCTTTTTTAAAAAATAGATGTTCAAGACAGAGTTCCTCCTTCATATTCACAAGGAGCAAGACCAAAAGAGAACTCATTGAGCACTTTACAACTGAGTACATCATCTACTAACCACCAAATGCCTTCTGAACATCAAACCATACCATGTTCTAGGGACTCTGCTAGAAATTCTTTAAGATCAAATTTTTCTCCAAGAGAATTAGAATCTCCCCAAAGCAGTATGCAGCCTGGATTTTCTTATACTTCAAGTAGAGGTGAAACTTCAACTATAGGCAGTTCAGATAGGATTAACTCATCTCACAGATCATTTCAAGAATCCTCTGACAATGAAGGTAGACGCACAACAAGGAGATTGCTGTCACGTATAGCTTCTAGTATGTCATCTACTTTTTTTTCACGAAGGTCTAATCAAGAATCCTTGAATACAAGGTCATTGAGTTCTGAAAATTCTTACGTTTCTCCAAGAATCTTGACAGGTTCTCAGTCTCGTGGTAATGCAGCATCAGCTTCTGATATTCCTGATAATAGGGCATCCGAAGCTTCTCAGGGATTTCGATTTCTTCGGCGAAGATGGGGTTTGTCATCTCTTAGCCAAAATCATAACTCTGAGCCAGATTCCCAAAATTTTAACCAAGAATCTGAAGGTAGAAATACAGGACCATGGCTATCTTCCTCACTTAGAAATAGATGCACACCTTTGTTCTCTAGAAGGAGGCGAGAGGGACGAGATGAATCTTCAAGGATATCTACCTCTGATATACCATCTAGATCTCATCTTTTTAGAAGAGAATCAAATGAAGTGGTCCACCTTGAAGCACAGAACGATCCCCTTGGGGCTAGAGCCAACAGACCGCAAGCATCTGCAGCACCAAGCAGTGCTGGTACAGGTGACTCCCCATCAGATGCAATTCGTAGTGGAAGAAGTACAGGAATAACAGGGATCCTTCCTGGTTCCTTATTTCGATTTGCGGTGCCCCCAGCACTTGGAAATAATTTGAGTGACAATGTTATGATCACTGTAGATATTATTCCTTCAGGGTGGAGTTCATCTGATGGAAAAAATGATAAAACTAAAAATGTACCTTCAAGAGACCCAGAAAGACTACAGAAAATAAAAGAGAGGTAAGTTTGAATACATGTCTTAAGCCTGTAAAGCAGGAACAGATTAGAGAAAGAACTGTTTGTTTCTAAAATGGTTTCTCATAAGAGTGATGTCTGAAATTTTCTTCCTTTAAAATTTACATCCAGTAAGATGTTAGTATCTTGCTCAGAGGTAAGTAAAATGGATGAAAATACTAGAGGTAGGTACTGAGGGGTATAAATTGCATCGGGAAATAATCTAAAGGTTGTTTTTAACCAGCTTTGGACACAGATACGTATGGAAACAAAAGGCCTTAATCTCTTACCCTTTGTCTTGGTAGGCTAGGGCTACATGGAATTGGTAAGTTGACCCAAGTGGTCATGTGTATCAAGACAATATTTCACCTTTTAATAAGATCTTTTATTTACCATTTATTTATATTTCTGATTTCAAATCTTTGGGGATGAGGTAAAATCACAGATTTTTAAATTTTTTTAAAAGTCTAAATGTGTGCTGAATTACTGTGACTGTTTGACAGAAATGTCAGTTTAAATTCAGAACTTAAATCTTTTATTCATATGAAATCTTTTGTAGAGTTTAGATTGCTTAAAAATCTCGGGAAAGATGAAAGATCAGAGGTTTTCAGTCCAACTTAATTATTTTGCCGTGTTAATATTGTTGCTTAGTTTTTCCATGTATTAAAATTACTTTTATGATGAAATGGGATAGGATAGTGCTACTTGTAAGAAGAAAAGACTTATGTAATGCTAAGGTCTTTGGGTGTTTTTGGTTTTTTGTTTTTTCTTATTCATAAAGGCCCCAGTAATGAAATTGTTGAGGAACATAGTTGTTTATCATTTTAGATTTTTTTTTTGTTTTTAACAAGAAACAATTCAAATCTTACTCTGGGTAATAAAGGAAGCTTCATATGCTTTCTAAGATAGTGAACATAGACGAATGTGTTTCCACTTTTCCTTAGAAAAAACAAATTATACCAAGTGAAGATTCCCTTAAAATTTGCTTTTTCTCCTTTCGTAGAGAAGAATTTACTCAGCTGTGGTAGTGTTAGGTTTAATGTTACAGGAGCAGCCTCTATTTGCGATCTGCTGAGTAGTATAGTAAGTAACTACTATATTTCTTGTGCTCAAAGTGAGATTAATTTGAGTGCAGTAAGCAGGCAAAGCATTAGTTTACTGATTTCCAAAGAGTAACCAGTTAAGTCACTAGCTAGTTCAAAAGCACATTTGTTGGGGTATTTTGACATGGAGTTTATATGTGTGTGTTCCTTTATTATGTTTTTCATTTATACATGAGGATTATAAGATACTTTACAGTTAAATGAATAAAAGTGTAAAAAGATGGACTCTCCCAAAGTTAAAAACTCAGAGCCAAAGAAAGTCACATCTAAAGGTAAAACATAAAGATTAACGTTCGGGGGGCTTCCCTGGTGGCTTGGTGGAGTCTGCCTGCCAGAGCCATAGACACAGATTAGATCCCTGGTCCAGGAAAGTCCCGCATGCCACAGAGCAACCAAGCCCACTCGCCAAACTACTGAGCCTGTGTTCTCGAGTCCAGGAGCCGCAGCTGCTGGAACCTGCACGCCCAGACCCTGTGCCCTGCAGCAGGAGAAGCCCCTCAGTGAGAAGTTTGCACACCACAGCTAGAGAGGAGCTCCCACTCACGGCAACTAGAGAAAAGCCCATGCAGCCACAAAGACCCAACCAAAAATAAATAAATAATAACTGCTTAGAACAAACAAAGATCAATACTTGAGGTTATATCTCTGCTTAAGCCTGGGTATGGAAGTCACCTCAAAGTACATCTTTCTCTTCCACAAATCTTTCGCTAAACTCATATGGAACCCATATAATATAATCCAGGTTGTATTTCAGTTAAAGTTTCATATTCTGTATCATCAATTTATTGAGTACCTTTTTTTGTGTCAGCAGTGGACTAAGATGAGAGATTTTAACCAAAAATATTGCTTGCTCTATAGTGATCATTTCTGCATTTAAATAAGCAGTACATGTTGGCCTGTGAAATAGAGGATGTGGGTCAATGGGAACTGCTCCACACTTTAAAATCCTAACCTTAAAAAAATGAGAATGATTTACTAACATTACTGGGGGTAGCGAAAATGAGGAATTTTAAAATCTATTGTTTTGATTTTATTATTTAATACAAAAGTTTATCAGTTTAAACATTATGTGGTTCTAACAACATGTAAATTGAAAAATCATAAGTCAATGTTTAATTCATCAAAGTTGTCTTAAAAGTTTTGAGGGGGCAAAAGTAATGGGTATATATGTACATTATCTTTATACTCCTGGAATTGAAGTAGTCTGTGATATTGCAGAAATTAAAATCTTAGCAAAACTTATAAATTATGAAAGCTGTGGAACTTAAGCTGTGGTACCAAGGACAAAATTACTTAAAACTGTTTGAAGATAAGTAATAGGGTAGTGTATTTGATTTGCTTTTAAAATATTACATTTTTTACTCTTGTTGAAAGTATTTTTCTTGATAGTTGCTATTTATTATTGTTATTGTTTGCCTTTTTTCTACCCAGAGAAACCATGATATATTTTGGGATTATGTATAACTAGAAATGACCAACCAGGATGAGTTTTGATAGCTCTGTTTAGGAAATAACCGTCTTTTCCAGCCTCCTTTTAGAGGACTCTGAAGAAGAAGAAGGTGATTTATGTAGAATTTGTCAGATGGCAGCTGCCTCATCCTCTAACTTGCTGATAGAGCCATGCAAGTGCACCGGAAGTTTACAGTATGTCCACCAAGAGTGCATGAAGAAATGGTTACAGGCCAAAATTAACTCTGGTAAGGTTTACCCATGTGTGTATTTTTTTTCACAGTTTTTTTTTTAAGAAATGCATGCATGTGTGCATTTTCGTTAATAATTCTATGTTCAAATTTATACTCATCAAAAGTGTCAATCATTTTTTGAAGCAAAAGCATTAAAGAGCATTAGTTTTGCTTCATAAATTTAATGTATAGTAGTGTTATATTTCATTTACTGAATAGTCTATTTACTTCCATATGTGTATAGTTAACTGTGATTTGTTATTGCTGGTGACCCTTATATCATGTCAGATGCTTTTGAATCAAAGAAATACTGTTACTATTTAGCAGCTATGTGTCCTTGAGAAAGATTTATTTTCTCTAATGTTATTATGCAGCAGTAGGATCACTATAGGGAGTCGTCGTTTATTAAGTGCTGTTATGGACCCAGGCATCGTTCTAGATATGGAATATAGAGAACAAGTCAGACAAGGCAACTTTCTCCCGTGGTGGTAGTATTATGTCTTAAAGGAATGCCTTGTTGAGATGCTGCTGCTGCTGCTAAGTCACTTCAGTCGTGTGCGACCCCATAGATGGCAGCCCACCAGGCTCCCCTGTCCCTGGAATTCTCCAGGCAAGAACACTGGAGTGGGTTGCCATTTCCTTCTCCAATCTTGTTGAGATGAGGGCATTTTAAACTTGAACAAAGAGGAGCTAGCTATTCTAGAATGAGAGGAAGAGCATTCCAACACATGGAACAACTAGCACAGAGCCTTTAAGGTGGGAATGACTTAGGTATGTTTGAGGAACTGAATGAAGGCCCAGTGTGGCTGTAACTTGAGGGAAACGACAGGGATGATAAGTTGAGATATAAGAGATGAGCAAAGGCTTGCTCATTTAGGACTTTGAAAGCTAATGTCAGAAGCTTAGATTTTTATAAGTGTTATATGAAGCCACTGAAGGTCAGGGGAGTGGAATAATCTTATTTCTGTTTTGGCTGCTCTGTGAAGAGTGGATTTTATTGGGACAAGAGTAGAAGCAGGGAGCTATCGTGACCAACTAGGAATCTATTGTTAGAGGTGGTGATGGTGGTGGTAGAAATTATTAGCGGTGGTGATGATGGTGGTAGAAATAGATGATTCCAGTATGTTTTGAAAGTAGATTCTACGGGACTTGCAGATGGATTGGATGTGGTGGGGTGAAGAACAATTAGAGAATTAACTGTTGTTGCCTTGATCTACTAAGTAAATTGTGGGACCATTTACTAAAATAAAGAAGACTGAGAAAAGTGTAAATTTGGGAAAGGAAACCAGGAGTTCTGTTTTGGAAATAATTATATATGAACTGTTTATTAAATAATGATATGGAAATGTCAGCTGGGCAGTTAATAATACAAGCATGATGTTTCAAGGGTTTCAGTGCTCAAAATTGCAGTTTGGGGAATCATTCATGAGCACATAAATAGTACTTTAAGCTTTGAGATTAAATGTCACTAGCACAAGGGCAGATACAAAAAAATGAACCCGAAACAGAGCTCTGAAGCACCCACACATTTAGTAGGAACAGAGAAGATTTGTGGAGCAGCCTCAGTCTGGTATGAAGAAAACGGAGAAAATGTAGTGTTGTGCAAGTGTTTTCTAAGAGGATGTAATCAACCCTGTCAGGTACCACAAAGAAGTCAGAACAGAGAGATAAGAACAAAGAAATGACAGCTGGAATTTGGCAGCATGTATGTCCTTGGTGACTTCATTGCTGGGCATAGTGGATGAGGTGAGGTGTCATTGTATTACTAAATTGGGCTGAGCGTAGACGTACATGTTTTTGTTTTTTGTTTTCAGGGTAGAAAATTTGAGGGCATGTTTTTATTTTAACGAGAAAAATTTATGAAAAGAGAAGGGGAAGATGGGATCCAGAGTACAGGTTGAATAGGTACTTTTTAATAGGAAAAGGGTACCTGCTAGTATAGATATGGATTATTTCTAACCAAAGTGTGTTGCTTTGGTGAGAAGGTGCTTAAATTCCCATATAATTGCCTCTGTTTTCTTAATAAGGATCTTTAGCTGATGGAGGGGATGGGTTAAGAAATTTTCGTGTGTGAGGAAAAGAACATTCTAAAATGCTTTCAGGGTTTTTGTATAGTACTAGTGTCCATAAAAATCTGTGGCTATGAATATGATTTAAAAGTGGGATTGGGATACATGTACATTTTTAAGAAGCAATTTTCAGATGCTTGGATACAGACAAGGATTTGAGTTCAGTGGGGTTGAGATCTTTGCCAGGCAAAAAATGATGAAGGGAGTTAAAGTTGGATGTGGTTGTAATGAGCCTAGAAATTTGACAAGAAAGAGGGAGTAAGGACATTAGGAAGTAGATAGTGAGAAGTCGGATCTGTGTCTTTTGAATCTCATTGACATTGAAGATAATTGCCAGAGTAGGTGAGCTAGAATAATGAAAGCTTGTAAGTATACAGAAGAGATGCTTAACACACAGATTTTAGGAGTAGTGCTGTAAAGTGCAATGACAGGTCAAGGTTAATGACCATAAAGTGGATGGCTGAGGTGGGGACAGGTAATATTGGAAGCAAGGATGTTGAGGAAGTCAGAATCAATTGTGGTCTTTGTAGATGTGGAAATAACCAAGAAATAAGTTGTGTAAAGAAGATAGGTGCTAAAGTCATTAATGAATGAGGAGGAATTTTGAGTTTCAAAACAGCAATAGGTGTTGGGGACATCTATCCCTGTTTCTTAGTACTGAGGTGCAAACGGTTGTTGGGAGGAAGTGATTGCAGAAGAATATTTTATCAGTCTGTGAGGACCTGTGATTCAGTCTTGAAGTTGAACAGGTGATTCATAAAGGAAATTGGTTGAGAAGAATTTACCTATGTTTAACCATGAGTACCAGGAGTACCTAGTGAAATATGACTAGTAGGGTGGGAAATTAGATTACAGTAATAAATGGACATACGTGTGTGGCAATGATGGTCTAATGGTGATAGTTGGGTGACAGAAAAATAGTTTGTGAAGTATGATGGTATTAATTTCAGTGTTAATGATCTGTTGGAATTTAATAAACGTGTTCAAACTGGAGATGGTAGGACTAGTGGAAAACTTTTCTTCTTGCATCAAGATAGCAAAGGCCTCATTGGGGTGGGGGGTTATCTCTAATTTGATCCCAAACCTGTAGGATGGGCCAGTCTTACCTGTAGCAGCCTCTTTTTGACTGTGTGATGTTATGAAAGCCTTAGGGACTTTATTAGGCACTGCCCTTGGGTGTTATAAGTTTAAATGAATGCTCAGCATGGTTCTTGACACTTACTTAGCAAGGGCCCAGAAATGTTAGCTATTACCAGAATGAAAAACACCTTGACTCACCTTCTATTATATTTGCAATTGGATTGTTAGTATTGTATAGGTAGGAAAACAGGTAATACAATATATTATTCAAGAACATTGGCTTTTGAGAGTTAGACATGCTTTAGGTTGGAATAATGACTCCCCAACACTTAACTATAGGATTTTGAGTAAGTCTCTTAACTTTGGTTCTCAATTCTGGTTGCTGATCAGAATTACCCATCTATGTTTTAAAAACAGAGATTCCTTAAATCCAATTTCTAAACATTCATCAATGTTAAGTAGGTCTGGGGCTGGGCCTCAGTTCCATCAAGAGTCAAATTGAGGAATAGTTTGTTGTTAAGATCAAATGAGATGATATTTATGAATAGTTTCTCACAGGATTGGGCCCACAGTAAGTAAATAGCTTTTAAAGGTAATGATAAGTATTCATGGTGATGAATGTTAAGATCTCAAGAACTGAACCTTCCTATTAAGTTTCCACAAGGCTTTCTCATATTTACTTGAAGACCGCATCTGGTAGATTCATTCTGATGGAGATTTGTTTAAACATTTAAGCAGCTGCTATATGTAGACTGTTAAAAACTCTGCGGATGTTCAAAGATGAATAGAATAGTTTAATATAAGCTTAGGCAAATGTAGGCAGGGCCTACTGAATGAGGTGGGATATGAAGGACACCTGAGGGATGTCCTGGATTAAATGAGGGGTCCTGGATTAAAGATTTCAAGGATAAATGGTTCGTCCAAGCTGCATACGGCCTTTTTGAACAGCTTCTTCATGTTACTTGTTCCATAAAAGAGAAACATAAAGCCTTAAGATGTGAAAGACCATTATTAAATTGCATCCAGTGTCCATAGTTTGTGATCATCATACTTTTCCTGCTTCTGATTCAAAGAATAAATGTCTTAATAAGAGAAAACCTTCTGAAGTGTCGCATTTTTTATATCCTGCATCTTGAGTGTAGTATTTTTCAGTAATATATTTTTAAAGATTAAGAAAATAATTATGAATGCATTTTAATTTCAACACTTTCAAATATGCTTGACTTCTAAAAAGCCAATTGATACTATTCACCTACTTGATAAACAGAAATGTCTTTTGCAATTTCACTCCACCTCATCTAGAGGTGACATAGACATGTTACTACCTCAAAATAGCACTCACTCATTTTCCTTTCAGCTGTTAGAAAATGCATGTAAGTTACTACTGCTGTTGTTTTAGACTTTATGCTAAATTTTTATTATTTAATGAATTGTTATTAAATAACACTAATTCTAAGAGTTTATGAGCTCTTCAAGACAGGCATGACTACTTTCTTTCTTAATGTCTAGAACTTCTAATATTTTTGGGGCACATAACAAGCATTCAACAAATGTTAAACTGAATCTAAATCTTTACCTTGTTATGCATATGACTTATTCTAGTTTTTAGGACAGTTTTTCATTTTAAAACCCTGTTTAAAAATAAACACAAGGAGGAAAATGGCAATATGTTTAATTAAACAAGACTGGTACTTAATTAGATACAGAAGCTTAGGAGTAACCAAATGTTGAGTGCATATAGGACAGAAGGAATTGTATTTAATTATGGTAAAATATATATATATATAACATAAAATTTTCCCTTTTAACCATTATTTAGTGTATAATTCAGTGGCATTAAGTAGATTTAGAATGTTATGTAAGCATCACCACTGTTTCTTTACAAAACTTTTATTAAGTCATCCAAAACAGAAATTCTGTATCTGTTAGGCACTAACACCCTTCTCACCCTCTTCCCAAGCCCTTGGTAAATTCTGATACTTTCTCTCTGAATTTGCGTATTCTACATATTTCGTATAATTGAAATAATACAATATTTGGGGGCTTTTTGTATCTTATCTGTGTCTTATTTTATTTAGCAGTTGTACCACGTATCAGGACTTCATTCGTTTTATGGCCGAGGGGAGCTGTTTTTATCTGAAGAATGGATCCCATTCTTTGCCTCCTGTGTTATAGGGAAGACACATTTCTTAGATCACAGACAATCTTAGTGTATGTTATCACATCAAAGATACTGGCCTAGGTCTATGTAACTAGTTATTTTAGATACCATGTTTTTATGGCATCCGGTCCCATCATTTCATGGCAAACAGATGAGGAGACAATGGAAGCAGTGACAGACTATATTTTCTTAGAAGAAAGCGATGACCAACCTAGATAGCATATTGAAAAGCAGAGACATTAACTTTACCAACAAAGGTCCATCTAGTCAAAGCTATGGTTTTTCCAGTAGTCATGTATGGATGTGAGAGTTGGATATAAAGAAAGCTGAGTGCCAAAAAATTGATGCTTTTGAACTGTGGTGTCGGAGAATATTCTTGAGAGTCCCTTGGATTGCAAGGAGATCCAACCAGTTCATCCTAAAGGAAATCAGTCCTGAATAATCATTGGAAGGATTGATACTGAAGGTGAAATTCCAGTCCTTTGGGCACCTGATGCAAAGAACTGACTCCTTGATAAAGACCCTGATGCTGGGAAAGATTGAAAGCAGGAAAAGAAGGGGACGACAGAGGATGAAATAGTTGGATGGCATCACCAACTCAATGGATATGAGTTTGAGCAATCTCCGGGAGTTGGGGATGGACAGGGAAGCCTGGCGTGCTACAGTCCATAGGGTCACAAGGAGTCAGACACAACTGAGTGACTGAACTGAACTCAACCTTTATGGCATCTTATCAAAGTACTTAAAGAGGAAGTAGGAAGTACAGATAATATTCCATTGTCAGCATCTCACATCAAATATATGAGTATCTGGGATGGGAAAATAAACACAAGGTGGAGACTTAGGTACCACAAGAATAGGACATGCACGTCAGGTGTTACTAGTTGCTATTTTAGGAGACGTTACTGGTTTATGGTGGTAGTACAGTCACCCTGCTGTACTTCCTCCCTTCCTCTTCCTCCCTTCCTCTTAGTTTTCTATATTCTAAGCTTAAAAACCCACAAGGAAAAGTGTTTTGTAGCGACGTAGCAAAATTAAGCTTTGTTTATGATTTTTCTTTTTTTTTTTCACCAGGTTCTTCACTAGAGGCTGTAACCACCTGTGAACTCTGTAAAGAGAAGTTGCAGCTTAACCTGGAGGATTTTGATATTCATGAACTACATAGAGCTCGTGCAAATGAACAAGTTAGTATATTTTGCCTAATTTGGTAAGTGTCTATTCTGTGCTTAAAGGACAACTCTTGAAGAAAAGATTAAGTCATGATCTGAAAACCTACATTAAAATAGTAACGTAATTTTCTTTTACTGCATTAAGTATAATTTTTCTTTACTTTGCTATAACTTGAAAATGAAAGGCAAAAAAAGCAAGTCAGAGGTGTTAAATTATTAAGGTAAAATGTATTATATGGTTCCTAAATAAACCTGAAAATAAAGGCTTGGGAAACTGGCCCCCAAATAGGCATGCTAACCTTACCTCCCCAGAGCTGTCTCGGTTGTGGATGCCTCAGTCCTGGAGCATGATTGAAACACCTAGCCCTGGGTCTACATCCTCTTAATGTTAGAAGCAGCTTTTTGTGTGCCTGTCTGCACCCCCATGTTCTTCTGCTCTCCTAGTTCTCTCCACTCTCCTTATTGCTTCTTGCAGCTTTATACAGAATACCTTATGAAATCTTTTATTCCAAGTTCACATTGTTTATAAATCTCTTTCTTTTAGTATTTGTGTCATTTTAGTCTATATGATGAATAATCTCCAATCTTATTTAAAAGTTTTTCAGATATTCTCATTTCTCAGATTTTTTTGATGTGTTGATAACTATTCTCCTGAGAATTGACTTGGTCACTAATTTTTATTTTTTGAAGCTTTAAACTTTTAAAAAATTGTGATGTGCTTAGGGAGAATGTAGAACTCAGTATTTCCTCCCTTTCCCCCCTGCCAAAGGAAAATTCTGGGTCAAAAAGATGTTCAAGGAGATTACAGGGTTGACTCAAGAGCCATACTATACAAGTATGCTTAGCATATTAATTATAAAAAGAGAGATGATGGTGGGAGAATGCATAAATGCTTGAAAACACTTTTTAAATAAAGGAGTAATGGACACCCCGTTTTTTTCGATTGAGGCAAATTTCACATAAACATGAAAATCATAAGTGAAATCAAGCAACATATTCCTGTATGGATACCCTTTACTTTTAAAATGTAGGAATAATGAATACCCTTTGGAAAATCTGATTAAGACCACACTCAATAAAATTTACAGATTCACTAAATTTGTATATGACTTAAAGGATTTTAAGATCCTTTGAAGCAGATTACTTCTATCCAGGTAAAGAATCACTCAATTAATGGAACTCTGGGCAATTGATGTAGCGCAGATGTTACTCATAGTAGTTTATTTCATTCTTTAATGAGCCACTTGTCCAAAGAGAATACTAGTTTCATCAAGGAGTTGTCTTAAATCTCCAAGGAATCTCTGGATAGCTGAGCATTGGTATTTTAAAGAACAAGGGAAAGAGTAGAGAAAGGTAGAATGATGGAAAGAAATTTTTTTTTAATCTTCTCAAAATGAGAGTAGGTTTCAAAGAACGGTTCTCTCCTGCTGTCCTTCCTTCTCTAAGTGCTCCATCATGTCTCTGGAAGGTGGTTCTTTACATTTCATTTCAACCAGGAACATTTTCATGGTTCTCCAAGGATTGAATGGCCCACAATCTTAAATAATTTACAAGTGTGAGAAAATGTTAGGTGGAGTACAAAACAATAACAGTCTTGATTAAGCTTCCTCACTTTTAACTTCTTTGTTCCATGTAAATATTGGATTCTGGGAGCCTAATAACTATCATTTTAAATAACTAGTTTAATACAGTTTATTTCCTCATCCAGTGGCTTCATTTTTTTCAAGGTGATAAACATTAAAATTTAAAAAAATTCTGAACATAAATTTCCTTATAAGTAAAACTAAAAGTAAGAAGTGATGATGTAAAGACAGTTTTTAAATCAGTTTCAAATTTTTTGAATCCTCTGTGGAATATGAGAACAGGTAGTTGCTGAAGTTGATAACTAAGAACATATAGCTCTTAACTTCAGATGAGTTAATTACCAAAAATAGTACATTTTAGATAGTTTACTGTATAAAAATTACAGGATTGTTTAGATCTTTAATAACACTATATTCATGACTTGTATTGTTAGCTTCAGAACAATAATTTTGAACCAAAGGACAGTTTTTACCCGCTAGAAATTGCTATGTGAATCATCCAAGGTTACCGTTACCTTTATTTTTATATTTACTGTTGCCTAAAAGTTAATTATATTATGTAATTAAGTATTTGACCCATTTGAATAGGTTTTATTTGCATATATTGATACATAGCTATACATGAAATTGTAATTTTTAGGTAAACATTTATAGCCATTTGTATCAATAAAATCTGATAGGTGCTTTATAGAACTAGATCATTCATTCTGCCCTCAAATGAGTTAAAAGCCCCACTTTTATATATAAGTCATTACATAACAGAAGACTGTGAGTTAAATAAAGAGGATATTCATACACCTATTAGTATCACTTACAGCATTAGTACAACTATGATATGGAGGATAGTTCTTGATTTAATAGGTGGTGCTATATCTCGAAGAACTGGATATGAATACATTTCCTCTAGTTATCAGTATATGAATGTCAATCTCTTGTCTATTAATTTTTCATTTTCCATATATCTTCTTTTTCTCGTTTGCTTCCCTCTTGAAGGCTGAGTATGAGTTTATCAGCTCTGGTCTCTACCTAGTTGTGTTATTGCACTTGTGCGAACAAAGCTTTTCTGATATGATTGGAAATACGAATGAACCAAGCACACGTGTCCGAGTAAGTAACCTTGGAGCAGGGGGAAAGGGAGAATATGATGCAACAGTTGTTTGCAATGGAAGGCAGATTGTTTTATATGTTCACACACTATTTCCTTCAGGAAGTTCCTATATTAAAAACTTTCTTAAAAGTAAAGGTATCGTAGTTTTAATAGAAATTACTGTCTTTATCAAGGAGCATAAATTTTTCATAAAGCTGTTTTAAAAAAGAAGTAATTTTCTAGCTCTTGTAGTTAATTGGAATATATGTCAGTGAGAAACAGGGACTTGGAAGTACTAAGGAAAATGCTCTTTGTAACAAGACTCAGTGTTATAACTTAGAAACCTGATACTGAACTCCAAAAACTGAAAGAGTATGGGAAATTAACTTCATTTTATTTGTTACTATCCTGTAAAAGATTACCACTCTAGTAGTTTTTAAGCATCTGTATTTCAAACTACTTAAAATTTGGACTATTTGGTGTTTACTCTGTACACTATTGCCTTAATTTAACACGTAAGAAAGTTGTTAGGTATTTTTAATTAAATGGTACTGTTATGGAAATTTATACTCTACTGTCTTGCCATTTTATGTAGCAGGGACTAGAGTCTACATGTCATTACAGTAGCATTCTGAACACGTGATTCTTGAAATGTCTTCATAAAATATATCCTTCAAACAGTTTTTTATACAAATGTTCTTTTTGATGATAAAAATTTAGTAGTTTATGGTGAGGTATAACGTTCCTGTTATATTTTGAAAATTATCAAATAACAAATTCAGTGTATGTGGATAGAACTTTTTTTGTAATCATGTAAACATTATTCCTACTAGCCAATTGTTAATTTTTATCATTCAGAGAAAAGAGAATGAACTCTCAAAGGCTTTCAGAATTTGAGCAAAAATCTCTTGATTTCTAAAAAGGCAACTTGTCTCTTCAGAATAAATGAACCGTATTAATTAATATCTGTTGAATTCATGCCTTTGTAAAAGGTATATACATTTAAAGTACAGAATCATATGTCATATTTCTAGGCAGGAAAATAATTGATTTATATTTTTTAATTGACCACTAATAATCATTTGGTTCCAAATTGGAAAGGAATAATTTTCTCCATAGTTTTTGGAAGTGTTATATTTATGCAAGAACACAATGGTATTGAATAAGATTATTGTTATCTGCTCCCAGTTTCTACATGATTAATACATAATTTCTACCTAACTGATAATGATATATAAGGTGTTTTTAAAAGTCATATCATTAAAAGCTTGTAATTTTTGATGTGGGGGATGAAAGACCCCCCCTATTTAAAGGCTTAAAATTATGTTTGACTTTTAAGTAGAAATGAATCTCTTATACTGATTCTCTCTAGATCCATTTGCTACATTTAAACTACTGTATTTCTTTCTGCATTGTTTCTAGTTTATTAACCTTGCAAGAACTCTTCAGGCACATATGGAAGATCTCGAAAGTAGGTGGAATTTCCCCTCCCCAGACTTGTTGAATTTACTTTTGCAAATTAAACCCATAGAACAAAACCCAAGTATATATACTCTACCAAATTAGAGCTTCATTTATAGGCTTAAAAATACCAGAATAATTGATTTGGGAAAGATGGGTTGGGCAACTGACATTAGTTTAATAGCATATTTTTTTAATTGCATTAATTTTAATGTATAGAAGGATATTATTTTAACCAGTATTTTGCTTTTATATAAAATAAAAATATATTTAATCACCTTAATTTTAACACTTCTAATGTTAACACTTTTTTAAAAAAGACATGTTTAACTACTAATCAAAACACATTTCTTAATTGGCTAGATTTTTTATTTTGTGTATGAAATTTTGTTATTTAGCTTTGTTAGATCATAAAAAGTGTTCCCTGGGTTTATATACAGTTTGAGGAAAATAGGAGTGAAAGAGTCCTAATTCTGAGTCCCTAACAGAAGCCATAGTTTTTTTTTTGTTGTTTTGTTTTGTTTTGTTTTTTTGCTCCTTGTTCAGGTCCTCATGGACCTTTAATAGGCAGCCAGCTACGCCAGCAGCTCCAATCTCTTAAGATCACGTTCCAGCTTTAGGACTTCTGCCTGGGCTCCTTTGTGAAGGCACTTAATGCCCAAATCTTTACAGGCATCTGCACAGCTTACCCTCTTCTCAAAGTCCTACAATCTCCAGGGTGCTTCATACCAGGTGGGCACAGATATTGGCGGCTCTGGAACAGTTCTTGGGAATCCAAGATTATCCTACTTAGCTATTGTGCTTTTTTACCCAAAGCAATTGGCACTGCCCATGATCAGATTCCAGTACATTCTTTGAAGTGTTATCCAGCTGATTATCTTCTATACTCACCTTTAAAATACTTGGACTATTATATGTAGTCTGTGTAATGTTTTACCTTTAGAGAAAATTCAGCATTTTCTGAAGTAAGGTTTCGGAAGGACCTAATCCTCCTTTTTTTCAATTCCTTGAAAATTCTTAGGCATGAGTTTTTGTCATTGAGTTTGTACAATTTTAAGTTTTAAAAGGATTTAGAGCTGCAGTTAGGTGATACAGTTTCACAATTTTGGTTAGTATGTGTGGAAATGGATGTAAAGGAGTCAAAATGGTGTAATAAAGTGGGACTTGATTGAGTGTAAATCTTTTTCCTTCATACCTTCTTAGTTCAGGTCCATCGTGTTGGCTAATACAAAGATCTCTCTTTTGTAAGGTATAATTTATATTTTGTCAAATGTGATGAGAGTAATCTGTTGCAGTGTACATTTACCCAGATTGCTGTTAATTTTTTACTAATGTTCTTATTTAGAATTTAGTTTATTAAGCATGTGAATGAGAGGGAAAAGATGGGGTTGAAATATGTATATCCAAACTCAGGGTGAAAGATGTTGTGGGTGTTACTAGTTGACTTCTAAATACCAGAGTACTAATATATTCTGAAAACTGGCTTTGACTGAATTTTCTTCTGTAGAGTTAATCCAGTAGAAAACAAATTCTCTGAAAAACTATTTTATTTTTTAGTTTGACATTTCTCCATGATACATATAAAACTTAAGTGTAGGATTTTACTCCTCATGAGCTAATTAAGTGTATGCTTGGTATCATTTAAAATTTCTGCAAGGTAAATATATGGAGACTTAAGTTTCATCTGTACATGTTGCATGATATTTTTCTTGTTGATTGCATTTGCTGGGTGCTCTTAAATTGTCCAGTATTAAATATAAGAAGAGTGTGCATTTATCTTTTTTGCTCTTGATAATAGGGGAGATGCTGGTTAGATGTTTAGTGAATTTCCATTTTCTTTCACATGCAGTTTATACAATACACTTACTATGTCCTAAGACATTCAAGAATGTTTTCTATTAAACTCTTGAGCTACTAATGAATAAAATAAATTGAGGTCAGAACTGTTGCAAGAGTGGTGAGTCTTTGACAACATGGAGGCATAAAAATACTCTCAACAAAAGGTTTTTACTAAATCCAGTTATTTTAATTTAGGCTGTATCTATATAAAGCTTTTTTGACTAAACAGAACTTTTTCTTGGCATTCTATAGACATAACTCTGATGTAAATTGCAAGAACATCCATAACCTATTATTCTATTTCTATGTACATTTTTTTTCATTCTCATCGGATACATCAAACATGCAGCAGTAATAAGCCAGATTCTCTCCTCAGGTGTGTGAGAGCACTTGCCTCAAGTTTACTCTTTGTCTAGTGTATTTATCCTTAGCTGTTATGGACACAAACTGTTCTCAGGAACATTTTAGATGTTCTTGAACCACACTTTAAAACATTTTCATTTCAATAAAAACTAACATAACAAAAAATTGTGGGGGTGGGGGCATTGTGGCTAGGCGTCACCTACAAACTACCCTGATGCAGTCATCATAATTTATCATTTTGACCAAACAGTATATAATAAATAGGGATTTTTGTTTTATAAATCATTGCTGTTCTGGCTTCATACTTACACTTCCATTCTCATCCCCCTTAAAATCATCCTTGATCATCCTGTTTTCTTTCAACAGCTTCAGAAGATGATTCTGAAGAAGATGGAGACCATAACAGAACATTTGATATTGCCTAACTGCAAATAGGACAAATGGATGATCTGTGAACAGGCGTTATTAAAACTGGCAATTACATATGAGTGAATTTTGTGGGGAAATGTCTGTTGAATATATTATCTCTATAGAATGAATATATATATATTCATATATACACATTATGCATGTATATATATGTTCATTCTCAAGTGTTACTGAATTAAAATTCTGCTGGACCTTTAACATGGCCAGTGCATCTAATGTTTATAAACTGGTAATTAAAAGTATTTTTCTTTTAATGAGTGGGGAAAGTGTTACCCTTGTTTTAAATAAGCAATGTTGACAACCCTTTTTTGTGTTCTGATTACTGTAGTTATATTTATGAAGAAAGGTTGGTGTTTTGGTCTGTTAGTGGTAAAAGTGGGACAAAATAGGATTTCAAAATAAATTGCCAGATGGCACCTAAGTATTTTTATTTTTAAAATGCCTTAAGTTGCAGTTTCAGTTTTATAATCATTTGCTTCCAGTGTTTAAAAAAAATAGGGAGAAAGTTAAGAGCATTATATTAGGTTTCCAAATTTAATTTGAATTCTAAATTCACTTAGCAGTAAAATCTAATTTTCTAAAAAAGTGTATAAAAATAAAGTGTACAAATGATGGATAAATTTTTGTATTGATTTGGAAAATGCAGATTATATTTGATAGACCATAGTATGTAGTATGTAGATATTCCTCTTAGGAATATTGCAGCTGTAAATTATATCAGAATTGCTAGCCAAATGCTGTTTGTTTAAAAAAAAAATTATTGCAATCTCAAGTTAATGAGATACTTTTAAGGCCCACATTCAGAGCTTAAAACACTGGATTTCAATGTGTTTTTTAGTGTTGTCACTTCTTTATAGATAAATACGATATAAATAACCTGTTTGGATCCCGGTTGTTTTTAACTGTTACTTGGTAATTCTAAACCTTTATTTGATGAC
Organism: Neotragus pygmaeus; assembly: GCA_006410875.1. Classification (NCBI taxonomy): domain Eukaryota; kingdom Metazoa; phylum Chordata; class Mammalia; order Artiodactyla; family Bovidae; genus Neotragus; species Neotragus pygmaeus. Next base: position 1,945,392 of record SJYV01038331.1, read on the forward strand.
TTAATATTTTTCACTACCTTTAGAGAAGAGATGAACATTACCTATTCACCATGACTAGATTAACACTGTGGTCCTGAGTTGTGTATACATCCATAACACTGTATATTTTCTTCATCAGCACCCTTAGGATACACTTTAAAATGCCTTCAGGTGGTTTCAGGTTAAATAAAGTCTATGTCAGACTACTTTTTCATAATCTAAATAGAAACTATGTAATTTCCCAAATGTGAATCAACAGTTTGCTCACTTTCAGACTGTTGGTCTTAATGTAAAACTTTGGCTTGAAATAAAGTACATACTGATTTACTTTATAGTTTGAAATGTTTCCTTTTAAACTGGTGCTCAAAGAAGCCAAAAATCTTACAGTGTTAAATTCCATTTTATATGAAAATAACTGTTTCTAAACATTTGCTGAGCTTCTGCCTGTTATCTTTGTATTACCTTCCTTAAAGCAGATATGCAAAATTTAAGGATGCCAGTATCAGTATCTTTACTACAGGTCTTTGCTTTGAATTCAAAACATTTATGCATTTTAATAGAACTCAGTATGAAAATGTAATGTCTTCTTAACCTACAAAATTTTTTATTTAAAAATTTTAAGTAAATGGTAGAATACATTCAGAATACATAGAGTTTATTTATAGTTTTGCTAAATTAACTGATAAATGACAGATACACAATGACTTGCTGCTGCTGCTAAGTTGCTTCAGTCGTGTCCGACTCTGCGACCCCAGTGACTTGAGCTTTGTAGTATACTTATAGTTTGTTAGTACTACTTAGTATTTCAATATTATATAATCTTCTAATTACCTGTAAATGTGAATTAGAGGAAATAAGAAAAATCTTTCATTGGTTATCATTTTTTAGATTCTGAACAAAATAGAGACCATACAATACTCAAATTCCTAAGAATTTAAGAATACAAATTTCTAATAAAATGTTAAAAGTAAATGGTAACTAAAAGAAATGATGGTAACAACAGCTACCAAAGCTAAGAATTACATTGTCAGTATTAGATAGAATCAAGACATTTGAAGAAAAGCAGTTTATACATTCTGAGTGTAAACAGGCATGCTTATGTTATTACTAATATTAAAAATAAATACAGACTTGAATTACCCAGTTATCTGTTGAACAATGAATAGACACAAAGGCCTGTTACAGATGTTCAAATATATAAAGAGAATTAAGATTTAGCACTGCATTACCAGGGCCTTTTAAGGACTTGTTTGAAATCAAACATGAAAAATCAAGTCACTTAGAACAACCATTTTGGTAGAGCTGTCATTGGGTAGAAGTTATTGAACTGAAGAAATTACTAGTTATTTAGAAATGGAACGGGAGACTGGAACATCATTTTCCAGTGAAACTTTGTATCATAATGGAAATATTGCCAAATATGGTAGCTACTAACTGCATGTGATCTGAGCATTTGAAATACGGCTAGTGTTAATTGAGGAAGTGAACTTTAAATTGCCACATGTAGCCAGTGGCTACTAAAATATATACTGTAAAGATTTGTGATAGAAAGTTGGTCTTAATTCTTAAAGTAAAATTTTAGTTAGAAAAGCAGGAAGGAATTCCAGTCTAATGTTCACGATTAATAGCCCTGTTAATACTCTTAATAAAATAGACATTTCAGTCAATAACACAAAATCTCAATATTACAAAACATAATTGTGTAGTAACAGCCAGTTCTTTAGTACGACAGTCACATTATCATCACTTTGTAGTTTACTCACGTCTTGTTAAAAAAATACACTGCCATTAATTGTGATGAATGATTCTGCTTCATGGTGGCCAGTAGAAACAGGTGTCACAAGCTATGACTTTGTTGCCACTGGTTACGCTTGAGAGAGTATCTCTACATATGAAAAGTATTCCCATGAAATGACTGATGGGATATGCATTAGGGAGAGATTTACTTTCCTTGCACTTCCATGTTTCTTCATATAGTAAATAACAATTTTGTTAAGTATACATACCTTATCTTTTCTAATAATGTTAAGTTATAAAAGTTGCTAAAGAAAGCATTCTTCCTTCAGCTTTACTGCATTTTCATTTTTTACCTCCAAATGATTCTGTCTTAAAATGTACAATATATGTACTAGAAACTTAAACATCATCACTACAGTAGTATGCAGTTCTCTGTAGTTATTGCTTACACAGTTTTCATGTCATTGAAATACTTCACTGAGGCTTGGGGATATGGCAGCAGGAGAAAAATCCTTAAAGGGCTCTATATATTACCCATGTCAGCCTTCTCCACACCTTCATGGTATGGTATGGCTGTAATTATTTTGCGTCACAAAATTTTACTGAGATCCTGACAATTTATGATCAGTGCTAAATAGCGTTAATGCTGTGGTCCAAAACAGTATTCTAAAAAGTATTAAAATTATATAATTATATGGCATATGGTCTGTAAAATTTTCCACATCTAGTACATTTAAATCCTAAAGGGAGATAGATGTATTAGAGGAATTATCAGAGTAACCAGCACAAGGGATATCTAAACGAAAATCTTTTAAGGTTAGGTGTATTCTCCGTATCTTATTGGTAAAGGAGCAAGACAATAGAAATTGTTAAAGATCTAGTGATTGCTAAAACTAGTGGTAAGTAGAATTTTTTTCAACTAAGGTGGTTCAACTCAGTGGGAGGAAGATAGAGGAGGTAAGACAAGTAGACTGGATTTTTATTTTTACCTGCTTAGTTCAAGTGAAAGATGCACTTGGGAGGTGGTTAAAACCATTAAATTTTATCTAAGGTTGTTACTCCTTTGTCTTAATAATGATCCTAAAGATAAATTTTGTCATGATCAGTGATTACATAAGAGTAATGAATGTTACTGGAATAAGGTAATATATCATAGAACTAATTTTCATTATCAGGTTTTATATTGAAATCATGCAGAGGAATCACTGAAAGGTATTTGATGTCTTAATCTGACATTTCCAAAATCTTAGTTAAATTGAATATCATATTCGTTTTCCTCTGCAACTACTAAAACACAGTCATCATTATAAGGTGATTGGTGTGCAGTTGAAAAAACTGTGGTGAAACCAGAATCCAAACTTCTTTTGTACAAGAACCAAACAACTGCTCCCAAAACTGTCAAAATTACTGTGCCAGCAATCACCAAAGCTGATATTAAAATGCGGTTATCTGAAAAAGATAAAATATGGGAAATCAGGATATACAAGTTGCTAGTATTGCTTTTTGGGGAGCATAAACATAGTTTCATCACTTAAATATTTACCTATTTTTGAGAATTTCCCACATTGGTTACCAAAACAATGTTTATTACTATCAAGATTTATATTTCTTAGCTTGAATAACTGCCATACTTCAAAATTTGAAGTAGACTTTGCAGATCTCTCCACTCTACTTTTAAGACTCTGAAATAGAAATTATCCACACTAAGTTTCACTGTGTTTCAAATTGTGTATATCCTTTTATGTTCTCCAAACTATATATGTACATGGTTTAAAATTCATATTTCTACAAGGTATGTAATGAAAATACCATACTACTCCCTATTACTATTACCCTTAATTACCTTTCTAAATAACGTGCTTACACCTCTTTAATTTAAAACTTTTAAAAAATTGTGGTAAAATATTCAAAACAAAATTTACCATCTTACCCATTTTTCCGTGTACAGTTCAGTAGCATTCACACTGTTGTGTTGTCACCACCATACATCCATAGAACTTCATCTTGCAAACCTAAACTCATCCCCACTCCTCCTAGCCCCTGGCAACTACCATTCCACCTTCTTTCTCTGAAGTTGTCTACTCTGGGTATTTAATATAATTTGAGTTACACAGTGTCCTTTTGTGACTGGCCTTATTTCACTTAGCTTAGTGTCTCCAGGTTCATGGATTTATAGAGTTGCCTTTTTAAGGCTGAATAGTACTCCATACCATGTTTTGCTTACCCATATCTGTCAATGAACACTTGATCTGGTTCCACCTTCCTGGCTACTGAGAATAATGCTGCTATAAACATGGTGGTTTAAATATCTGTTCAAGTCCCTGCTTTCACATCCTGGGGAGACATAACGGATTGCTGGATCGTATGATAATTTAATTGGATGCATCAATGAGGAGATGTTATTGTTTTAAAAAATATTCATACATAACTTGCAGATACATTTTTAAAGTCATTTATTAAGCTAAGAGACCTTTCTACCTTCTTATACTTTACATTGTTATATAGTTAATATTTAAAGAGGTCTTTAATACTATTCAGTACTTTAATATGCTAGAATCTTAATGTATTCTTACATGTGGGGAAAATTTAACAAAAGACCATACTTACCTGATAAATATTTCTTTTCATATGGGACTGGAATACAAAAGGAAATCATCGTTAATTTAAATATGCCTTATTCTAAGATTGATTTTAAATACTCTCAAGGTAATTTAAAACAAACCTTTTACTAGCTTAGAATTAATATTCTTTATATTGTTTGGTAATGTGTATTATCTGTTTTGAACTTAGTCTAAGACTAAAAATGCATTAGTTAAAAAAGTGGGAAAACAAGGAAACTCAAGAAAAAGACAATGTGATGAAGTGAGGGAAACAAGATGACTTGGGTTGGAAAGTGGAAACATAATAAAAGTAAAGAATACACCTGTGACCTTACCTCATACAGGTTTGCTCACTGTTTATGATGTTTTGAAGTTATAGTTTATTTAAAGCTGTGGCTTATATAATGAAACACTGGGCTGGATGAAGCACAAGCTGAAATCAAGATTGCCTGGAGAAATATCAACCTCAGATATGCAGACGACACCACCCTTATGGCAGAAAGTGAAGGAAAACTAAAGAGCCTCTTGATGAAAGTGCAAGAGGAATGAAAAAGTTGGCTTTAAATAATGCACAAGATTCAGAAAACTAAGATCATGGCATCCAGTCCCATCACTTCATGGCAAATAGATGGGGAAACAGTGGCTGACTTTACTTTTTTGGGCTCCGAAATCACTGCAGATGGTGATTTGCAGCCATGAAATTAAAAGATGGTTATTCCTTAGGAAGAAAGTTATGACCAACCTAGATAGCATGTTAAAAAGCAAAGACATTAATTTGTCAACAAAGGTCCATCTAGTCAAGGCTATGGTTTTTCGAGTGGGCATGTATGGATGTGAGAGTTGGACTATAAAGAAAGCTGAGCTTAGAAGAATTGATGGTTTTGAACTGTGGTGTTGGAGAAGACTCTTGAGAGTCCCTTGGATTGCAAGGAGATCCAACCAGTCCATCCTAAAGGAGAGCAGTCCTGGGTGTTCATCGGAAAGACTTATGCTGAAGCTGAAACTCCAATATTCTGGCCGCCTGATGTGAACAGCTGGCTCATTTGAAAAGACCCTGATGCTGGGAAAGATTGAGGGCGAGAGGAGATGGGGACAACAGAGGATGAGGTGGTTGGATGGCATCACCGACTCAATGGACATGGGTTTGGGTGGATTCCGGGAGTTGGTGATGGACAGGGAGGTCTGGCGTGCTGCAGTCCATGGGGTCGCAAAGAGTTGGACACGACTGAGCAATTGAACTGAACTGACCTGAGGCACAGTATGTGAAAAGAACCAACATTTTAAAAATCCCAACAAACACTGGAAATTGAATGCTAGGACCATAAAAATGTGACTGATTAGTCAAAAACCCTGCTGAGGCAAGTTAAAATTGTATGTGATTACAGATTTAAAGAAAGGAAATAATCAGAGGCAGATGTATAGTTTTGGTTTGCAGTTTGATTAGAAGGGGAGAATATTAAGGATGCAACGTGGGGAAATGGCTGTGTCTTGTCTTGCTTCAAGCATCCTAAAGTCATATTTTGAAATTCAAATGCCTTTANAATCAAGATTGCCTGGAGAAATATCAATAACCTCAGATATGCAGACGACACCACCCTTATGGCAGAAAGTGAAGGAAAACTAAAGAGCCTCTTGATGAACGTGCAAGAGGAATGAAAAAGTTGGCTTTAAATAATGCACAAGATTCAGAAAACTAAGATCATGGCATCCAGTCCCATCACTTCATGGCAAATAGATGGGGAAACAGTGGCTGACTTTACTTTTTTGGGCTCCGAAATCACTGCAGATGGTGATTTGCAGCCATGAAATTAAAAGATGGTTATTCCTTAGGAAGAAAGTTATGACCAACCTAGATAGCATGTTAAAAAGCAAAGACATTAATTTGTCAACAAAGGTCCATCTAGTCAAGGCTATGGTTTTTCGAGTGGGCATGTATGGATGTGAGAGTTGGACTATAAAGAAAGCTGAGCTTAGAAGAATTGATGGTTTTGAACTGTGGTGTTGGAGAAGACTCTTGAGAGTCCCTTGGATTGCAAGGAGATCCAACCAGTCCATCCTAAAGGAGAGCAGTCCTGGGTGTTCATCGGAAAGACTTATGCTGAAGCTGAAACTCCAATATTCTGGCCGCCTGATGTGAACAGCTGGCTCATTTGAAAAGACCCTGATGCTGGGAAAGATTGAGGGCGAGAGGAGATGGGGACAACAGAGGATGAGGTGGTTGGATGGCATCACCGACTCAATGGACATGGGTTTGGGTGGATTCCGGGAGTTGGTGATGGACAGGGAGGTCTGGCGTGCTGCAGTCCATGGGGTCGCAAAGAGTTGGACACGACTGAGCAATTGAACTGAACTGACCTGAGGCACAGTATGTGAAAAGAACCAACATTTTAAAAATCCCAACAAACACTGGAAATTGAATGCTAGGACCATAAAAATGTGACTGATTAGTCAAAAACCCTGCTGAGGCAAGTTAAAATTGTATGTGATTACAGATTTAAAGAAAGGAAATAATCAGAGGCAGATGTATAGTTTTGGTTTGCAGTTTGAGTAGAAGGGGAGAATATTAAGGATGCAACGTGGGGAAATGGCTGTGTCTTGTCTTGCTTCAAGCATCCTAAAGTCATATTTTGAAATTCAAATGCCTTTAATGAGAAAACAATTCTATTTAGAAACATAAAAGAAAAAAATCATCTAATGTTTAACAATGATATGAAAATATTGTGGGACAGGATAATTCTGTTCATTAGATAGCATTGTCACGCATAAGAAGAAAACTTACATTTTAGTCCAGAATTATAAACTATGATATAATTTTTCTTTGCCTAATCAAGGAAGTCCTTGTACTGAATCAAATTCTTTGTAAACTAACTAGAATTTTGGAATTAACCATTATTCACCACTTCCACTGTTTAATCAAATCACATCAAAGAAGCTATGATAATTCCTTTGAACAGCATAAGAAAATTTTTACTTATTACTAGCTCTAAGAATAAGCAGAAAGAATGCCTGATTCACATGGTCTGGTCCTATTGCTAATGTAATAGGATTACATATTTGCCTTCCAAGAGTCTTGGGTGCAAACCAATCTAATCTTCTGAAATCTTACTTCCTCTATTTATTGAGGCACACAACTCAAAAGTTATTTAAAAACCAGCCCCACTTTCCCCACCCTTAGAATGGAAAAAGACCTTCAGTTATACTTACTAGCTGCTTTACAAAGGGTTCCTTCCACAGAAGAAACTTCACAATTTCCTTTTTTCCAATCACCTGTCTTGGTGTGCAAAAAGGCACAGGTGTCAACTAGCTCCTCGCCATCTTCTTGGTCTGACCACTTATTAAATGTCATATTTGAGTTATCAAACCACTTGAAACTGGCATCTGTCAGTTAAGGAATATTTTAACATTATGACAGTATAAAATGTTAAAGAAAAGGACGTAGCTTTATTTTTATTTTTTGATTATGGATTGTGGGATCTCCATTCCCTGACCAGGGGATTGAACCCAGGTGCTCAGCATTGAAAGCGTCCTAACCACTGGACCACCAGGGATTTCTTGGGTCTAGATTTAAATGTGGGAAGTTACTAAGGTATGTTTGATCTAAACTTTTGATTGTAGGACTTAAATTGGAAGAATATATCCTATACACAGACAAGAGATACTAGTTCAAGAAGGTTCTGAAGAAGATCCCATTTTTTATTAAACAATTTTCATGGAGAAATAGGTAGAATATTAATAGTAACCTTAGTAATTGTATTTGATTTTGAAAATAGTTATATATGTACTTTTTATTTTCAATAGTGACAATAAATATATTTCTATAATATTACCTTGATAGTGTTCTATCCTATTGTTGATACTACTACCAATATAACTACCATATTACAGAAATACTGAGTCTAGAATCATATTTTAATCCAAATGAAAGAATCAACTTTAGCTCTCATATGGGACACACATTAAGCTGTTGAGTGAAAAGCTGTGGTACATGAGCACATACTGAAAATACAGTACCTGGAAGCTGCAGGAAATACCAACTTGAACTAGAGAAATTAAGCATCTAAAAGTTATTACTAACATTAAGAGAGCGTAAGTGTAAATATGACTTACCATCTGTGTCAAAAAACATGCCTAATAAGATATCAGCTGGGTCTTTCCATTGCTTTTTCAAAGTATCCAGTATAAAAGCATTTTCTTCTTCATTATGTATGCTTATCATGTCTGCTCCTGAAATTATTTTAGGGAGAGGAAGTAAGCATGTTCTCCAAATCAATGAAAATCACATGAAGCATATACAGATTATACGTTACTATACCATATATACTTTTTGCTGTCATTTGGTTGCTAAGTCATCTCCAACCTTTTGCAACTCCATGGACTAGCCTACCAGACTTCTCTGTCCACGGAATTTTTGAGGCAAGAAAACGAAGTGAGTTGCCATTTCCTTCTTCAGGGGATATTCTCAACCCAGGGATTGAACCCACATCTCCTGTCTCCTGCATTGCAGGTGGATTCTTCACCACTGAGCCATCTGACAAGCCCCACATATACTCTTACACCCTTAAAAAAAAAAATTAGCTCGGAAATGTCATGCACATTCCTGAAAAGACAATAGACTCATGAGAAAAGTAAAATGATAATATGATAAACTGAATCATACCTTTTATTTCATTCACCTAGGTTTAGTAATCTCATAAACAACATGGAAACGGAAAATCATGGGAAAGCTTAAGCAGGAAAACATACTTCCTGCAACTCTCAACTTTTTACTATCCCTTTCTGTAGTCTTCATGGCCCCTCCTGCCCTCAATTCACATTTATACATTTATAGGGAGCAGCAGCTCTGACATTACTGAGGAGAGCTGAAAAGTTCCAGAGCAACTTGCCAGAACAGTCCCAAGACCTAATGAATTTCAAGTAACAAGCAGTTATTGACCTGCCTCACTTAACTGACCACTATGTGCCTGCTGCCTGAAGCCTACCTCTTCCTGTATTTTCCACTGTGGTCATCCTTAGAAAACTGCTTAGGGAAAGTGGTAAAGGAGGTCCTTGTTTCTGGTTCTCAGTGGATAGCTGATTTTTCCTGGGAGAGTCACCTGGTTCAAGAGCAGCAGTCATATATTATATATGAAATCTTATGTCTCACAAATATATTTTTATCCTTTTAATCTACATTCTACATACACTATAAAATATGAGCACTTCACTTTTTCCCAGATATATTTAATCTTATTTCTTAACCCCAAAAAGATGCTCTTGCAAATTAAAAAAAAAACTTTCCACTGTCTTAATTGGATGCTACTTAGAAAACACTAATGGGGTTAGTTTCTCTCATGATATTGTATGATTTTTTTGTAAGTGAAAATAATGAAAGACATCAAAGCTTATAGCAACCAGAAATCTAGTGGGGAAGGTACATCCTTTCAGCTATACTCAGCTAAGTGAGCAATTAGCATCAAAATGTTCCTAAGAAACATGACTTTCCAGTCTCAGTAATTTTACAAGTTTAAATTTTCTTAATTTTCCAAGGAGAAGTCATTGATCCTATACATTTTTAAAGTTATCATGGAAGTTTTGGCTCCTGCAACTAATTCAAATACTACATAGAGAGATAAGGAAGTCTTTTCTACTACCGGGCTTCTCTTGGGCTTCCCTGTAGGCTACGGTCCATGGGGTCGCAAAGAGTTGGACACGACTGAGCGACTTCACTTTCACTTTTCTACTATTAAATTCTTCCCAAATTATCCTGACTTAAAAAAAGACTCCTGAAAACTTCAGAATGTTGTCTTGGATAAGTGGCTCTATAACTATAAAAGTGAAAGTAACTCAGTTGCATCCAACTCTTTGGGACCCCATGGACTCTGGTCAGAATACTGGAGTGGGGAGACTTTCCCTTCTCCAAGGGATCTTCCCAACCCAGGGATCGAACCAGGGTCTCCCTCATTGCAGGCAGGTTCTTTACCAACTAAACTATCAGAAGCACAACCACAGTGTGCACCAGAATCACCTAGGGGGTTTCCCTGGTAAAGAATCTGTGTGCAAGGCAAGAGACGTGGATTTGATCCTTGGGTCAGGAAGATCCCCTAGAGAAGGGAATGGCAACCCACTCCAGTATTCTTACTTGGAGAATTCCATGCACAGAAGAGCAGGGCAGGCTGCAGTCAATGGAGTGGCAAAGAGTCGGACATGACTGAGCAACTAACACTTTCATTTTCAGAATCATCTACAGAGGGCTTGTTAAAAGTGTTAGGTCCTACACCAGAGTTTCTGATCTAGTTGGAGGAACATGGAGCCTAAGAATTTACATTCTGAACCAGTTCCCAGGTGGCACTGATGCTGCCACTGAGAATTATAGGAAACTTACTAGGCTATTTACGATGACTCTCAAAATCCATAATTTTTTGGTAATTAACATAACTGGAGATAAAGTGCTTTTAGCTCATGATGTGGTTAAGAGAAATGTGTATCAGATGATTACTTTTACATTTTTTAAATGAAGCTTAAAAAATAAATGTAACTATGAGAAAAAGAAAATTATAGGACTTAAAATCTCTCCCCAAACATACTATATTATGTTAAAGAAGAAAATCACAAACTAGGCAGACTAGTTCTATTAAGAATAAAAAAGGGGAAAAGCATTGTCTCAGACTGTTTAAAAGGCAATAGACACAAATATAGAGAACAAAACTAGTGGTTGACAGTAGGGAGAGGGAAAGGGTCACGAGCAATATAGGGGTAGGGATTATTAAAGAGGTACTATTATGTATAAAATAAGCTACAAGGACATACTGTACAACATTGGATATAGCTAATATTTTATAGTAACTAAAATGGAATTAAAACCTGCTTAATATTGTACATTGACTGTACTTAAACAATTCATCCTCACAAAGGGAAATGTACCACAATAAATGTGTGAATATGCAATTTCACTAGTAAAGGAGTGAAAATTTAAATAAGCAGTTTCAGAAGTTTAGATTAAACAGTGCTGACTTAGAGTGCATAAAAATAGGAACTCATAAGTGGATAGTTGGAGAAAAATTAGTTAACCTTTTTGGATACAATTTTGCAAGAAAGGCCTACATAAAAGGGCTACATAAAGCCCTACATAAATGTATACATCTTTGACCCAGCAATCCTGAACAATTTATGCTAAGACAATCACTGGTTCTGCTCAGATAGGCACAGTGGTTAATGTTCATCACATTTACGACACTAGAAGATTGGAAATAATAACCAATATTAGAGAATTAATAACGGCATATCTGAAGAATTGATGCTTTGGAACTGTGGTGTTGGAGAAGACTCTTGAGAGACACTTGGACAGCAAGGAGATTAAACTAGTCAATCCTAAAGGAAATCAATCCTGAATGGTCATTAGAAGGACTGATGGTGAAGCTGAAGCTCCAATACTTGGGCCATCTGATGTGAAGAGCTGACTCACTGGAAAAGACGCTGATGCTGGGAAAGATTGAAGGCAGGAGAAAGGAACGCCAGAGGATGAGATGGTTGGATGGCATCACTGACTGAATGGACATGAGTTTTAGCAAGCCCCAGGAGATGGTGAAGGACAGGGAAGTCTGGTGTGCTGCAGTCTGTGGAGTCACAAAGAGTCAGACATGACTGAGCAACTGAACAATGGCATATCCATATAGAGAAGTATAGTGCAGTTATTAGGAAATATACATTCTATATTTACTGCTATGGAAACATTTTTAAGTGAAATACAGATATGGAACAGTTTGCTTAATATAATCCCTCTCTCTACATATATATGCATATGTACATACACACATATGGAATGTATATTATAGTAGTCATGTATGATGTGAGAATGGGACCATAAAGAAGGCTGAGCATCAAAGAACTGATGCTTTCAAAGTATGGTGCTGGAGAAGCCTCTTGAGAGTCCCATGGACACCAAGATCAAATCAGTCTATCCTAAAGGAAGTCAACCCTGAGTATTCATTGGAGGGACTGATGCTGAAGCTGAAGCTCCAATATTTTAGCCACCTGATACAAAAAGTTGACTTATTGGAAAAGACCCTGATGCTGGCAAAGATTGAAGGCAGGAGGAGAAGGAGGCGACAGAAGATGAGATGGCTGGGTGGTACCACCAACTCAATGGACATGAGTTTGAGCAAGCTCTGGGAGATAATGAAAGACAGGGAAGCCTGGCATGCTGCAGTCCATGGGGTCACAACATAGGCTACCCAGGTGGTGCTAGTGGTAAAGAATGTGCCTGCCAGTGCAAGAGATGTTAGAGATGCAGGTTTGATCCCTGGGTCAGGAAAATGACCTGGAGTAGAAAATGGTAGCCCACTCCAGCCTAGAGAATCCCATGGACAGAGAAGCCTGGCAGGCTACAGTCCATAGGGTCACAAAGAGTTGGACACGACTGAAGTGAGTTAGCACATAGATATATGTATGTATCAAACATTTACTAAACTATATCTGCCTAAGGGTTTGGAAATCTAGAAGGATACTTAGCAAAAGGTTAACAGTCATTACATTTCCTTGTGTGTGTTCAGTCAGGATGGTACAATTTAGGGTAATTTTCTTTTATTTTTAAAATATTTGCATATGTTTTTCTATATAGGGACTATGCATTTGTGTAATTAGGAGAGAATTTTTAAAAGAAAAAATAAGACTGACTTTTAAAATACTCAATGCTTTAGTCCAAAGCTAGAATTTAGCAAGATTTTCTTTCTCAGTCACAGTTCCATTGTTAAAAATTCTAGGATTTTTTTTTAATCAATTCTAGCTGTTATCACCTCCTGTGGTAAATGTCACGTACACTTTTAATCTGTTTTACCCTACTAGTACCAAATTTACTTGTACTGATTTAGGAAATGTAACCAAAGTGCCATTTTAGAAAAAAATTCTCAAGAGAAATATTTAACTAGGTTCTAGTTTAGGCCTAAGTGTTCAGAGATGAGATTTTCATTCTTTTCTCTGACCTTGTGTCAGCCAATGGAACGTGAATGATTTTTAACGGTGCAATTTAAGTAAATACTGCACAAACTTAAATTACTATGTCAGGCAAAAAAGACACACTTATTTTCTTTAACGAATGACAGCATAAGTCCCTAAAGAATGCATGTACTCAAGCAAAAAAAGAATTTTTTTTAATGCATAACCAGTAATGCTACCTACTGAGATGTAATTTGGGTCTTTCATTCTTTTAATGGCTAGTAACATAGCTTATACACAAATCACAAAAAGGAAAGACTGAAAATACTTATTGGTTCTATTATAAAGAAAATAGCTAAATCAAAGGTAAATGTAAAAAAGAGTAAATGTTGCAAAATAAGAAAAATTTTAGGCTCTCACAGTTATTTTCCTATATGAATGATAACAGTACCCCAAATAAGTATAGTAAAAGTAACATCAAGTAAATTAGCACAGAGCATTGGGACTATTTCTAAATATAGCTCTCAGCAGTCCAAAAAATAACAAGCCCCTTATTTTCTATACCCCTAAACATAGGTTTAAGATAGGACTTGGTATAGTCCTACAATATGTGAAGACTTGATAAATCTAAATGTAAATATCCTTGTATTCTTTTCCTTCTTCATATATAGCAAAACACTGAATTCATGTTTACCTACTGTTACAAACCACCTACTGTTCTAAACACTACCGTAGGCAAAAAAAGTAATGGTAGTATTAATTTTAGCTAGTTTTCTGATTTATCAATAAAATGGGTATTTCCATAGTGGAAGCAAATATAGAGGATTTATCAAATAAATGATGACATTATCAAAAATGTATAAGAAATTTAAAAATTCACATAAGTAAGACAAACAGAATTTATAAATTTTTAACCGGGATAAAGACATTTTTATTAGACATAAAATCAACTTTATAAAAGCAAATTTGTATCCAACAATTTAAAATCCCTAAATGGCTACTTTGCTTTGAACAAATAGTTAATGGACTTCAAAATAAGTCATCAAAAATCAGGCCTCAAAGTTGCTGGGTGTTTTCAATTTCCTTTTGCTTCATTTACTAAAGAAAAATAGCAAATACAATTAACTACATTTAGTTGCCTGCAGAGGAAGTCAGTCAACAAGTAAAAGCTATGCCTCTGTAGTGAATGTGGTTGCGTAACTGTTGAACGTAAGTATCAAAGCTGGACAATACAATCTAATGATGTGGTTCATACAAACTAACAGGAGTATAGAACACATCTTGTCTTGGCTCTGAGCCTCCAATATAATCTGTTTCTTGAAATCTGTGTTTTTGTCTACGTATATCCAATATAGCTTTTTATAAAGAGACACAAAATAGTTGTGGGAGAAAACACCACTTAAAAAATTTTGTAAGACCAGCAAAATTCCTATTATTCCATTTCCTTGGAGTGAAACTAAACTGGCATGTTGGAAATATCTTGTCTTCAAAGAGCCAATGTTCAACACCATTTAGCAAGTAAGAAAAATGATAAATATGTATTGAATGTTCCATGGCACTTCATACGATTTAAAACTGCTGTGCCTACATTTATTCGTAAGAAAAACAATAAATATGTATTGAGTGGTATTGGCAGGTCTTAGGATTTAAAACTCCTATGCTTACATTTATTCCTTCTATAATAAGTGAATATGATTTTAATTAAAGCACCCTAAAGCAATTTGATATTGTTCCAAAATGTTATATTGGTGGGTTGTCAGAATTGTGTTTTTTAGGTAAAGGGCATTTTAATTTTGGGGGGCCATGGCCTGCAGCATGTGGGATCTTAGTTCCCTGACCAGGGATTGAAGCTCTGTCTCCTGCATTGGGAGCACAGAGTCTTAACCACTGGACTGCTGAGGAACTCCTGGTAAAGGGTACTTTTAAATGCTGGTGTTACGAATATGCGTAAGAGAAAATTTAGTGAAATAATCAAAAGATTTTTATATCTCACACAATAATAAAAAGCACTTTTAAATAATCAAGGACTCTCATGTCAGCATCATAGGTATCTCAGTTGAAAAAGATGTTAATTGACATATAGTTTTAGTTTGAGCTGACAGGTCTCACAATTAGAGGCTCAACAAGGATGCACTTTGGGCCAAACAGCCAAATACATAAAGAACACTCAAGCACAGCTTTTTTAAAAATGACATTTTTATTTAAAATATTTCACAATGTGAAAATATATTTCCCAGAGAATACTGAGCAAGTCATGTAGCAAATAGCCTTTTTCTCATTTTTATTTAACAGTATATAGAATGCCCCTACCAATGAAGGAGACTCGGGTTCTATCCCTGTGTTGAGAAGATCCCCTGGAGAATGAAATGGGGTCACAAAAGAGTGGGACACAACTTAGCGACTGAACAACGACAACAGATTCTTCCACACCACGTGTCACAATACCATGTGATCTGACTTCTGCCCACACTGCATGCCTGAAAACAGCACTTTCAGGGTAGACAGACTGAGTGATCAAGAACGCTTCCTAAAATCAGACAATCCCTGGTATGAATCTTGGCTCTGCCAATTATTTCCTATTCAACCTTGAACAAATAATTGAACTAGTTTTATTCTCTTGATAAAAGAAGGCAAATAATAAACTTCCTGATAGGTTTGCTGCAATAATTAGAGCCAGTAAAAGTGTATTAAGTGCTTAAGAACAGTGCCTGACACAGAGTATTCACACCAAATACACACTGCTCTTGTCACTCCGCTTTGAGCAGTGTTGTCCAGCAGCTGACTTCCAACTCAAGTTTACCCCACTTCCACTGCCTGTCTTGCATATTATAGAATAAAAGTTGTTACAAGGGCCAAAGGTAAAAAAGTAAGACACAACAAAGCATTTTTTTTAAAGAAATCAGTGAACGTTCTTTACTGATCTGTGAAAAAACAAAATAGAATAAACTCCTTACCATGATTAGTACACTGATTTCTGACATCCTCTATGCTTTCAACTTTGATGGCTTCTTGTAGAAAAATGTAACAACTGTCTTGGAACTGAACCCAGGTGGATGAAGGGCAGTCTATGTGGAAAAAGAGAAACACTGTTAAATAACTTGAAAATGAGAATTTCATGAACTCCTAAAGATATGAGATATTAAATTTTCATAGAAAAAAATGGCTATTTCCATTAACATTTAATATAGTTATCGACACCTTTGGGTTTATATCTACCACTTCACTGTTTGTTTTCTATCTGTCCTACTTAATTTATGTTCTTTTTCTTCCCTTGTTGTCTTTTTGGATTATTAAACAATTTTATATTCTATTTTTCTCTTAGCTTATTAATTATATATTCTTTAATTTTTTTCCTATAGTGGGTACCCTGAAAATTACACCACGCAATCTTGATTTATTAGTACTGAAGATAAATTAGTACTTTTACTATTTCCTAGACAACTCTAGGATCTTACAATAGTTTAACTTCCCTCTCTTTGGGCTATTGTTCTATTACTATTTTGCATGTTCATTTAAACACATATTTACCTTCTCTGTTGCTTTTCATTTGAAAATATATATATATATTTGAATTACTTATTTGAATAATTTTCTGTCTACTTGAATAAACCCCTTTAGGGTTTCTTTAAGGGTAGGTCTACTACAAATTCCCTCATTTTGTGATTTTCTGTAAATGTCTTTGTATTTTCTTCCCACTTAGATATTTTTGAAAGTAAAAAATTCTTGAAAGGAAGCTTATTTTTCATTGAAGACGTAATTTTACTGTTTTGGCTTCTATCATTCCTATTGAGAAATCAAATATCAGTCTGACGGCTGCTCTTTGGTAGCTGCTTTCAAGATTTTCTTTGTCTGTGATTTTTAGTAGTTTGACAGTGGTATCTCTAGTATTTTTTTGAATCCTGCTAAGAATGCAACACAACTGTTGAATCTATGGCTTTATTTTCATTGCTCGCTTTTGCAAAGTTCTTGGCCATCATCATCACTTTCAATAATGCTTTTCCACTCTCTTTCTCCTCCATTTCTGGGACTCAAAATACATATATGTTAGATTTCACATGTTCAATATGTTCACTTTGTTCCTTTCTATTTTAATGCCTTTGGCACTCCATATCATAATCTTGTTCTTTATGGTGTACTAACCTACTCTTTGGGCTTTCCCAGTGGCTCAGTGGTAAAGAATCTGCCTGTGATGCAAAAGATGCAGGAGACTTGGGTTCGATCGCTGGGTTGGGAAGATCCCTTGCAGAAGGAAATGGCAACCCACTCTAGTATTCTTGCCTGGGAAATCCCATGGACAGAGGAGCCTGACAGGCTACAGTCCGTGGGGTCGCAAGAGTCAGACACAACTTAGCGACTAAGCTGCTGCTGCTAAATCGCTTCAGTCGTGTCCAACTCTGTGCGACCCCATAGACAGCAGCCCACCAAGCTCCCCTGTCCCTGGGATTCTCCAGGCAAGAACAGTGGAGTGGGTTGCCATTTCCTTCTCCAATGCATGAAAATGAAAGTGAAGTTGCTCAGTCGCATCCGACTCTCAGGGACCCCATGGACTGAAGCCCACCAGGCTCCTCTGTCCATGGGATTTTCCTGGCAAGAGTGCTGGAGTGGGGATGCTATTGCCTTCTCTGAGCGACTAAGCACACACACATATACAGTCTACTCTTCAGTTTTTAACAAATCTGCTGTTAAACCTAACTACTGAGTTCATAATGTCAGCTATTTTTCAGTTACACAATTTCCATTTGTTTGTACTTTTATAGATTCTGAGTCTCTGGTGAAATTCTCAACCTTATAAATATTCTCGAACTTACTACAGTTATTTTAAAGTTCATTTTTGAAAACTCTAATTTCTGGATTATCTATTGGTCTGTTTTTATTTATTTTCCCAGCTTTGGCCTGTTTCTTGTTATGCCTGGTAGTTTTTGTTTTCTTTTTAAAATATCAAATATCAGATACTGTGCAGGAAAAATTTCACAGTATCTGGTATTTGATATTTAAAATAAAAAAAATTGCAGAGGCTCGAGATGATGTCATTCTCCCCTAGAAAGGATCCTGGCATGCGGCTGGCATACTGAAGATTATTTAAATACAATCAAGGGTTGATTCCACCTGAGGGAGCTGTTAAAATCTCTGTGAGGCCCGATATCCATGGATTCCAAGTGAAGCCTGGAGATTAGCTAGCGTCCCTCCTCTTTGGTAAGTAAAAACTCAAATTTTTGTCTCATTAATACCGTGAGAATGCCAAAAACTCTGCTCTCTTTTCAGCTCCTTAAAATGTGGACAATTCTTCTAAAGGGAAAAGTAATACACAGGATAGTGGGCTCACGTCAACAAGCTGCCTAAACAGCTCTCTGATGCCTGCAAATACCATTATTACAGAATTTCATCTAGATTTTCCAGTTGTTTTGGGGGGGAGTGTTAGTGGAGTCCCACTTCACTAGAGTCAGAAGCAGAATCCCCTCTTTCACACTTCTGAGCAAGTTATTGATAGCTGTCACCACTATCATCCATCAAACAATCATTGGCTGAGCAACTCCCATGTGTCAGAGACAACAGTTAGCATCAAGGAGTAAGGATAAAAGGATTTAAAACAGTGGTCCCCAGCCTTTGGGCACCAGGAACTGGTTTTGTGGAAAACAATTTTTCCACAGATTGGGGCAGGCTGGGGTGGGGGTGGTGGTGAGGGGAGTATGGGGGGCAGGAGATGGTTTCAGGATGACTCAAGTGCATTATATTTATTGTGCATCTTATTTCTATTATTATTAAATCAGCTCCACCTCTCAGATCATCAGGCATTAGATCCTGGAGGTTGGGGACCTCTGATTAAAGGAGAATGAGTCTTACACTTAAAGTGTTCAGGCTGCTAGGAGAGTCAGACACATATACATATCTAAGGTATGAGAGGTCAAATGTTATGAGACTATAGAATAAAAAAGTAACTTGCTCCCCTGGTGGCTCAGATGGTAAAGAATCTGCCTGCAATGCAGGAGACCCGAGTTCGGTGAGATCCTCTGGAGAAGGGAATGACAACCCACTCCAGTATTCTTGCCTGGNATAAATTAGTACTTTTACTATTTCCTAGACAACTCTAGGATCTTACAATAGTTTAACTTCCCTCTCTTTGGGCTATTGTTCTATTACTATTTTGCATGTTCATTTAAACACATATTTACCTTCTCTGTTGCTTTTCATTTGAAAATATATATATATATTTGAATTACTTATTTGAATAATTTTCTGTCTACTTGAATAAACCCCTTTAGGGTTTCTTTAAGGGTAGGTCTACTACAAATTCCCTCATTTTGTGATTTTCTGTAAATGTCTTTGTATTTTCTTCCCACTTAGATATTTTTGAAAGTAAAAAATTCTTGAAAGGAAGCTTATTTTTCATTGAAGACGTAATTTTACTGTTTTGGCTTCTATCATTCCTATTGAGAAATCAAATATCAGTCTGACGGCTGCTCTTTGGTAGCTGCTTTCAAGATTTTCTTTGTCTGTGATTTTTAGTAGTTTGACAGTGGTATCTCTAGTATTTTTTTGAATCCTGCTAAGAATGCAACACAACTGTTGAATCTATGGCTTTATTTTCATTGCTCGCTTTTGCAAAGTTCTTGGCCATCATCATCACTTTCAATAATGCTTTTCCACTCTCTTTCTCCTCCATTTCTGGGACTCAAAATACATATATGTTAGATTTCACATGTTCAATATGTTCACTTTGTTCCTTTCTATTTTAATGCCTTTGGCACTCCATATCATAATCTTGTTCTTTATGGTGTACTAACCTACTCTTTGGGCTTTCCCAGTGGCTCAGTGGTAAAGAATCTGCCTGTGATGCAAAAGATGCAGGAGACTTGGGTTCGATCGCTGGGTTGGGAAGATCCCTTGCAGAAGGAAATGGCAACCCACTCTAGTATTCTTGCCTGGGAAATCCCATGGACAGAGGAGCCTGACAGGCTACAGTCCGTGGGGTCGCAAGAGTCAGACACAACTTAGCGACTAAGCTGCTGCTGCTAAATCGCTTCAGTCGTGTCCAACTCTGTGCGACCCCATAGACAGCAGCCCACCAAGCTCCCCTGTCCCTGGGATTCTCCAGGCAAGAACAGTGGAGTGGGTTGCCATTTCCTTCTCCAATGCATGAAAATGAAAGTGAAGTTGCTCAGTCGCATCCGACTCTCAGGGACCCCATGGACTGAAGCCCACCAGGCTCCTCTGTCCATGGGATTTTCCTGGCAAGAGTGCTGGAGTGGGGATGCTATTGCCTTCTCTGAGCGACTAAGCACACACACATATACAGTCTACTCTTCAGTTTTTAACAAATCTGCTGTTAAACCTAACTACTGAGTTCATAATGTCAGCTATTTTTCAGTTACACAATTTCCATTTGTTTGTACTTTTATAGATTCTGAGTCTCTGGTGAAATTCTCAACCTTATAAATATTCTCGAACTTACTACAGTTATTTTAAAGTTCATTTTTGAAAACTCTAATTTCTGGATTATCTATTGGTCTGTTTTTATTTATTTTCCCAGCTTTGGCCTGTTTCTTATTATGCCTGGTAGTTTTTGTTTTCTTTTTAAAATATCAAATATCAGATACTGTGCAGGAAAAATTTCACAGTATCTGGTATTTGATATTTAAAATAAAAAAAATTGCAGAGGCTCGAGATGATGTCATTCTCCCCTAGAAAGGATCCTGGCATGCAGCTGGCATACTGAAGATTATTTAAATACAATCAAGGGTTGATTCCACCTGAGGGAGCTGTTAAAATCTCTGTGAGGCCCGATATCCATGGATTCCAAGTGAAGCCTGGAGATTAGCTAGCGTCCCTCCTCTTTGGTAAGTAAAAACTCAAATTTTTGTCTCATTAATACCGTGAGAATGCCAAAAACTCTGCTCTCTTTTCAGCTCCTTAAAATGTGGACAATTCTTCTAAAGGGAAAAGTAATACACAGGATAGTGGGCTCACGTCAACAAGCTGCCTAAACAGCTCTCTGATGCCTGCAAATACCATTATTACAGAATTTCATCTAGATTTTCCAGTTGTTTTGGGGGGGAGTGTTAGTGGAGTCCCACTTCACTAGAGTCAGAAGCAGAATCCCCTCTTTCACACTTCTGAGCAAGTTATTGATAGCTGTCACCACTATCATCCATCAAACAATCATTGGCTGAGCAACTCCCATGTGTCAGAGACAACAGTTAGCATCAAGGAGTAAGGATAAAAGGATTTAAAACAGTGGTCCCCAGCCTTTGGGCACCAGGAACTGGTTTTGTGGAAAACAATTTTTCCACAGATTGGGGCAGGCTGGGGTGGGGGTGGTGGTGAGGGGAGTATGGGGGGCAGGAGATGGTTTCAGGATGACTCAAGTGCATTATATTTATTGTGCATCTTATTTCTATTATTATTAAATCAGCTCCACCTCTCAGATCATCAGGCATTAGATCCTGGAGGTTGGGGACCTCTGATTAAAGGAGAATGAGTCTTACACTTAAAGTGTTCAGGCTGCTAGGAGAGTCAGACACATATACATATCTAAGGTATGAGAGGTCAAATGTTATGAGACTATAGAATAAAAAAGTAACTTGCTCCCCTGGTGGCTCAGATGGTAAAGAATCTGCCTGCAATGCAGGAGACCCGAGTTCGGTGAGATCCTCTGGAGAAGGGAATGACAACCCACTCCAGTATTCTTGCCTGGGAAACTCCATGGACAAAGGAGCTTGGCAGGCTCATGGGGTCACAAAGAGACAGACGTGGCTGAGTAAGCACACACAGAGACAAAAAAGAGTAAGGAAACATTTCCAAAAGGAGGTAATATTTGAGCTGCAATTCACAGGGTAACTTTACCATGTGGAAAAGGAGAAAGATGAAGAAATCCCAGGTAGAGAGACCACCATGAAAACCACAATGAGAGAAGTCACATATTCGTTGAAAGGGTTAACTAGGCAGGTCTCTCCCACCCCACACTCCTGCCATCACATGTTTTCTGTATTAAGACATGATAGAGAGAAAAAAAAAAGCAGTCATTTCCAGAATGAAACTCAGATTGAAAGTCAGGAGGGCATATACTCTGAATTGCAAACTTTGACTTTCATATTTTTCTTCTCCTGTTTTCTTCTGGTTCCCTTTGTTGCTTTTCCTTTAGTCTTACAGAATTTTTAAAAATGGAAATAGAAACAAACTCCATTACCACATTTATTGCCACTTGAAACACCTCACATATCACTGAAAATTCTTGGACCATGGGCTGAGAAATGCTCTTGGGTATTATTTCTAGTCAAAGCTACACATAGGATTTTGTAATGATGATAAATAACTCAAGAATATAAAAATAATTTTTGAAATATTGTTTAAATGGAATAAAGCATGTCTATTAAGTATATAAAATACAATTAACACCAAGTGAAGTGAAATTTATAAATTGTTTCTTTGTTCACTTGTATTGGGTTGGCCAAAAAGTTGACTCAGTTTTTTCCACACGATCTTACTGAAAAAGCTGAACAAACTTTTTGGCCAACCCAGTAGTTCTTAGGCTTTATGGTTACAATGAACTCTGATTTCCATATCATCTGTAGACTAACCTGTATTCTTTTGTTCAGTGGCAGCTCATGTGTCAGTTCTCTGTGAGGCATCCCACCTTCACCTTCCTTAAACTCTGACCCCTCTGAACTTCTACAGGACTTTACACTATACAACACGTGAGAGGCCTTTTCTGGTTATAAAGACTAAAGACTTGTTTTGGTTACCCCAAATGATAGAGACATTCTGCAAGGATACATGGATAAAAAGAAATCTGAGGATAATCTCCTAGCAGTCAAATAGATCTCCTAGTGTTCTTATACCTGGTACCCTCTTGGATTGGTACCTAGCTTAGAGTAGTCAGTCTTTGATTTAGGAAACTACCCTTATTTTGATGAGTCATGGCTTGGATGATGAGCATATGGCACAAGTCAAGGCTCTAGGCACAGGAACCACAGGGAGCCTATCTTCTTGGAAAGGGGGCTGTATTACCCTTTGAAGACGAACACATATTCACATGTGCTGATCATCATAAAGGTGACAGAGAAAAAAGAGAGCTGAAGGAGCCGAAAAAAAAAAGCCAAATGCTTATCTAGGTCACACAAGCCTCTGAGATGGGAGTATTATTGTGACAATGATACTTGACAAAGACCCTTGTTGAATAATTAAATAAGCAATATGTGATAAGACTAAAAAAACAAAACACAAATAAAACCAAAAAGCTACAGGCAGAAAAAGTAAAAATCAAATTGTTAACTCATATTCTTTAAACTTCCAACAGCGTTCTCCTCAGACTTATTTCAGCAGTAACAGTAACTCCAGTTAACTCAGCGCTGAATCCCTCTTCTCATGAGACCAGAGTCTGTGCCCCAGAAACAAGATTTAAGCACTACACAAAAATATTCTCACTATAAGAAAAGTTTTCACAGAGAGGCTGATACCTCCTATGAGAGAACTGAGGTTCACACGTACAGAAAAGCTAAACTAATTGTGTTTTATTCTATACTTCTTCAGTTCAGTTCAGTTCAGTCACTCAGTCATGTCCGACTCTTTGCGACCCCATGAATCGCAGCATGAGCCAGGCCTCCCTGTTCATCACCATCTCTCGGAGTTCACTCAGACTCATGTCCATCGAGTCCGTGATACCGTCCAGCCATCTCATCCCCTGTCGTCCCCTTCTCCTCCTGCCCCCAATCCCTCCCAGCATCAGAGTCTTTTCCANCTCTCCTCTTTCACTTTCATCAGGAGGGTCTTTAGTTCTTTGCTTTTTGCCATAAGGGTGGTGTCACCTGCCTATCTGAGGTTATTAATATTTCTCCCAGCAATCTTGATTCCTGCTTGTGCTTCATCCAGCCCGACATTTCACAAGATATATTCTGCATGTAAGTTAAATAAGCAGGGTGATAATGTAGAGCATTATGTACATCCTTTGATGTATTCCTTTCCCGATGTGAAACCAGTCTGTTGTTCCATGTCCAGTTCTAACTATTGCTTCTTGACCTGCATACAAATTTTTCAAGAGACAGGTCAGGTGGTCTGGTATTCTCATCTCTTGAAGAATTTTCCACAGTTTGTTGTGGTCCACACAGTCAAAGGCTTTGACGTGGTCAATAAAGCAGAAGTAGATGTTTTTCTGGAAAGTTTGCTTTTTCAACGATCCAACAGATGTGTCAATTTGACCTCTGGTTCCTCTGCCTTTTCTAAATCCAGCTTAGACATCTGGAAGTTCACAGTTCACATACTGTGGAAGCCAGGCTTGGAGAATTTTGAGCATTACTTTGCTAGCATGTGAGATGAGTGTAATTGTTCAGTAGTTTGAATATTCTTTGGCATTGCCTTTCTTTGGGATTGGAATGAAAACTGACCTTTCAAGTCCTGTGGTTACTGAAATCCACTACTGAGTTTTCCAAATTTGCTGGCATGTTGTGTATAGCACTTTCACAGCATCATCTTTTAGGATTTAAAATAGCTCAACTGGAATTCCATCACCTACACTAGTTTTGTTCATGATAATGCTTCCTAAGGCCCACTTGACTTTGCATTCCAGGATGGCTGGTTCTAGGTGAGTCTAACCACATCATTGTGGTTATCTGTGACATGAAGATCTTTGTTTAATATAGTTCTTTTGTGTATTCTTGCCAACTCTTCATCATATCTTCTGCTTCTGTTAGATCCATACATTTCTGTCCTTTATTGTGCTCATCTTTGCATGAAATGTTCCCTTGATATCTCTACTTTTCTTGAAGAGATCTCTAGTCTTTCCTATTCTATTGTTTTCCTCTATTTGTTTGCATTGGTCAGTGAGGAAGGCTTTCTTATCTTTCCTTGCCATTCTTTTGGAACTCTGCATTCAAATGGATATGCCTTTCCTTTTCACCTTTGCTTTTAGTGTCTCTTCTTCTCTCCACTATTTTAAGACCTCTTCAGAAAACTAATTTGCTTTTTTGCATTTCTTTTTCTTGGGGATGATCTTGATCACTGCCTTCTGTACAATGTTATGAACTTTTATCCATAGTTCTTCAGGCACTCTGTCTATCAGATATAATCCCTTTAATCTTTTTTTTTTTTTTTTTACTTTATTTTACTTAGGTCATACCTGAATGGTCTAGTGGTTTTCCCTACTTTCTTCAATTTATGTCTGGATTTGGCAATAAGAAGTTCTTGATCTGAGTCACCGTCAGCTCCCAGTCTTGGTTTTGCTGACTATATAGAGCTTCTCAATCTTTGGCTGCAAGGATATAATTAATGTGATTTCAGTATTGACCAAGAACAACAGCAAAGTATATTCCTAATTGTTACTTCTGTGTTACTTTTAACCTAAGTTCCTATCTTCTCTTCTTAACTAAGATGCTTTTGGCATTTGATACAATTATAACAAGCCTACTGAATGACATCATTGTTTTTATCTTTAAGATTATTGGAGAATTTATGCTTATACAATGAAAACATTACTTTCAGACTCAGGTAATGATGATTAGATATGGGAAAAGTGGATTCAAAACTAAATGAAGTAGCTATCAATTTTGAATATGTCAAATTGCAAAAGTTTACATATGATTCAACATAGTAAACTGATTGACTGATATGCCATGTTGATTCATTATTTTCAAAGGTTCTGTTTTCTACATTACTGATCTGTTTCTCCTACTAATTATTAAGAAATACAAGATGAAGTCTCTGCTATTTTTAAAATTAATAATGTATTATTTTAAATAATGCATTATTTATTTATACAGATTCAAAAGATAGACTTGAAAATTCAGCATGATATTCCATAACATTTTAAGCATTACTTCAAGTATAAAATTTTAAGAAATACAACCTCCAATCCCTTCCATGTTCCTAAAACCTTCCTTTGAACTCTTATTAATGGTAATTTGACAGAAAGCAAAAAAATTATGACTAATCTTATAGCAATAACGGTAGACTATGACTCATCTCACAAGACCTAATAGAAAAAGCAGACCAACACAGTAGAACACAGATTCTTGGAAAATAATGTCAATTTGATAATTATCAAGTTGATAATTATCAACTTGATAATTAACATATCAAGTAACAATAATTATTACATACATACAACAAACATTACATACAACAAGCATAACAATTATCAACTTGATAATTAACATAAGTNAGATTCTTGGAAAATAATGTCAATTTGATAATTATCAAGTTGATAATTATCAACTTGATAATTAACATATCAAGTAACAATAATTATTACATACATACAACAAACATTACATACAACAAGCATAACAATTATCAACTTGATAATTAACATAAGTAGAATCATGTGCAAAAGCAGTGACACAATTCATATGTCTTCAGGTGCACATAGAACATTAACCAAAACTGACCACAGGGCAATAAAGGAAAAAATCAGTAAAGCTGATTTAAAAAGAAAAACATATGATTTAAATTTTAGTTTTCCTGCCTTGTAGCCATAGGCCTTAAAGAGCTTCCCTATCCTCTCTGAAACCTGCAAATGTAATAGTTAATATCCTCCCTGGGTTGTTGTGGGCTAAAACACACAACATAATGCAGACACCTGGCATGTTTCAAGAATATAAACAGCTGTTACATATTTGGTGACGTCAATATTTCCTGAGAGTTGTTGAGAAAAAAACTTACATTAGATACAGCCCAGCTTTGGATATTTGGAGAGCTTATATTAAAAAGAGTCAATAGAACTGGTGTAAGTAGCAATGGAGGGCAAAACTAGTGGGAAATTAAAGGAAAGGGTAGTTTGACACGAGATAAGTAATAAAAAGACGAACTTGCCCCTGACCAGAGTGNCATATGACTACTGGGAAAACCCTAGCTTTTTCCCTGTATATCAAAGGACTATACAGACCTTTGCTGGCAAAGTGATGTCACTGCTTTTAAACATGCTGTCAAGATTTGTCATAGCATTTCTTACAAGGAGAAAGTATCTTTTAATTTCATGGCTGCAGTCACCAGCAGAATATGTAAGAGGGTGATTTGACTTGGCTGGGGGCTCAGATCCTTGAAGAAGTGGTGCTAGAGTTGACAGGGTTTAATTAATTGAAGGATGTTAAGGGGAATAAGGAGGCATATCCAAGGGGTGGAGACTGCAAGTGCAAAGGTCCTGTGGAAGGAGTAAGGGGCAGAAAGAAAGGCAGTGTGGCTGCAACACCAGAATGGAAGTGGACTGACTTAGATTCAGGCCTTTGCTACAAGGGTAGCCCATATGCATCCTTAGTATGTTTGCACTTCAGTCTCCTCACTTGAAAAATGAGGATAAAATTTGTTGTTTTCCATAAACATTTTGATGGCTTCCCCAGCCAATTCTTATAAACACTTCCCTTGACCTTTTTTGTCAGTCTTTTCTCCCACCCATCCCAGCCTTGGTGCTCCTGCTAAACGGTATTATTTGATTTTCCCTAAAGATGTCATGGACTTCCCAGGAGGTGCTAGTGATAAAGAACCTGCCTGCCAATACAGGAGATGCAAGAGACATGGGTTTAATCTCTGGGTTGGGAAGATCCTCTGGAGAAGGATATGGCAACCCACTCGAATATTCTTACCTGGAGAATCTCAGGGACAGAGGAGCCTGGTGGACTATAGTCCATGGGTCACAAGGAGTCAGACATGACTCAAGCGACTTAGCAGCAGCAGCAAGGATTCCTCTGGGCTTCCCTGGTGGCTGAGGGGTAAAGAATCTGCCTGCAATGCAGGAGATACAGGTTCTGTTCCTGGGTGGGGAAGGTTCCCTGGAGAAGGGAGTGGCAACCCATTCCAGTATTCTTGCCTGGGAAATTCCATGGACAGAGGAGCCTGGCAGGCTACAGTCCATGGGGTTGCAAAGAGTCAGACACGACTGAGCACATACACAAGGATTCCTCACACTTTTCAGCCTCTGTGCCATCCTTGCCAATTTCCAAAAGGCCAGCTTCCCCCTAACCTACCTCTGGGGCAAAAGGAGGGATAAAAGCTTGCTCCTGCATTTGGACATCTGCTTTGCTCTCTGTAGATGTTCACCAGGTCCTGCCCTGTGTGTACACTGTCCCTCAATGTTTATATCACTTATTTAAGGGGGTGGTTCCTTTGTAAAATGACTGAAGTTTAAAGCAATCTGTAAACTTCATATAACTTCATATATTCCTAGTGGGGAGAGCTTGCATTTCATGCATCTTAGCCAGAGCTTTACCTGTGCTGTTTAATTCTCCTGATGACATTTCCCAATAGGTATTACTCTATCATTGAATGAACAATCAAATGATGTTGAATCAAATGAATGATCAGTGTTATATAACTTGCTCAGATAATAAGTATGTGTCAGAAGTGAGGCACCTTTTTCAATGACTTCTATCGACTGGTTTATGTACTAGTAATATGTTTATTTGTTTTAGGCATAATAACTGCTGGCATAGATTTAATGCTTAATATAAGACAGATATAGTGCTTGACACTTGCCATGTATTAGCTTATGCCCACCCTATAAGGTAGAAACCATGGTTAGCCGCATTTTATAGATGAGAAAACTGAGGCAGACAGGGATTCAGTCATTTTTCCAAGATTATACAGCTGGTCAATAGGGAAGACTAGATTTATGGCTAGGCATGAGAGGCCAGAACCACCATCTGTGAGGGACTGTCACCTCCTTGTCAGTTTCAACTCCCAGGTAAGAAAGCACCTTTCTTTCTTTTTTTTTAATATTTATTTTTAATTGAAGGATAAGTGCTTTACAATATTGTGCTGGTTTCTGCCATACAGCAACATGCATCACCCACAGGTATACATAATATCCCCTCCCTCTTAAAACTCCCTCCCAACCCTCCCCATGCCTCCAGGTTGTTACAGAGACCCACTCTGAGTTCCCTGAGTCACACAGCAAATTCCCACTGGGGATCTATGTTACACATGGCAGTGCATCTGTTTCCATGCTAATCTCTCCATTCATCCCACCCTCTCCTTCCTCCTCCCTCCACTGCCTGTGCCCATAGGTCTGTTCTCTATGTCCTTTGATGGACCACAAAGCCACCTTCTAAAGGTGGTCAGTGTGGCTGGTTAAGGCAGGCCCAGAAAGGGTAAAAGAAGGCAGCGTTCACTCAGATACCTTTCCTTTAGGAATTGAGGTTTTTCAGCTCGAGGCTCCTGTGCACCGTCTTAAAAGAATGGCCTAAATGAGGAAATCAATAATGCACACAGATGGTCCTGGAGATGTT
Source organism: Neotragus pygmaeus (assembly GCA_006410875.1). Classification (NCBI taxonomy): domain Eukaryota; kingdom Metazoa; phylum Chordata; class Mammalia; order Artiodactyla; family Bovidae; genus Neotragus; species Neotragus pygmaeus. The sequence goes on from SJYV01038331.1 coordinate 1,974,826, forward strand.
TACACTATTTAAGAGAACAAATTATTCCGAAGCACCTGGGATTCATTCTTTTCCATACAAAAGGAGAAAAGCCAGGGAGTTGCAGGTCATTCTTATCTATTCATTGAAGCCGATTCCCTAAGAGGCAATTATTCTGGGATTCTATTAGTTTGCATTGGTCATTTTCTACCACCTCCATTGATGCCAATTAAGAAAGTTCCACTTTACTGCAATTTCCAGTGCAGATAAAATGTGAAAAGAACAGAATTCATCTGACAGGCATTTACTGAATGACTACTATATCCTGGGTACCACGCCAGGAGCTGGAGGTAAGGATAAACAACCATAAAGGAAGAAACGATCATGATGAACACTTGCAAAATGCTTCCTCTACACCAAGTTTCTGCCTGAGAAGTCATTTAATCTTTACGCAAGCCCAGGAGGTAGGTGGGCCTCCCCGGTGGCTTCAGTTTTAAAGAATCTGATTGCAACGAAGGAGCTGCAGGAGACACAGGTTCGATCCCTGGGTTGAGAAGATCCCCTGAAGGAAAGCACAGCAACCCACTCCAGTATTCTTGCCTGGAGAATCCTGTGCACAAAGGAAGCTGGGGGTTTACAGTCCATAGGGTCACAAAGAGCTGGCCACAACTGAAGCGACTTGGCACACGCACAGGACATCGATTCTATTACTACTGCCTTTTTCTAGAGTAGGAAACTCAAGGTCATGCATTTAAGGTATGAAGAGGCAGGATTTGAACCCAAGAAGTCTGAAGACAGCAGATAAAATCCCTTCTCTGGATTTGCTTATCCATGTAATGGGGGAGACAGACAGGAAAACATTCACACAGATCAAAAGAGCAGGCAAACAAAAAAATACACGCACAACACACAACAACCACAACAACAAACACTGCAAAATGGTAGTGTATTGTAAATAAAGAGAGACGAACCACAATGACGGCAGAGAGTACTAAAAGGTAGGGATTTAAAGTGCTCCTTAAAGTGTCATGGGCTTCCCTGGTGGCTCAGATGGTAAAGAATTTGCCTGCTAAAGTAGGAGATCTGGGTTCAAATCCTGGGTCAGGAAGAGCCCCTGGAGAAGGGCATGGCAACCCACTCCAGTATTCTTGCTTGGATAATTCCATGGACAGAGGAGCCTGGTGGGCTACAATCCATGGAACTGTAAAGGGTTGGACACGACTGAGCAACTAACACTGCATTACTATGCTTAAAGGGTCATAGAAAGTGGTGCTGAAAGTCCACTCAGATAGTATATGTTGAAATCAAAGGGATGAGAAAGAGCAAGAGATGGGACGTCAGCAAAGATTTTCATGGGATGGAAAGTTCCGGAAAGAGAGATCCAGGTGAGTAAGGAGTCTGAGGTGGGAGTAAGCTTAGAGAGTCCAGGGAATGGAAAGAAAAATATCTCACAGGGGGTAGGATTTAGTGACTCGAGGGAAGTAACAGGATGATGGGGGTGGGGGTGGGGACGGTGGCACAGACCAGATTGTGTAATGAGATAAACTATGTAATTTGCATGTTGCAGTGTTTGGGACTCAATAGACACCTAATCAGTGTTCATTTCTATGATCATTATGTCCCATTGACTTGGATTTCTTTAATTAGATTATTTAAAGGAAGCTATCAAGATTTTTCTTAAAAATGCCCCCCTCTGTCCACAGAGTTTATGCTTATAGGATTTAGGAAGAATTCTCACCTGGAAAATTTGGGTCCATTCTGGGAGCTGTGGCCTCCAGAACATGCCAGATAAGGTGCTAAGTGTCTGGAAACAACTTGAATGTCCACCGATGGGTGGATGGGTACACATCAGTGTGGTCGGCATGCAAAATGGAATAGTATCCAGCCTTGAAAAGGAAGTAAATCTTCACATTTGCAACAGAGTGGATGAACTCTGAGGACATAATGTTGGGGAAATAAGCCAGTCACAGGAGGACAAATACTGCATGATTCCACTTACATGAGAAATCCAAAACAGTCAAAATTAGAGAGTCAAAGAGAGGAAGGATGGCTGCCAGAGGGTGGGGGAGGAGAAAATGAGGGGGCTACAAATCAACAGGCATAATGCGTGATGCTCAGTCCATCAGTCGTGTCCCACTCTTGGCAACTCTTTCGACTGTAGTCCCCAAGGCTCCTCGGTCCATGGGATTCTCCAGGCAAGAATACTGGACTGGGTTGCCATGCCCCCTCCAGGGAATCTTCCTGGCCCAGGGATCAAACCCGTGTCTCCTGCACTGCAGGCAGATTCTTTATCCACTGAGCCATCAGGGAAGCCCAATCAACGGGCATAAAGTTTCAATCAAACAAGGGGAGTAAGTGTTGAAGATCTGCTGTATNCATTCTATCTATCAGATCTAATATTGTACAATTATAATCTTTGACAATTACTACTCAAAAATAAGAACAAGAAAGGTTAAATTTTCAATACTAAGTGTCTTTGCTATAATCCTGTTACAATGAAAAACCTATAAATTTTCAATTACAGAACCTGTAATATTTTCTCAAAAATATACTTCAATAACATACTTTGCTCAAAAGAAAAAAATATCCTGCTCAAAATGCTCTCTCCAACGTGCTTCTCTGTTACTCTTGCTTTTTCACAGTTGTCCTGAAAGATATGTTGCACCTAAAGGACTCTTTGATGCTTTTGAACTGTGGTGCTGGAGAAGATTCTTGAGACTCCCTTGGACTGCAAGGAAATCAAACCAGTTAATCCTAGAGGAAATCAGTCCTGAATATTCCTTGGAAGGACTGATGCTGAAGCTGAAACTCTAATATTTTGGCCACCTGATGGAACTGACTCATTGGAAAAGACCCTGATGCTGGGAAAGACTGAAGGCAGGAGAAGGGGATGACAGAGGATGAGATGGTTGGATGGCATCACCCACTCAATAGACATGAGTTTGGGTAAACTCTAGTAGTTGATGGACAGGGAAGCCTGCCATGCTGCAGTCCANCTGATGCTGGGAAAGACTGAAGGCAGGAGAAGGGGATGACAGAGGATGAGATGGTTGGATGGCATCACCCACTCAATAGACATGAGTTTGGGTAAACTCTAGTAGTTGATGGACAGGGAAGCCTGCCATGCTGCAGTCCATCTGGTCACAAAAAGTCGGACACGACTGAGCAACTAAACTGAACTGAACTGAAAGGACTCTTTATGGATTGTATAATTTTATAATTCTATTGATTTACTGTGTTTACAGAGATTTAGGAACCTGATGAAACTTTTAAAAGCTTGTACTTAACTCCAATAAGTTTCCAAATAGATCCTCTGCTTAAAATTATCATGTGCGAAATGAATAAGATGGTATATCTACAGGAATATTTTGCATTGCCTGCGAGTTCTAATAGAACTCTCTGTTCCCTTGTAATTAATTTTTTTAAAGAACCAGGCACAGCAGAAGAGGAAGTGATCCTTGGGACACACATGTTCTGAATGTTAACAATGGAAAGGCAAGACTGTATTTTTTTTTCCTTATCAATAAGACCTTTGTCCTTCTCCCATTAAGATATAGGTCAGTCACTTACCTTCTACAAGGGCAACTGTGGCAGAGGGAGAAACAGGCACTGGTTATTACGTTTATTATGTATGGAGGACGATACAGTATACCAGGCCCCTGATAACCTGGAAGGCCTGGGCTGCAAGATCTCCCTAAATCTTAAGGAAATTCAGCCACTCTGACACTCCATCCCCTCTCAATGTCACCCAGCCTAGCTTCTAAGATGTCAACCCCCATCTTCTCCCTTCAAATCCTTTCTCAGAAAAGCTGTCATGACTTTTATTCATAGAATGAGGGTGGCAGTGTTTCTCTGCACCTTTCTCATTGGGCTTTACTGGTCCATTTTCTTATCGATGCAACCTGAAGATCTGCCCTCAAAATCTAAAATAATCTTAAATACTTGATATGTATCAGAAAAAAATTGTGGATAAAACCCTGTTGCAAAACTAATTTTCAACACCTAAGTGTTTAAAAGCTTTCAACACCTAAGCTTTTAAAAGCTTCTCAATGAAAGAAGTCCTGAAATAATACCTAATTATAACTTTTTCATTGGAAGAAAAATAAACACTTATTAACATTTCAAATTTTACAATCTAAAATAATATTTGCTGAAACATCACTGTACTATCCACAAGGGTCAGAATAAGTTACATCAATAGATTAAAGTGACTTAATGCTTTGAATTCAACTATGAGATGAGCTCAGGGCAAAAATAAAAATAATTTGAAAGAAACTGCAATCCCATGACCCGCCGCCATTCATCTAAATTTTTTGTCCTTTTATTATAAGTTAGAATACAGCATAGAGACACATTTCAAAACAAAACAAAAATCCACAATACAGTGAATTTTCTGCTGTTACAGAACTTCCTTGGTGAGGGGAGCGACAAGCAAGAAGACAAACAAGATTCATTCCAAGAGAAATAAGTGCTCTGAAGAGAAAACACAGGGGTGTTATAGAGAAGGTGGGGTGTTCAGGAAAGGCCTGGGGAGAGGACATGTGAACAGAGATCTGAAGGATGTGGAAGGGTCCATGCCAAGGAATGGGGAAGAGGAGGCGGTCTGGGCAGAAGAGTCAGAAAGTGGCTGAGTCCCGCAGTGGTCAGTGTGGATAAACAGAGTGAATGTCAGGAAGGGTGGTAAGAGATGACATCAGGGAAGGAGGCAGAGTATTGCAGGCTATGGCAATTCAAAATTAGTAACCTAGATTCTGATCTGTGTAATCACCATCAGAATGGGATTTACCTAACATGCTTACATTCTCTTATATTCACGCTCTCCATGGGAAATCACTGACCCAAGAAACATAATGAACCCAGGTCTCCTGCATTGCAGGCAGACGCTTTACCCTCTGAGCCACCAGGGAATCTCCACTGATCATTTACTACATACAAAATGTGGTGTTCCAGAAGAACTTTTTAAAAGGGATGCCATGGCATCTAACCCACATATCTAAAGAATGTTTTGTTCATTGTGATTTTTCAAGATAATAGCTAAGTAAAACATAAGATCATTTATACTAATAAAATCCAAAATAACAGAGAACAATAATTTCCATTTCAATATTACATTTATATTTTCTGCAACACCATAGGACCTTTCCTGTTAAGATCTTGCCATTAGGCAAATTCCACAATAACTTTCAAAAGCTCTTTTTACTTAGTTCTAAGCAAAATATTATTCCTGATCTTGTCTAGATAAATTGGTGAAGTATGATAATAAAACATGTTTTCAGCTCTGTGTTATCAACATGCATGGGAATGTGCTCAGTTACCATACACATCAACCCACATAAAGTTGCACTCATGATGTTATCTAATTGCAATAGATACCCTTCATTTCATACGAAGAGAACAAAGGGAAACCAAGATTCACAAGGCCTCGAATAGGTGCTAGACGTGGCATACTTCCTGAATGCCCATGATCGCCCTATGGTCATAATCTCCATTTTAACTGAAACGCAATGAGTTGGGCAATTCAATCAAGGCCACACAGTCTGTACCTAATGCCAAAACTCATGCACCTTCTAATTTAATCCTTAAAACCTCCTGAGAGAAATTGATTAATTCATAGCATTAATTTATTCAACATGTACTTCTTCAGCTCCTAAAAAGTCTATGTATTCATACTGGACTTATTAAAACAAAACAAAAAAGACAAAACTTTCCAAAGACAGTTTTGAGACAGGCTGGGACCTGAGATCCTTTGCTACAGTGCTTGCACCTGGACAAATGTCTCCTCAAGCCACAGAATACAAAGACACTATAAGAGACTAAAAATAACTGCATGCATGGGCAGCTGGGGCAAATTTTGAGCAAAAAGATCAAAACCCAACTGCCACTTACGAGCTGCCAGGAGCAAAAGCAGAGTACTGAGCCTGATCTCTGCACACAGCACCACCAAGCGGGTGGGCAGCCCACCTAAGCCATTTACTTGTCTGGCTGGGACTATGTCAGCCCATACGCTCACCCCATTTAAGGGACCAGCTCACCCCACTTAGGGAGCAAGCAAGAGCACCTGTTACTTGTTTTCGCTCCCCTGCACTGCAGCTCGAGTCTCAGTAAAGCCCAGCCTGAATTCCTCATCTGGTCTCACCTATTTCTATTAAGAAGTGCAAAGGCCCAGATGGGTAAATGCTTGTCCTCCACTACTGATCAAAACAGCTTCTCTGAAGAACAGAGACATCAAAATCTAGAAATGGGCTTCTAAAGAAATCTGACAAGTTTTTTTTTTTTTCCTTAGTCTGACACAGAAACTCAGTTGTTCAGTCACTCCAGACGTGTCTGACTCCTGCGAATCCATGGACTGCAGCACACCGGGCTTCTGTGCTCAAATTCATGTCCATTGAGTCTGTGATGCTACTGAACTATCTCATCCTCTGCTGCCTTCTTCTCCTTTTGCCTTCATTCTTTCCCATCATCAGGGTCTTTTCTAATGAGTCGACTATTCACATCAGATAGGCAAAGTATTGGAGCTCCAGCTTCAGCACAAGACCTTTCAATGAATATTCAGGGTTGATTTCCTTTAGGATTAACTGGTTTGATCTTTCTGTCCAAGGGACTTCTCCAGCACCACAGTTTGAAAGCATAAACTCTTCCAGGCTCAGCAACCCAGAGGGTGGCTTAAATAGGCAGTTAAATGAAACTGGCAAACATGAGGGTGTGCATAAAGAGGGCTTGGCAGAATCTCTAGTCCAGCCTTGTTTTGGACAAACCTGATGTGCTCAGTCTGAACAGAGTGAAGCTCTCCTTTCTGCTCCTCTATAGGCAGCAGATGGCATAACTGGCCATAAATGCTGGTCGACAAAAGGTGTCAGGATAGGAGCTCTGAGTTTGTAAGCATGTTCTGAGCTGCTTATGCTACTGCTGCCTCCAACACTGAGATCCTGTCAGCAGGCTTCCAGCAGGAATTTAGAAAACAGCAGTGAAATTCAGGGGGAAAAAAATGCCAAACTTGCATAATCAGTTTATTCAGACCCATGCAAGTACTCACTCTGTTTTTATTTTGCTCCTTATTTCCCAGAACTGTTCAATCAATAGTGGTTTTGGATGCAAGTCTTTCCCCAGAGTTTCCCCCAACAACATTTTTGACACCGTTACAAGAGAAACTTGTTTTTAAAAAACACAAAACATACTGAAGAGTCTACTTTCCTCGGAACTTATTTTGGAAATCACGAGTCATTTTTCAGATGAAACTTGCACAACAGCAGACTAGACTTAAAGATTTTTAAATCACACGACTTAAGTGGAATCCAAGCCTCGCCTGTTCTCTTCCCACTTCCACTCAGGGGTTATTTGTCTGAACTGTTTTTTCTGTTTCAACATCTTGAACACCAACCAAATGGACAAACGCCGAGAGCGAAAAAGGGTCAGCTTCCTCCCACTCCCATCCCACCCCAGCTGCACGCGAACTGGGGGAAATCTCCGCAGTCTAACTTCCCCACTTCCCCTTTCAGCCCCAAACGGCCGTGAAAACTACGCTCATCCTGGCGCTCATAAGTCTTTCTGCTCTCCTGTCAATTAGCCCCGTTTGGGGACCCTTGCCCGCGACTGGGGTCCGTGCTAAGGATGCGGACACGGTGGGAGATGAAGGGCGCTCTGGGGTCCCCGGAGATCCCCTCCCTGCGGGCTCTCTCCTCCCCGGGGGCGCTCTCACGGAGCCCACCGAGCGCAGGGGCGAGGGGTTGAAGACCAGCCTCCGGAGGCGCTTGGGGTGGGCGCGCAGGCGAGCGCGACCTGCCGGTCGAGAGGCAGCCCTCGCCCGGGGAGAGGGTGGAGGGTCTGCTCCGGGCGCCCGC
>SJYV01038331.1:1983364-2084446 GCA_006410875.1 Neotragus pygmaeus
AACACCAACCAAATGGACAAACGCCGAGAGCGAAAAAGGGTCAGCTTCCTCCCACTCCCATCCCACCCCAGCTGCACGCGAACTGGGGGAAATCTCCGCAGTCTAACTTCCCCACTTCCCCTTTCAGCCCCAAACGGCCGTGAAAACTACGCTCATCCTGGCGCTCATAAGTCTTTCTGCTCTCCTGTCAATTAGCCCCGTTTGGGGACCCTTGCCCGCGACTGGGGTCCGTGCTAAGGATGCGGACACGGTGGGAGATGAAGGGCGCTCTGGGGTCCCCGGAGATCCACTCCCTGCGGGCTCTCTCCTCCCCGGGGGCGCTCTCACGGAGCCCACCGAGCGCAGGGGCGAGGGGTTGAAGACCAGCCTCCGGAGGCGCTTGGGGTGGGCGCGCAGGCGAGCGCGACCTGCCGGTCGAGAGGCAGCCCTCGCCCGGGGAGAGGGTGGAGGGTCTGCTCCGGGCGCCCGCTCCCAGGCCGAGGAGGGCGCGCGGCCGGGGGCCGGCTTAGCGGCGGCGGCGGCGGCGGCGGCGAGGCCCAGCAGCGGCAGCAGAAGAGCGGGAGGTGCGGCTCGCGGCATGACGGCGCTGCGGCCGGGCGCGCGCTTCTCGGAAGTGCAGAGCCGCCGTCCGACCCCTCCCACCAGCCGCCCCGGCCGGGCCGAGAGCCCGCCCGCGCTGCCTTCCGGCCGGCGCCCCAACTCACCGTGGTTTTTAAAACTTCATCTGAACCGAAATCAATTCAGCTTCTCAAAAACGTTTCCAAAGAAGAATTTCCATAACGCTTCTGTCTCTAAATCTTAACGTCGTACGTAACTTCAGTGCAATGGTCAAAGCCAGTATATTAACACTGATCTAATACTGTGGGCTAATCTACAGCCCTTGTCATGTTTCATCAGTTGTCCTTCTGATCATTTTTTCTGTCCTAAAATCCAGTCCGAGATCATACACTGCACCGCGATGTCACGTGTCCTCAGTCTCTTACTGTGGGACAGTTCCTGTGTCACTGCTTATCTGGAAACAAGTTTGAAGAGTACTGACCAGTCGCTGTGTACAACGTCCTTTAGTTTGGGTTTCTCTGATGCTTCCTCTTGAGGGAGATTGGAAGCAGAGGATTCAGGTTATATTTCTGTGTTTTGTTGTTGTTGGTGGTGGTGGTTGGTTGGTGTTTGGCAAGAGTACCACAGAAGTGGCATGCCCAGCCTGGGAAGACCACGTCATTCTGTCTTATCACGGGTAATGTTAACTTTGATCACTTGGTTAAAGTGGTGTTTGTTCTTTGAACCCAATAGACAGAAACCTTCTCAAAGGTTCTCCTAGTGGGCTGTGGCCATCAGACAACTTCTGTCATCAGCTCTTGGATGAGGGGTCTTTAAACTGTACTTGACAGCCCTTGAAAGAAATACTGCGGACTTTGATCTTGAACTTCTGGCCTCCAGAACTGTGAGACAATAAATTTCTGTTGTTTAAGAAAAACAGCAGCAATCACGTTTGTTACGATACATATGAACTAGGCAACTGTAACTCGAATAGCGGGGGTCTCTGGAACCAGACAAATCAGAGTCACACAGGCTGCTTGTTTAAACTCTCACATTGCCTCATGTCATTAGCAAAAGAGAGTTTTAAAATTGAGTCTAAACTCAAGAATACAAACATAAACAACTCAATTTTAAAATGAGTTGAACAGACACTTCAACAAATAAGATATATAAATATAGCAAAAAGTACATGAAAACACACTCAACATCATATGTCACTAGGGAACTGCAAATTAAAACCAGACACCACTGTACGCCTATTAGAATTACTTTTAAATTCCAAAACACTGACAACACCAAATGCTGAAGAAGACAGAGAACAAAATGAATTCTTATTCATTTCCAATGAGAATGCAAAATGGTACAGCCACTTTGGAAGACAGTTTGGCAGCTTCTCGGAAAACTAAATATACTCTTATCGTATGATTCAGTGATCATGCTCCTTGGTATTTATCCTTGGTTGAAATGTTACATATTCACAAAAACTTACACATAGATATTTGAAGCAGCCCAGCTATCCTTCAGTAGGTGACTGGATAAATAGACTGTGGTACATCCACACAATGAAATATTATTCAGCACTAGAAAGAAATGAACTATCAAACCATGGAATGAACTTAAACACATATTGCTAAGTGAAAGAAGCCTGTCTGAAAAGCCCACATACCCTATTATTTCAACTTTATATTATGGAAAGACAAAACTGTGGTATCAGTTTAAAAAAAAATCGGTGGTTGTCAAGGGTTGAGGGAGCTGGTAAGGAAGACATGACTAGGTGGAGCACAGAGCACTTTTAGGGCAGTAAAACTGTTCTGAGCAATACTGTAATGGTAGATACGTATCATTATACATTCGTCACAACTATAGAATATACAACATAAAGAGGAATCTTAATGTAAACTCTGGACTTTAGTTAAAAATAATGTATCTGAATTGGATCAATTTTACCAAATGTACCACACTAATGCAAGATGCTAATAAAAAGAAAAAGGTGGCGAGACATAAGGATGTATGTGGGAACTCTGTACTTTCTGCTCAATGTTTATCCTAAGACTGCTCAAAAATTACAGTCTATTAAAAAAAAATCAAGTCTAATCTTTTCCATGCTATTAATTGTCCAACTGGAAATGGAGTGATTGCACTATCTGATCAAAGGGGTCTGTAAGGAGTCTCAGAATGTCAGAGGTGGTAGGGGCCATCTCTTCATTTACTGATAAAGAAACTGAGGCCCAAAGAAAGGATGTGACTTAGCCGTGGGCACACAGTGAATGCCAAAAATTGAACCAGAGCCCAGGTCTTCTGCTGGACTCTCCCAGCCTCTCCAGGTTCAGTCTCTTTGCCAAAGTATCAAGGACTTGCTTAACTGATTTATTTCCATCATTCCTCAGACTGTTTGTATACTAAACCCAAACCCAAAGCAAATCCTTTCAAATGTACACAGTGTTTAAATATTCAAACCTCCTGATTCTGGGGACTCTCATCCTGCTAACTACGAAGGGGAAATGAACAGTCATCTAATTGAATAAGTTATCTCCACCCCTACCTCAGGCCCAAAGCACACTGTATCAATGTGGATTTTTGTTAAACTAATTTTCAAATAATCGTTAGATTTACAATAGAAGTAGCACCTTCATGAATCAATCTACTTTAGGCAAATGACCCATTTCAGCTGTCTTTTATTTTTCAGTCATTTGAACTAAAGGAAGACATGTTTTCCCCACTGTTACCTCTGGTGCACACTTCCTCATTTTTTATGCTAATATAAGACAGACTACTTACCCCCTCTGCATGGGAAAATATAGTAATTTCATCAAAATCTCTCATTATGATGTCCTATTTTCCAAGTACATCTCATGCTGTTTTTTCCTTCTCTTTCACTTATTTCCCCTTTGACCTCATTCCGGACTCCAATCCCTTGACTTCGTTTTACACCCAGAAGTGAGACTGCTGGATCACATGGTAGTTCTGTCTTGAATTTTTTGAGGAGAGGGGCTCTACTTTCTCCTTCATATTCTCCTTTCCCTCAATTTTAGTTAAGCAGCCGAGGGCAGGTAGAAGAAATCCATGCGTTCTCACGATGGTTGTCACTGCTAATATATGGTTTTTAATTTCATGTGAGCCCAGTAAGCCTCTTCTGCAGTCTTTTATTTTGTCTTGATCATTCTCCTCTCTCATTCATTCCCCACATAGAATATTTCACTTTTTTATTATGCTCTTTAAGCTAAACCCCCATTCAATATTTATCTTTCTCTGAAAAAGACTTCACCTTCTACTCACTAGGAAAATAGAGGCCATCAGGTATAGATAAACATTTTCAAATACCTGTCTGCTCTCCCCTTCTCTTCCACCCAGGTCATTCTCTTCTGTCCTTAGAGAGGAAGGCAAGCTTCCTCCCATCCCATCCAAACCTAGTTCCTTTATATATGGATTTAGATCTGCCCTCTCATTCCATCTTCTTCAAGATCTTCCCCTTTCTCCCTTGCACCAACTTCTCTCTGTTCATTGGTTACCAATGATGTATTTTGTTTTCATTCCTCTCAGCTTCTAAACCTGTATATCTCTTCCCCTGCCTCCTTTGGGAAGAAGTCTTCTTCACCTTTCCTCCTTCTCACTCTAGCTATAGCCCATCTCTACATCTCAAAACTTCATGTTCTCTGTTTCCTAATTTCCTTTCACTTTTCAGCTCACTCCCATCTGGATTCTGGTGATTTTCTGCATTTCTATTGGTTAGGATCACCAATGATTTCCTAATTCCTGGACTCCAGCTTCATCTGACTTTGCCTCTTTGTTGTTTAGCCTTTAAAACAATATTGACTTGACCCTGCTTTGTATTAAGAGGGTGTTGGGGAACTTCACTGGTGGTCCCGGGGCTAAATTCTGTGCTGCCCATGCAGGGGGCCTGGACTTGACCCTTGGTCAAGGAACTAGATCCCACATGCCACAAGCAAGAGTTTGCACGCTGCGACTAAAGACACCATGAGGCCGAATAAAATGAACAAATCAGCCACAAGCAAGAGTTTGCACGCTGCAACTAAAGAAACCATGAGGCCGAATAAAATAAACAAATCAATATTAAAATAGAGAAAAAACAAAAAAAAATCATTTTTTTAAAAGAGTGGGCATATGGCCAGGAAACCAAAACCCTAGGACTACTCAGGACTGACTTCAACCCCTTAAAAGTTCCTGGAGAGGGTCCTGGGCTGGGCATTGCTGAGCTCCCTTGTGACCTAAAGTATTTCAGTTCAGTTCAGTCACTCAGTCATGTCCGACTCTTTGCGACCCCATGAATCGCAGCACGCCAGGCCTCCCTCTCCATCACTATTTCCCGGAGTCCACTCAAACTCACGTCCATCAAGTCAGTGATGCCATCCAGCCATCTCATTCTCTGTCGTCCCCTTCTCCNAAAATCACTGCAGATGGTGACTGCAGACATGAAATTAAAAGATGCTTACTCCTTGGAAGGAAAGTTATGGCCAACCTAGAGAGCATATTGAAAAGCAGAGACATTACTTCGCCAACAAAGGTCTGTCTAGTCAAGGCTATGGATTTCCCAGTGGTCATGTATGGATGTGAGTTGGACTGTGAAGAAAGCTGAGAACTTAAGAATTGATGCTTTTGATCTGTGGTATTGAAAACTCTCAAGAGTCCCTTGGACTGCAAGGAGATCCAACCAGTCCATTCTAAAGGAGATCAATCCTGGCTGTTCATTGGAAGGACTGATGCTAAAGCTGAAACTCCAATACTTTGGCCACCTCATGCGAAGAGTTGACTCATTGGAAAAGACTGATGCCGGGAGGGATTGGGGGCAGGAGCAGAAGGGGACGACAGAGGATGAGATGGCTGGATGGCATCACTGACTTGATGGACATGAGTTTGAATAAACTCCGAGAGTTGGTGATGGACAGGGAGGCCTGGCGTGCTGCAGTTCGTGGGGTCACAAAGAGTCGGACAGCACTGAGCACCTGAACTGAACTGTACATATCATGAGGTGTAGAATGTCTCTGACAATCTAGAGGGGTGGGATGATGTGGGTGGTGGTAGGGAAGTTCAAGACGGAGGGGACATATGTATACTTATGGCTGATTCACGATGTTGTATGGCAGAAACAAACAGAACATTGTAAAGCAATTATCCTCCAATTAAAAATAATAGTCTTTGAGATATAGTTAAAATTCATCCTTTTAGGTAAAAAGTTGTTGAACTTAATAGTTAAAATTTGTCTTTTTAGGTGAGTCAGTGAGCAATCAGGTCTTTGTTTCTCCAAGAGGCTTTTAGGATTAAATGAACTGAAGAGAAAGAAACCCGAATCTCTGGCTTTCCCTAGCAGTAACTCAGCAGCGAGTCAGGACTGGGGTTTCCAACACTAGAGCAAACATTGCAGGGCAGATCTCCCAGGTAACGAAACATGCTGCCCTGGCACTGGGGAAGGGAGAACACTGTCAGAGGGTATTTATTGGTCACTTCTAACCTTGTCCTCTATACCTGATCATTAGGTGTATATATCTGTTTTTTTAGGTGCCTCGTTTTGAAAGATCAGTTTTGTCAGACCACATGTGGGGATTGGATTAGTTACGAAGATTGGAAAAGGCTGTCTTCAGTTCTTCTGAGAAAGGGAACACAATATGGGCAGCTCTGGTCACGGTAAGAAGGACCTTCATAGAGATTGTTCAGTGGGAGTTAGAAACATGAACCTGCAACTAGATGTCTGAATTATTGACTTAGAAGTGGTTGATGAACACAGTGGGCTGGGAGGCGGTGTGCAGGATCTCCTGAGGGAGGCAATCAGAGTGAGAAGCAAGTGTATTATAGGTGGGACCCCTGCTGACCCAGGGGTCAGAAGAAACACTGAGTCAGAGGAATCCAAAAAGCAGCCTAAAATCAAACACTCAGAGATGTACAAATGATTATATTTATTCTTTTTAAAGTACACACTAGATCTTGATGCCTTGCTTTACAATAGCTGGACACTTTCTTTTCATGCTATATGAGTAACAAAATAAAACCCAATCTAGAGACTTATTTTTCAAAACGGAAAACAAATACTTTTACATAAGATCAACAATAGTTTTACTTAAAAAAAAAAAGAAAATGATCTTCTTATGGCATCACTACTGGACTTCCCTGGTGGCTCAGGCGGTAAAGCGTCGTTTGCCTACAATGAGGGAGACCTGGGTTCAATCCCTGGGTCGGGGAGATCTCCTGGAGAAGGAAATGGCACCCCACTCCAGTATTCTTGCCTGGAAAATCCCATGGATGGAGGAGCCTGGTAGGCTACAGTTCATGGGGTCGCAAAGAGTCGGACACAACCGAGCGACTTCACTCACTCACTATATATACCTGTACTTGTTGCATCAAATTTGTTCCATTCATCGAAGAAAGTCTTAACAGCTAAAATTGCACAGATAATAGAGTAAGAGAATTTAACAAATTCAGTATAAAATAGTTCAGGACAACNAACCGAGCGACTTCACTCACTCACTATATATACCTGTACTTGTTGCATCAAATTTGTTCCATTCATCGAAGAAAGTCTTAACAGCTAAAATTGCACAGATAATAGAGTAAGAGAATTTAACAAATTCAGTATAAAATAGTTCAGGACAACCATACTACAGCATGGTAGACCACTAAAATTGTCTTAGAAAGTTATTTACAACATTATCATAATATAAACACTAAATTTTAAAGTAAATCTGTGGATTTTCTACAAAAATAAAGTACAAATGTCAATATAAGTTAAACACTGAATAAAACATTCACAATATCCAATAGAAGCTATTATTCAGACTATATTCTAGGTGGTAAAATTCAAAACAATAACCATAAAACCGTGTTTCCTAAACCATTCACATTTTAGTAGTAATCACAAGATTTAGAGTTTCATTGTAAAATTCGTTTTTACAAATATACACAATTTTCACAGACCTCCTATCTCTTATGAAAAAAGGCAACAAAGAATAAAAATTTCTTAGTCAGAAGTTGCCATACTATGTTAAATATATAAACTGTGAAATTTTCAAAAAAATCTCATCCTTAGATGATTCCCTTTAAAAAGAAAACATATGTTTTATACAAAACAAAAAACACACTGCTATAAGATATCTAATCAATCTAAAAATATTTCCACACTTATAAAAACATTAAGGACTAAATCTAAAAGCCTTTGAAAAACTATGAAAAGAACAAAATTATTTGCATTTCAATAATTTTGGTATGGAATATCTTTGGAACAGTAAAAGAAAATCTTGCCCAAGAGGCATAATTTTGCTGTTTGCATGTCTCATTGTTCAATAATTTCCCCCAAATGCTACAAATGACTACTTTAAAACAATGTTGATATTATTTACAGTTTTGTTTTTATCTAGAGATACTAATTTTCCATTTGGCTTAGATGTTCTTAAAATTAATGTACATATGTGACCCAGTAATATGCCCATTTTATTAAAATGCCATTCATATCCTAGTTACTAACTACATTCTTACAGAGAAAATGCACATTAAACTCATTACCCTATGAACAATTTGGACTTTAGTCCCAGCTTTGGTATCTTTTCATCCCATTAAGTAGTTATAAACATGGCATTTTGTGGGTAACTGTAGATACCAGCATCATAATTAAACAAAAAGAGTACCTAATACCTCAACATTGAAACAGAGTAAATACTGACATTGGGAAAATTTTTAATGGCTCATTTTTCCTAAACCATCAGTGCAAATTAGCAAACTTCTAGAAGAGCTTAGTCATGGAAAGAAGGAAGCATGATTTCATCTTCATTCCCTCCTTGTCGATACCGAACTGAAGAGAAGCCCAACCAGTGCCAACGGTTCTTTCGGAAGAAGAGCCAGATCAGTCCGCAGGTTAGAGCTAAGATACTCAGCACAGCAAATGCGATACCAATTCCTCTGTAATCAGGGCCTAGACCAGAGAAAGGTTTGACAGTGGAGGATAGAACAGAANTACACATCTCATAATTTTGCTGTTTGCATGTCTCATTGTTCAATAATTTCCCCCAAATGCTACAAATGACTACTTTAAAACAATGTTGATATTATTTACAGTTTTGTTTTTATCTAGAGATACTAATTTTCCATTTGGCTTAGATGTTCTTAAAATTAATGTACATATGTGACCCAGTAATATGCCCATTTTATTAAAATGCCATTCATATCCTAGTTACTAACTACATTCTTACAGAGAAAATGCACATTAAACTCATTACCCTATGAACAATTTGGACTTTAGTCCCAGCTTTGGTATCTTTTCATCCCATTAAGTAGTTATAAACATGGCATTTTGTGGGTAACTGTAGATACCAGCATCATAATTAAACAAAAAGAGTACCTAATACCTCAACATTGAAACAGAGTAAATACTGACATTGGGAAAATTTTTAATGGCTCATTTTTCCTAAACCATCAGTGCAAATTAGCAAACTTCTAGAAGAGCTTAGTCATGGAAAGAAGGAAGCATGATTTCATCTTCATTCCCTCCTTGTCGATACCGAACTGAAGAGAAGCCCAACCAGTGCCAACGGTTCTTTCGGAAGAAGAGCCAGATCAGTCCGCAGGTTAGAGCTAAGATACTCAGCACAGCAAATGCGATACCAATTCCTCTGTAATCAGGGCCTAGACCAGAGAAAGGTTTGACAGTGGAGGATAGAACAGAACAGTGATCATCACTGATTTTATATATTAGGCTTTGTGTCACATATGTGAACACTGTACAAATTAGATACAGTAAGTGCTAATTGTCTCACAGTGTCAACACAGAATTCAAGCTCGTCATCAAACACTTCAGTGCTTTCTGATCCAATTTAACTGTTTTCATTCAAATCCTCTTCACTCCTATAGCAATTTTCTTCCAAAGAAATTAGGGTGGTACCATTATTCTCACATTCCCTTCCCATCATCCTTTTGAGACCCTCATTCCCAGTATATTACCTTACTTTGACAGCAAATTGCTAAAGGCTGGTAAATGTCTGTGTTTGACTTACCTAGTGCCAAATAAAGTGTTATTTGCTTTAGAGGAAATTAACCCTTTAGGATGACCTCACTGAGTTCCTCACTATTCAATTTTAAGCACTGTTCCAGGCCCCTATGTACATGCTGCCAAGATGGATTTATTGTGTCCCACGGCTTAAATATCATCTCTGTGCTGACTTTCCTTCTCTCTCATATGCCCAACCGCACACTAGACATTCCATATGGATGGCTTATCTCCACTTGGATGCTCAAAATGCCAAAACAGAACTCTTGGTTTATACCATTCTAACTCTACTTCTCCCTCACCCCAAATCTACTTGTTCTCTATTCCACCAAGTATAGAACCGGAACACTTGACTCAGGATTCCAAAGCCCTACCTGTCTGACATCTGTCTACTTTCCAGTTCTTCCTTAAGCCCACATCAAGATGTTCTGTCTTGGGCTCTCTGCTCCAATTGGTACCTCTGCCTGGTGTGACTCTTCTACTGATCCCAAAGGCCTTGGCTGGCCTTTCAGATTTCAGCTTCCATATCTCCTGCTCTAAGAAGTCTTCCCTGATCACCCCTGATCTTAGAGTAGTTAAACCCCTAGTCTCAATACAGTTTATGTGTGTGCATGCACACGTGCCTGCTCAGTTGTGTCTAACTCTGTACAACCCCATGGACTGCAGTCCGCCAGGCTTCTGTGTCCATGGAATTCTCCAGGCAAGAATACTGCAGTGGGTTGCCATTTCCTTCTCCAGGATTCTTTACCATTGCACCACAGAGTTTATAACTATTTGATATTTTCCTCTCTTTTAAAAATGGACCTGCTTGGTTACTCCCTATCTGTCTTCAATAGATTGTAAGCTCTGTGAGAAAAGGAATCTTACCTGTCTTGCTCATGGGTGCACCCCAGCACATAAAACAGATACTCTAAATATTTACTGAATCAATGCATAAATATGTAGATACTGATTACCTAGAGTTAAGGTTTTATTTTTAACATTTGTATACCAAAATGGAAATTTTAAGTTAATCTTTAAAAATGTTAATGTAAAAATTTTAGAGCTTGTTAAGATAAGATTTTTGTGGTTAATTTATGTATCAATTATGATGAAACAGAAGTTCAAAATACAATTTCCTATAGATACTTAGGACATTGTAACTAATTAAATACAGTTTTGCATTATTGTTTATTATGAGTTGTATGGGAATAGGGAGAAAGGAAATAAGTGAAGAATTAGACCTTTGAGCTTTTAGTCTCTGAACTATAGAATAAAATATATTTTAACATTTTCCAAGAAATGACCTCCCTAAAACTCTGGCAGCTCCCATTTTTCTTAGGAAAGAATTATACAAAGTTTGGACAGTTCAGTACTTTCCTTTGGGAATCCTAGACATCTTGTGCATTTACTGTCATTTGTAATTCATTTTTCTGAGGGAAAGAATCTTTATGACTTAATCAAGTTTGTTTGGATATATATACTCTAAGAACTAAGTACTCTGGGACAAAGTACAAAACTTTGCGCACAGTTGAATTGTACACTTATTGCCTGACCCATTCTTCAAAAAGGTTCCGTAAGGACAGGTTACAGACTTACCCAAGGGAACTTTGCAGACAACTCTTCCATAGCCTCGTGAACATTCAACTTTTGTCCAAGTTTCATTTGAAGCTAACAAAATGCTACATTGTCCTCTGCCACTCTTAATTTTATTTGTCCATTTGACAAATGTCACTTTTGATCCATCTAACCAATTCCAAGACTGATCTAAAGAAAGAAGTTTGTTTACTGTAACTAAATGACTAAGGTAAAAAGTACATGGTTCATACAATTTATTTAGAACTGTGCTGTGCCACTATTTTTTTTAATGAAATTTATTGAAAGTGAAAATATTAAAATCAGCCCATCAGTTGCACTTGACATATTTCAAGTGTTCAACAGCCACATATGGTTAGTGATCACCACACTGGACAGCACAGACAGAACAAATTTCATCTTTGTCATCTTTGTAGAAAGTTCTATTAAACAGCACTTACATAGAGTATAGGTGCGATAAATGAAGTACATAATGCATGTACATTTATTGTGTGAGGGGCAGATTTCTAAAGATCTGTATCCATTCTCCCTTGCTTCCCACCCATGACTTCCCCCATTAAAAATCATTCATAACATGCTGGTGGGAGAGGAGGAGTCTTGCAGGGTCCAAGAAGTCCTCCCCACCATGATTCCACTTCTGGTTCCCAGCGGATGGAACACCACCTTGTGGTGAGAATATGAACACAACTTATACTTCCCTTAGATGGCCAACTTAGAATTCATTCACTTCTTGACACATACTTAATATTTTGGAATTTACATTTAGTTCAATTATTTAGAATTCAAATTTGGATAAAATGTGAAGCCAACTTTCTATTATTCTATCAAATGTGTACTTTTAATTCATTCTTTATCAATTCTAAGTGCATGGAAACAATCTATTATTCCTTATTGAAAAATTCTTCCACAAATCTTTTTGAACCAAATCTCTGCAATTTTACTAAGGTAATATAGAAAGAAAATCACCATTAAGACTTACTTTCACTCTATGGTTACCAAAAAAAAGTAAAAATGTTTCCAGAGGGAAGGAAACAAGAAGAAGAAAACTTTCTGAATAACAGTTAAAAGCTATCACTACCAGGTGATAGACACTAGAATGCTATGGACAGTAAGCAACAGGTTCCTGGTGGGATACACAAAGGACACGGATACTGCCACAGGAGAAGAAAAAATCCTGTTGACCCAAGTATCTTATGCCTCTAAAACAATTCCAGTTGATTTAACCTGATTTTCTACTTCATTAGTGTTTCCATCATTACTAATAAGTCATTCGTTTATTCATCAGGAATTTATAAGCCTCTAAACCAGCAGACCTAGCTTATTCATCACCAAGAAGCGTCTGAGTTAGCCACCACTTGACATTCTTTAGTGAGGCTGATTTGGCATTCAGGACAAGTTAGAACTCTCTTTGCACACTCTACACACAAACATTTACCGGCAGAAAGTTGAGATAATCCAAGCCAAACTCTCATGGTAATGTTATTATTTTCCCTCATCAATCTGCTCACAAATTTATTCTCATCTTCATCCTTTATAGTAACGATAGATGCAGAATGGGCTGTGGAAGGAAAACAAACCCTAAGTCAATTATCTTTATGCCAACTAGGGAAGATTGAGGGCAGGAGGAGAAGGGAACAACAGAGGATGAGAAAGTTGGATGGCATCACTGACTCAATGGACATGAATTTGAGCAAACTCTGGGAGACAGTGAAGGACAGGGAAGCCTGGTGTGCTTTTCAGTCCATGGGGTTGCAAAGGGTTGGACATGACTTGGTCATAGAACAACATCAAGATTAAGATCATGAAGATATTCAAACTTGACAGAGTGTACAGCATTAATACACAAAAGTATAGTGTCAATAGCTTCCAAAAATGTTAGAAATATTTCTAGACTGAAACTTTGTGTATATACATATCTTATGTTTCCTCAAAATGTTTACATGTTAATATTTCTGGGCCTTGGAACTACTTAACCAGTGAGATCTTCCTGTATGAACAGCTAGTCATAACAAGTGGGGTATGTGATGGTAGAAATTTGTGTTCACCTGTAGATTTTCAACACTCTCTCCTCAACAACCAGTCCTGTATAAGTTAACTTTAAATGTGCTTCTGCTAAAATGAAAATAAAAGCAAATAGATTTGAGATGTTGGAGAGCATTAGCCTTCCTTTTAATATTACTTTATACATAAGTATACATGGTCATGATCTTAGGCATCTGATCCCATTACTTCATGGGAAATAGATGGGGAAACAGTGGCAGACTTTGCTTTTTGGGGCTCCAAAGTAACTGCAGATGGTGATTGCAGCCATGAAATTAAAAGACACTTACTCCTTGGAAGGAAAGTTATGTCCAACCTAGAGAGCATGTTCAAAAGCAGAGATATTACGTTGCCAACAAAGGTCCATCTAGTCAAGGCTATGGTTTTTCCAATAGTCATGTATGGATGTGAGAGTTGGACTGTGAAGAAAGCTGAGCGCCGAAGAATTGATGCTTTTGAACTGTGGTGTTGAAAAAGACTCTTGAGAGTCCCTTGGACTGTAAGGAGATCCAACCAGTCCATCCTAAAGGAGATCAGTTCTGCATGTTCATTGGAAGGACTGATGCTGAGGCTGAAACTCCCAATACTTTGGCCACCTCATGCAAAGAGCTGACTCACTGGAAAAGACCCTGATGCTGGGAGGGATTGGGGGCAGGAGGAGAAGGGGATGACAGAGGATGAGATGGCTGGATGGCATCATCGACTCGACGCACATGAGTCTGGGTGAACTCCGGGAGTTGGTGATGGACGGGGGCACTGGCGTGCTCTGATTCATGGGGTCGCAGAGTTGGACATGACTGAGCGACTGAACTGAACTAAACTGATACATGGTCATGCCATTGTATATTGTCCAAAATATAGTATGAAATTGAATGAGTGAGTATTCCTCAAGTTTGATAGGCTGCCTTAAACCCACAGAGATAATAGTACTATCACCAGCATCAGGCAAGGGATAGAAATAAAATAATACCTGGACTTGGAAATGAATCCAAAATGGAATCAAATAGTCTTTAATCCAAACCAGCTTATCCGTACTTGAACTAAAGCATGTCTTTTGTGGTGTAAAGTATTAAAAGAAGGGCAAAGGAAAGCATTTTCTCCTCTATAGATCACCAGAGTGTGCAGGTACTTTACCTTTTATAACACTAATCTCACATAAATGTTTCCATCATGTAGTTAAGCAGTAACAAGGAGATTTTTAAATCAGTGAAGTGTCTCCACAAGGTAGCAAAATAAATAAGATAAATGTCATCTGCCTAAATTGCTACCCAAGGATGCAGGTCTTTGAAATACTCTAGGTGGTCTCCCTAGAAGTGATTTCACAGTCTGACCACTGTCTAAGATTCTCCTGGGAGGGAGCCAGTCACGGCTGCTCTTTCATTTTAGTTAAATCTGAAAGTCCTGTCCCCTGTAGTGCTCAGAGATGTGGGCCACGGGTCCGTTTTGCGGAATGAACAACCCATGCTTCTTGGGCTTTGTTACCCTGGTCAGGTTAAACTTACTTATTAATGACTAAGTAATGAAAAATCTACAATTTTGTATTTACTGCTTAATCAACTTTACAAAAAATCCGCTTCTTAATCCTTTCATCTGAGCATATCTAGCTATATTTTAAATGGTTTCATTTGTCAGTATTTTCACATAATAGTTTATTTAGCAATTTTTTATTCTACTTCTTCCCACTTACTTTTTTATATCATCTGCTTATTCTTATGTTGATCATTTTTTAATGGCTGTTCCAATATTCCCTTGAGTTCATATATAATAAAATACTTAACCATTTCTGTACCACTGGGCAATTAGGCTATCATCTATTATAATTAGTGAGTGCTTCACAAAGATTTTCAAAAATATAATATTTACTTTAAAAGGTTTCCTTAAGAAAAATTTTAATGACTAAATTATTGAGAAAAGAAAATCAATACATTTTAACTCACCAAGCTCTGAGCAAAACTGTCTGGCTTCTGAGAAACTGTGCAATGCCTGGTCAGAGGAGTAACAGTGGTCCCTGTACTGAATCCACTGGGACTTGTTCCCTTTTACTCCTGGACATCTTGATGAGTAAGTATAAGAGGATACCTCTTTAGCTGTAAAAAATGTTAGACATAACTGTGAAAATGCACAGAAAAATATGACTGGCTTTTAAAATCTCACTGACACCATGGTTTCTATAGGTAAGAGGCACTCAACTTCAATACACACCAGAGAGGGCTACAGCCCGCACTCTGAGACCGCAATCNGAGGGATTGGGGGCAGGAGGAGAAGGGGATGACAGAGGATGAGATGGCTGGATGGCATCATCGACTCGACGCACATGAGTCTGGGTGAACTCCGGGAGTTGGTGATGGACGGGGGCACTGGCGTGCTCTGATTCATGGGGTCGCAGAGTTGGACATGACTGAGCGACTGAACTGAACTAAACTGATACATGGTCATGCCATTGTATATTGTCCAAAATATAGTATGAAATTGAATGAGTGAGTATTCCTCAAGTTTGATAGGCTGCCTTAAACCCACAGAGATAATAGTACTATCACCAGCATCAGGCAAGGGATAGAAATAAAATAATACCTGGACTTGGAAATGAATCCAAAATGGAATCAAATAGTCTTTAATCCAAACCAGCTTATCCGTACTTGAACTAAAGCATGTCTTTTGTGGTGTAAAGTATTAAAAGAAGGGCAAAGGAAAGCATTTTCTCCTCTATAGATCACCAGAGTGTGCAGGTACTTTACCTTTTATAACACTAATCTCACATAAATGTTTCCATCATGTAGTTAAGCAGTAACAAGGAGATTTTTAAATCAGTGAAGTGTCTCCACAAGGTAGCAAAATAAATAAGATAAATGTCATCTGCCTAAATTGCTACCCAAGGATGCAGGTCTTTGAAATACTCTAGGTGGTCTCCCTAGAAGTGATTTCACAGTCTGACCACTGTCTAAGATTCTCCTGGGAGGGAGCCAGTCACGGCTGCTCTTTCATTTTAGTTAAATCTGAAAGTCCTGTCCCCTGTAGTGCTCAGAGATGTGGGCCACGGGTCCGTTTTGCGGAATGAACAACCCATGCTTCTTGGGCTTTGTTACCCTGGTCAGGTTAAACTTACTTATTAATGACTAAGTAATGAAAAATCTACAATTTTGTATTTACTGCTTAATCAACTTTACAAAAAATCCGCTTCTTAATCCTTTCATCTGAGCATATCTAGCTATATTTTAAATGGTTTCATTTGTCAGTATTTTCACATAATAGTTTATTTAGCAATTTTTTATTCTACTTCTTCCCACTTACTTTTTTATATCATCTGCTTATTCTTATGTTGATCATTTTTTAATGGCTGTTCCAATATTCCCTTGAGTTCATATATAATAAAATACTTAACCATTTCTGTACCACTGGGCAATTAGGCTATCATCTATTATAATTAGTGAGTGCTTCACAAAGATTTTCAAAAATATAATATTTACTTTAAAAGGTTTCCTTAAGAAAAATTTTAATGACTAAATTATTGAGAAAAGAAAATCAATACATTTTAACTCACCAAGCTCTGAGCAAAACTGTCTGGCTTCTGAGAAACTGTGCAATGCCTGGTCAGAGGAGTAACAGTGGTCCCTGTACTGAATCCACTGGGACTTGTTCCCTTTTACTCCTGGACATCTTGATGAGTAAGTATAAGAGGATACCTCTTTAGCTGTAAAAAATGTTAGACATAACTGTGAAAATGCACAGAAAAATATGACTGGCTTTTAAAATCTCACTGACACCATGGTTTCTATAGGTAAGAGGCACTCAACTTCAATACACACCAGAGAGGGCTACAGCCCGCACTCTGAGACCGCAATCTCATTAGCTTTTTGGAAAACCATTTTTAAAACTGAGAATACAGAAGAAAACACTTAACTCTCTAAGATGAATTTAGACTAAAGTAAAAACAACTGGAAAGACAGACTCGAGAAGAAAAGACAAGGCTGGGTAGGCCTGTAACACATTTGAAGTAATAATTAAAATTCTTTCTTTCTTTGGATTCCTTTTTGTATTGATCACAAAGACCTACTTTTACCTTGCCATAAAGAAATCATACCCACATTGAAAACTTGGTAACTTGCTTACAAAGCACAACAGATCAGCGCTGAAAAATCTGTCTCAAGCCAAAAAAAAAAAAAAAAAGCAGGTGTGGCTTCTAAGCTCTGAACAATTCCCCTGGTTTCCATGTAAACTGTTTAATATTCAGTTGTTCTATATAACACAAGAAGCCTGTGTAATGAAGCCTGTCCCCCTTAACACCATTGTTAATTCCAACAGAAAAGAGTATGAGAGCTGGAAAGTAAATTGCCAACATCCTGTTGACCGGGTACAGATTATCTGAATCAAATATCTGATCTGGTATAGCCAGTCGTGTTCCCATACCATTGTTCTCTATGCATTATGCATGGTCTGCATGTCCTTCAGTCACTGAAGGCTTTCCTGCTTTTGTTCCTCATTGCAGTTTGGTAGAATTCTTCTCATTTATGATCCCTGTGATTCCAGAAGAATGGCTACTGCCCTTTTCTTCTCCACTGAGAGACTTCAGGACGGTTCTCCATTCCTTATTCTGCGTCTCTGTCCTGTTTCTCTACTCGGGCTCAATCTTTTTTGAAATCTAGCTATTCGATTGGCTTCTGCCTCCACACTTTTCACTAATGCCACTAGTTTGGGGTCTAAGTCTTCCTTCAGTTTGAAAACTGATTACTCCTGGGTAAATTTCCTAGCTGCAGATGACCAAAAGTCATCTAAAAATTAACCTGCAAAGTCTGTAAGACTTGTGACAATTCTTTGTTAAGGCTGTGGTGGAGGAAGATGCCACTAACAAGTGCTTGATTCTATCATACTGGGAAAACAGTATCTCTGACAAAAAGTACACTGCTGACTACTCTATCACTGCACAGGCAATGGTGTGTGTTGTTTCTTTAGATTCAAAACGTGCTGAATACTGGCTATCAACGCATGGCTAGGAGGAGTGGATTTTTATGAATGGGTTGGCTTTAAAAACAATTCTTCATCCACTGGGAACATACGGAAATGCCTTATCTTCAAAGTCTATTTGTTTCTAGTCAAAGCTGCAAATGGCCTGTCTTAGACGGCATATATTTTCTTTCCTTTCTGTTCTTTAGGGAGTTTTGCTTTCAACTCTCACATTTTTTTTTTCCTGCAAGGGCCAGCCTTATGGTAAGTTTGTTATATTCCTGTAAAGAAGATTCCATTTTGTTTGAAAGGGGATAAAATATACATTATGTAAAATTTACCATTGTAACTATTTTTCACTGTATAGTTCAATGGCATGAAGTACATTCACATTACTAAGCAATCATCACCACCATCCACCT
Organism: Neotragus pygmaeus; assembly: GCA_006410875.1. Lineage (NCBI taxonomy): Eukaryota > Metazoa > Chordata > Mammalia > Artiodactyla > Bovidae > Neotragus > Neotragus pygmaeus. The sequence continues at coordinate 2,001,863 of SJYV01038331.1, forward strand.
GCAAACTGTTTCATCTTGCAAAACTGAAACTCTGTTCCAATTAAATAATAACACCTCATTCTTTCTTTCCTGCAGCAATCACCATTCTACTTTCTATAGTAGAAATATATGGAAAATGTTTAGTTACACAAAGCATTTCTTTCCTACAGAGATTCTTTTCTATAAAAACTTTCAGAGCCATTAATATGGTAAATCACCTAAGATTTTCCTCAAATCTATATCCTGTGGAACCCTGTTTTAAAAAGGAGAATCTCACTCTTTGAAAAACACTGCTAAGTGAAATTAAAATTGAGAAATTCTAGAGTAAAACTCACTGAGTAACAGAACAATTAAAAGTCTTTGAGAACAAGTTCCTTGAATGGGCATGTCATATTTGTTTCTCTTCACAAAGTATCAAAATTATTTTGCTAGGATTTGTGAACAAACCTTATTTAATATCTATAAAAATTATTTTGCATACTTAATCAGGTCCATAAAACAAATGTCATGTTTTAATAAATATATAGCTATTTTAAATCAACTCTTACATTCTGTAGGTTTATAACAAATAGCACCATCCTTAACAGAGTTGCAGCTTTCATGCTTCCAAATTCCTTTTGGATCCAAAACAACACAATTTCCAGCAGATTTTTTATCTTTCCATGGAATATAGTCAAAGGCACTGCCATCAGACCATTCAAAACTTGATTCACTTCCCTGTATTAACAATAATAGTGATAATCTGAATTCATATGTATGACTACAAAAGAACATTAAGATGAACATGCATACTTTAAGAAATATAGGAATGCAGTGTTAATTTTTTCCCTGTAAGTATTATAGATGTGAACATATTTGTAAAACCAGGGATTTACTTTTGATGCACTGATTTGAGACAGGACTTTACAGATAGAGTTACTACACTCTATCTCTAGATTTCTTTTTTTAAGGACGAGTTTATATAACACTAGAAATTAGATGACATGGAAATGGCTTCCACTTGTCACAATTACAGGTTTACAACCTCTCATATTACTCTAAATATTGTTTTTTATGTTTTATAGCTTTGTGGTTTGTGTCCCTGGCTTGATTTTTTTCACATTACAGAAGTTATCAAGCAGCAAGGGGCTGAAAGAGAAGAATAGTTCCCAAGAAATTCATATAGGAAGATTACTTTTGATTACTTTTAATTCTTAAATCCTAATGTGCCATCCTTTTTCTTTTCCCACTTTATTTAGATTAGGCCTCCATTCTAATCTCAGCAGACTGTTTTTTTGTATACTAGATATCACTATCAGTACATATATATACATACACTACTTAATAGGATTCAAATAGTGGCACATGTTTACCAACAGAAGATTACTTTCAAATAGTGTCAATTTCTAGGGGGAAGTGGGGAGAAAATACACATCTATATTTTAGATTTAGTTAAGAGTTTTACTTGGCACCTTATATAATTTTTTTAACTTTTATCTTGTATTGGGGTATAGTCATGGCAACTCACTCCATTGTTCTTGTCTGGAGAATCTCAGGGGTGGCGGAGCCTGGTGGGCTGCCATCTATGGGGTCGCACAGAGTCGGACACGACTGAAGCGACTTAGCAGCAGCATAGTCAATTAACAATGTTGTGATAGTTTCAGGTGAACAATGAAGGGACTCAGCCATACATATACATATGTCTATTCTCACCCCAATACAAATTTTGTGCTAATAATCCTCTATTAAGGAAAATATCATCACCCCCATTTGACAGATGAGGAAATAAGCTTGCAAAGGTATAATAACTTGCTTGTGGTCACCCAACATGTAGATAGAAGACCTGCCACTCATATTGGAACTCAGATTTTTCTGATCCCAAGCCATTCCCTTTTTACCAGCTCTCCAACTAGTCTATCCGGAATAGGTCACAGTGGTGTCGCTGAGATATTAATCTACTGAGTCCTTAGGATGGCGTGGCAGTGTCTAGGGCAGCTGCGGTCCTGGCCAGTTGCCCTAGTGTACTCTACAAATACAATCTTCTGTCTGTTCTACATTGTGAAAAGACAGAAAGCACTATAGTATGCAAATGCAATCCCAGGACTTAATCTGATGTTATACTTTGAGTTAATATTTTATGCTCAAATTTCCGACCCTCTAACATACTTTGAAAGTTTCTGGAAAACAAAACAAGACTTACATCATGACTTGAGAGCCCAACCCATAGTGGAAATCCATCACGCTTTACGATATCTTCCAGAAAAAGCTGGCCATTTTGGTCATGAACACTTGCCAAATGACCTCCACTTTGAGAACATGCATTTAATGCTTCATACCATGTTACCTTTTTTTGAATAACATTATAAATACCATCTTCATATGGAATAAACTGTGGCAGAGTAGTATTATATTCTTCCTTGTAGTCAACTATAATATTTAAATTAAAAGTGTTAGTGATTAAATTTAAATTATTTAAAATACATAATTTGGGNGTCAATTAACAATGTTGTGATAGTTTCAGGTGAACAATGAAGGGACTCAGCCATACATATACATATGTCTATTCTCACCCCAATACAAATTTTGTGCTAATAATCCTCTATTAAGGAAAATATCATCACCCCCATTTGACAGATGAGGAAATAAGCTTGCAAAGGTATAATAACTTGCTTGTGGTCACCCAACATGTAGATAGAAGACCTGCCACTCATATTGGAACTCAGATTTTTCTGATCCCAAGCCATTCCCTTTTTACCAGCTCTCCAACTAGTCTATCCGGAATAGGTCACAGTGGTGTCGCTGAGATATTAATCTACTGAGTCCTTAGGATGGCGTGGCAGTGTCTAGGGCAGCTGCGGTCCTGGCCAGTTGCCCTAGTGTACTCTACAAATACAATCTTCTGTCTGTTCTACATTGTGAAAAGACAGAAAGCACTATAGTATGCAAATGCAATCCCAGGACTTAATCTGATGTTATACTTTGAGTTAATATTTTATGCTCAAATTTCCGACCCTCTAACATACTTTGAAAGTTTCTGGAAAACAAAACAAGACTTACATCATGACTTGAGAGCCCAACCCATAGTGGAAATCCATCACGCTTTACGATATCTTCCAGAAAAAGCTGGCCATTTTGGTCATGAACACTTGCCAAATGACCTCCACTTTGAGAACATGCATTTAATGCTTCATACCATGTTACCTTTTTTTGAATAACATTATAAATACCATCTTCATATGGAATAAACTGTGGCAGAGTAGTATTATATTCTTCCTTGTAGTCAACTATAATATTTAAATTAAAAGTGTTAGTGATTAAATTTAAATTATTTAAAATACATAATTTGGGTAATATTAGATATACAATCATTTCAAAAGTTAAATAAAATTGGACTATAAGAAGGTCAAATGCATACTTTTTCTTATCGCCACAGCTTATTTAATAGGCTCTTAACTATTACAATTGTCTGGGTGATTAAAAAAAGGCACAAACACTGTCATTTAAGGAGCTCACATATTACCTGGGCACAGAAAACACCAGCATCTGAAATGGGGGCAAAGCAATTAACCACTAGAACACTTGCAACTGACTAGGAAAGGAAAGATGCATCTGGACTGAGAGAGTCAGAAACCCTGCCTGATAAATTAGGTCTCCAGATTATGGTTAGCTGAAATTAGTTCTAAAAAGAAATGTGGTAACAAGAAAGTCAACTAAAAACAATCAAACAACCACAGTAATAACAAGACCACAATTATGAGGGTATTTCAAAGGGACACAAAAGCCATGTTAAAGAGTTCCAGAAGCCAAATCTGGAAAAATTCAAGGAAAATATTAATATAGTCTATTATAGCCCAAAGTATAAAAAAAAATAACCATGAGCCCCAACTGATATGAATAAATGCCTAAATAAATTTTTAGATGGAAGAAAATAGACAACTCTCCTATGTAGCACTCCAAGTTATTTATATAGATACTCCCTACTGCAGGAAGGTAGAAAATAACTCTCCATTCTCTCAGTGAGGAGAGTATGGTAACTTCCTTACAAAGAGTACGCTATGGGAGGTGGGAAGAAGAGCAACTCTGTAATGGAGGAAGCTAACAAACATTACCTTGACACAGGTGATCAAGGTCAAAATCCACAGTGACAAGTAATAAGTTACATTGACAGCATATATCCTTCATAGGATGTGATGAGAATGACATTTTACCTCTTTGGCTTTTTCCCTAAACCCCAAACCCATAACCCCAGTTTAACCATGAGAAAAAGATCAGCCAACCCAAACTGAGGGACATTCTACAAATCACATGACCAGTGCTTCTCAAAATTATCAACAAAAGTAAGAAAATATGAAAAACTATCATAGCCAAGAAGAACCTAAGCAAACATGATGACTAAGTGTAATGTAGTATACTGGATGTATTCCTGAACACAAAAATAACATGAAGTAAAAACTAAGGAGATCTGAACAATACATGGACTTTAGGTAATAATCATCTACGGATATTGGTTTATTTGTTGTAACAAGTGTCCCATACTTAGGACAGATATCAACAACAGGGGAATCAGGTTACAGTATATATGGGAACTCTCTGCAATCTTTGCAACTTTTCTGTAAATCTAAAACTATTCTAAAATGAAAGTGTTATTAAAAAAAGAAAAGAAAAAAGGTAGACGACATCATGGCAGGAAAAAAAATCCCATAAATAAAGGTACAAGTGAGAAAGGGTATTCACTGTACATGGGCAATTAAGAGATCAGCCTGACAGGAAAAGATCTTTACTGAACCAAAAATGGTGGGGAAAATGGAGACTGGGAGGAAGCCTAGACATTTAGAAGAGACACTGGTTTCTAAAAAGTCTCAAAGGCTTACAGAGACTCAAAATAACTGATAGTAGGGAACTCCTGGAGATTGTTGATAGAAGTGGTACATCCGCAAGTTATTCCCCAAGAGTATGAAGGGAAAAGGTGGGCCCAGATGTGACTGTGATGGGCTCCATTTAGCAGAGGGCTTAGAGCAGAATGGCCATAATAACAGTTTTTAAGCTGTAAAAAATTTAAACCTGATATGCATTAAAAAAATAGACTTATTTAAGGAATTAGGCAAAGTTGGGAAACATTCATTTTTAGCCTGTCAAAACTACCCACATACATTGAAGCANACACGGCCTCCCAGCCACAGTCGCCTGGGACCTGTGACGGCTGCCCGCTCAGGCAGAGTGTGGGTCTCAGGGTCACGGGGCTCCCCCACCACCTCCACCACTGCCCCCAAGCTACTCCCAGCCTGGTCCCTGCAGACAGGAGTTACCTTCATCCGTCACCAGAGTCAAGCCTCCTCACCCTGAGAACATCTTCAGTCTTCTGATCCACGTCTCTTGGTAGCTCTCCCTTCTCTCCCTCACCTCTCATTCACTCCCCAACGTCTTGAATCTCAGCTTTCTCCCTTCCGCTGCAGTCCCCCCAGCCAAGATCACTGACCTCACACCGCACACCCCAGGGACACAGCGCCGTCGCCAGACTCTCCAAGCTGCACTAGACGTGCTTGAATACTATGCTCTTCCGGAGCCCCTGTTTTCCACTCCCACCCTCCCCACCTCCCCTTCTTCTCACCTGGCTTCCATCCTTGGCTCACAGCAAGGGAAGACTCACCATGACCTGCTGGCTGGCAAGTCCAAACAGTGGGTTCCTCTGGGCGCCACGAGAGTCTGAGAGAAAGAGTCTGAGTTCTTGCCTCTGTCACTTAGGAGCTGTGCTTCGGGACCGGTTATTTAGCCTAAGCTCCAGTATCTGCACCTAAACAATGGGGGTAATCATTCCCACCCCCAAAACCCTGTAGGAGGCCCAAGAGGAGGTGTACAAAGCCTGACACTTACAGCCTAGCTGTCCCTGAGAACTCTCCGTGGTGACAGAAATGGTCCACACCTGCACTGCCCAACAAGGCGGCCACCACCTCCAGGTGGCTACTGAGGACTCAAAATGTACCTAGCGTGACTGAAGAATTAAACGTTTACTTTTTCAATTCAGTTCAGTAGCTCAGTCGTCTCCAACTCTTTGCGACCCCATGGACTGCAGCACGCCAGGCCTCCCTGTCCATCACCAACTCCCGGAGTTCACACAAACTCATGTCCATTGAGTTGGTGATGCCATCCAACCATCTCATCCTCTGTCGTCCCCCTCACCTGCCTTCAATCTTTCCCAGCATCAAGATCTTTTCCAATGAGTCAGTTCTTCACATCAGGTGGCCAAAGTATTGGAGTTTCGGCTTCAGCATCAATCCTTCCAATGAACATTCAGGACTGGTTTCCTTTAGAATGGACTGGTTGGATCTCCTTGCAGTCCAAGGGACTCTCAAGAGTCTTCTCCAACCAGTAATGTTAATTAATTTTAAATTTAATGATTACATGGGGCCAATGGCTCCCTACTGGATGGACAAATGCGAAACCAGCATCGGTGAACAGCTATAACTGTTGTCAGTAGGAACAAAGGGAACAATCATGATAAACTCCTCCAGCTCCAACTTCCCCCCTGAGCCTCCGGCTCTGAGGAACAGACTCAGGCTGGTTGAGAGCTGGTTCCATGAAAGAACTCTATGCTCGAAATTCATCTGCGGATACAGGAAACATTGCGGAATTGTCTGTCCAGCTTATTCATTAATTTGGCTTTGCTGGGTTTAGTTGCAGCATGCAGGATCTTCACTGTGGTCTGGGGGATTGTTTTTTCTTTGTTTTTTGTTTTTTCAGTTTAGCTTGCAAGATCTTTAGTTGCAGCTTATGGGAAATAGTTCTCTGACCTGGGATGGAATCCAGGCCCCCTAGATTGGGAGCTTGGAGTCTTAGCCACTGGACCACCAGGGAAGTCCCCTGTCCAGTTTTTTGCACCTGGTGAGGAAGTGGGCCATGACTACCATCTCAGGGACAGTCAGGAGGCAGCATCACTTCAGTCAAGTGGGGACCCCAGCTGCAAGGCACACCTCTGGAGCCCGAGCCTGGGAAACCCATTCCTCCCAGCAGGAGCAGAACCCAGGACCCAGCACAAAGGTTCTCCATCCTGTACCTATTAACATCCCTCTGTGCTCCTCCTGTCCATGACAGCCACAGTCCAGGTACCCACAGACGCCTCTACGTGGACCCCCTCCACGGGCCATCACCAGCTCTAAACTGATCCCTGGGTCTCCACCTTCCTCACGAGGCTCCCTCCCTCTCCTACCCCATCCTCCCAAAGGACAGCTTGAGGCATCTTAGACAACATCCCAAGTCCAAATCCAGCTGCTTGTGACCCAAATAACTTCTCACACTGTGAAAAGAAATCTTGGAAATCATCTTCTTCCATCCTCTTATAAATTAAGAAACTAAACGAGGTCAAGAGAAGGTATATTTGTCAGGGGCTCTAGAGAAACAGAACCAACAAGATTTGTGTGTGTGTGTGTGTGTATGTGTGTGTCTGTGTGTCTGTGTGTCTGTGTGTATGTGTGTGTGTCTGCATGTCAGCATGTGTCCGTGTGTCCATACCTTGTGTGTCTGTGTGTGTCTATATGTCTGTGTGTTCATGTGTGTGAGTCTGTGTGTATGTGTACATGTGTCCATGTCTGTGTGTGTCCGTATATCTGTATGTCCGTGTGTGTCTATCTGTAGGCCTACCTCTGTATGTGTCCATGTGTGTCTCTGTGTCTCTGTGTGAGTATGTGTGTGTAGAGAGGAATTTTAATGACTGGCTCACATAATCATGGAGGTTGGAAAATCCCAACTCTGCAGGGTAGACCAGCAGGCTGCAGAAGAGCTGACGCTGCAGTATAAACCCACAGGCTATCTGCAGGTAGAATTCCTTTTTGCTGGGGCTGAAGGGGGAGGGAGCAGGGGAGCAATCTTTTGTTCTGTCCAGGTCTTCAATTGATTGGATGAGGCCCCCTCACAGCAGGGAAGGCAATCTGCTTTACCCAAAGTCCACTCAGTTAGACGTCAATCTCATTCAAAAACACCCTCAAAGAAACATCCAGAATGATGTTTGACCACGTATTTGGGCACCATGGCCCAGCCAAGGTGACATAAAAAATTAACCATTGCAGAGGGTAACTGACTTTACCAAGGACACTGATTAAAATTTGGAGAAAATCTAAGATAAGCTTTTAGAAATACAGTAATATAATGTCCTCTATTGCTAAAATAGTTTAAAACACAAAAATCAAATTCAGATAACCATTTTATCCAGCACAAGTATAAGCAGTGCATGCTCAGACACTAAGTCATGTCCAACTCTTTAGTGATCCCATAGACCACAGCCTGCCAGACTCCTCTGTCCATGGGATTCTCCAGGCAAGAATGCTGGAGTAGGTTGCCATTTCCTTCTCCAGGGGATCTTCTGATCCAGGGATCAAACCTGCATCTCCTGTATTGGCAGGAGGATTCTTTACCACTGAGCTACCAACTATTCACATCTATAATCATAATAACAATATAATATACAGACAACATTTCTTGAGTTACCAAGAATCACACTGCGTGCTGTCTGCTTTGTATACACTATCACATTCAACCATCACACAAACCTATGGCACTGTGGTGTAATTTTGCAACAATGCTGGGTTTTATCTGCAAACAAATAAAACTTTGTGTAGCACATGTATATAGCCAGACTCAAGGAGGCAGCTGAATTGGGAAAACTTTTTTTTTCTGTCTAAAAATCAAAACCATGACATGAGGTACCAACATCTGGAAAGATCTCTACATCCTTCTAAACACAACAGTCCAGTACTTCTAGGTTCCTGGCATCAATATCAACTCTGAGAGGGTGACTGTGCATCAGCTCTTTGGAATCTCCTCCCAACCCAGAGCATTGCTCAGCCATTCCAAAGTAAACCAGAGTTGCACATTCGCTAATCTTGGTTTATTCCGTTACCTCAGACAACAGTCACTACCAAAATCCACAACCCCTTATCCAACAGCCCTGAATACCAAAAGGTCTAGAAACTAAAGGTTGTTCTGACAATTCATCTGAGAGAAAAACCTTACCTAAACTGATAGGAAGCCATATAAATAGTCTTTTTTTTTTCCTCAATGTCCCACTTAGTGAGAATGTCCATATGTTTTCCTTCAGAAACACAAATGTATTTCATTACAGGATGTTGCCCCCAATCCTACGGGGAATGTCATGTTCTATATGGTAGAGACACAACCCAGAAATCTCAGAAAGATACAAATCCCTGCACATATTTGATCCAAAGGGTTTTACAGGAAGAATTAAGGACCTGTATTATCCTCATTTTACAAATGAGGCCACGCAGGTTCAAAAAGAACCCAAATACAGCTTCATTAGATGCCAAGGTAACTGCTGTTCCATCTGAAAGGCCCTCTCAACTGCAATGACGAATATGAGCTGCAAACCACCAGGAGAGTCCCTTTATGTGACATTGGAAGCCATCAGAGGAGAGTGCAAAAGTTGGCTTAAACTAAGCATTCAGAAAACTAAGATCATGGCATCCAGTCCCATCACTTCATGGCAAAAGATGGGGAAACAATAGAAACAGTGACAGACTTTGATTGGGGGGGCTCCAAAATCACTGCAGATGGTGACTTCAGCCATGAAACTAGGAGACACTTGCTCCTTGGAAGAAAAGTTATGACCAACCTAGATAGCATATTAAAAAGCAGAGGCACGACTTTGCCAACAAAGGTCCATCTAGTCAAAGCTATGGTTTTTCCAGTGGTCATATATGGATGTGAGAGTTGGACTCTAAAGAAAACTGGGTGCTGAAGAATTGATGCTTTTGAACTGTGGTGCTGGAGAAGACTCTTGGGAGTCCCTTGGACTACAAGGAGATCCAAACAGGCCATCCTAAAGGAAATAAGTCCTAAATATTCACTGGAAGGACGGATGCTGAAGCTGAAACTCTAATACTCTGGCCACCTGATGGGAAGAACTGACTCACTGGCAAAGACCCTGATGCTGGGAAAGATTGAAGGCAAGAGGAGAAGGGAATGACAGAGGATGAGATGATTGGATGGCATCACCAACTCGATGGACATGAGTTTGAGCAAGCTCAGGGAGTTGGTGATGGACAGGGAAGCCTGGCATGTAGCTGTCCGTGGGGTCACGAACAGTCTGGACACAACTGGGCGAGTGAACTGAATTGAACCCTGTTTTGTGGACAGGAAGTTAGACACACTGAGAAGACAGATAATTTGCTTCAATACATCTGGTCTCATCAAAACCAGATGCAGAACTCTCATAAAGACACCTTTTTGTGTATACTAGAAAGAAACCAAAATTTCCACCAAAAGAAGTTAAGGGAAGGACATATTTGGAATCTGAATTTTTTCCCCCAAGATTCTCAACTACGTGAAATTTTAAAAACCACTGCAAATCCAGCACCTTTCCCCTCATTTATTCATCCGAACATCGTTTCCTCCTTTGTAAGCAGAATGAAGGCTCCATTCAGAATCCAGCAAAGTTCACACAATTACTTAGCCATCATCAGCATCAAGTCAAGGGGACCACATGGCAGAAACAGCCCCTGATGAGTGGGAGCCTTTGTCCCAGGGAACAATAAAAGAGGAAAACCAAACTGTCATCAGGACCACTAAACATGGGGCTGAAAGTGAGGGAAGAAACAAAGAGGCCAGACAGGCAAGAGGGGGAAGAAAGATGGAGTGAGTCCAGAGCAAAGAGAGAGCCCAAACAGCAGCTGCCATGTGAGGATGCCTGCAGCCCAGCCTGCAGGCCTTAGGACCAGGGGCCAGTCTTTCAGCTCCAGTCATTGGTACATGAATATTCCAGCTTCATTCACAGACACCAGCTGGTTCTCCCCTTCTTATTCATTTCCTTTCCTTATTCTTTCTCTATTTCCTTTCCTTAAAATGCTTTCCATAAAATCACTAGTGACTTGGGGGCTTCCCTGGTGGCCCAATGGTTAAAAATCAGCCTTCCAATGGAGTGGACGCGGGTTTGAGCCCTGGTCACTTTGGCCACCTGATGCGAAGAACTGACTCACTGGAAAAGACCCCGATGCTGGGGAAGACTGCGAGCAGGAAGAGAAGGGGATGACAGAGGACGAGATGGATGGATCGCATCACCAACTCAACGGACATGAGTTTGAGCAAGCTCTGGGAGATGGTGACGGACAGGGAAGCCTGGCGTGCTGCAGTCCATGGGGTTCCAAAGAGTCAGACATGACTGAGCGATTGAACAACAATAGGGAACTCAGATTCCAAATGCTTCAGGGTAACCAGGCCTGGGCGCTGCAACTAGAGAAAGCCTGTGCGCCACAAGGAAGGGCCTGCAACCACAAGAAAGACCCAGTGCAGACAAAATAAACTTAAAAATAAAGAGTTCTGTGGCATCGAGTAAACTCACATGACTGTGTGACCATCACACCATCTGTCTCCAGCACTTTTTCTTCTTCCCAAAATGAACCTCTGCATCGTTAAACACTGATTCTTCATTCCCCGGCCCCTAGGCCCCAGTCCCCACAGTCTACGTTCTGCCTCTATGAATCAGACTCCTCCAGTATTGCATACAAATGCATCACACGGTCTTTTTGCACTTGGCTTGTTTCACTTCGTGGAATATCCTCAAGGTTCATCCATGGTGTACTATGTCAGCACCTGCTGCCATTCGAGGCTGAACAACATTCCATTGTATGAAGAGACCGCCTTTTGCTTATCCGTTCATCTGTCAGTGGACACATGTGGTGCTCCACCTCCTGGCTTTTGTGAAGAGTGCTGCTGTGAACATGAGTGTACAGGTACCTAGGTCCTTGTTTTCAGTTCTGTGGGAATATACCTACAAGTGGAATTGCTAGGTCATTGGTTATGCTGTTTAATGTTTTGAAGACTAGCCGTGCTTTTTCCATGGGAGTTTCTCCATTTTACCAAACATGCACAAGGGTTCCAATTTCTCCACATTCTCACCAACACTTGTTACTTGTTTTTTATAGTAACTATCCTAATGAGGACGGTCTTGATCTCTACCTTCTGTACAATGTCACGAACCTCCATCCATAGTTCTTCAGGCACTCTGTCTATCAGATCTAATCCGCTGAATCTGCTTTTGAACTGTGGTATTGGAGAAGACTCTTGAGAGTCCCTTGGACTGCAAGGAGATCCAACCAGTCCATCCTAAAGGAAATCAGTCCTGAATATTCATTGNACAACAGACTGGTTCCAAATAGGAAAAGGAGTTACATCAAGGCTGTATATTGTCACGCTGCTTATTTAATTTATATGCAGAGTACATCATGAGAAACACTGGGCTGGATGAAGCACAATCTGGAATCAAGATTGCCAGAAGAAATATCAATAACCTCAGATATGCAGATGACACCACTCTTATGGCAGAAAGTGAAGAAGAACTAAAGAGCCTCTTAATGAAAGTGAAAGAGGAGAGTGAAAAAGTTGGCTTAAAACTCAACATTCAGAAAACTAAGATCCCTGGCATCTGGTCCCATCATTTCATGGCAAATAGATGGGGAAACAATGGAAACAATGACAGACTTTATTTTTGGGGGCTCCAAAATCACTGCAGATGGTGACTGCAGCCATGAGATTAAAAGACCCTTACTCCTTGGAAGAAAAGTTATGAACAACCTAGAAAGCATATTAAAAAGCAGAGACATTACTTTACCAATAAAGGTCCATCTAGTCAAGGCTATGGTTCTTCCAGTAGTCGTGTATGGATGTGAGAGTTAAGACTATAAAGAAAGCTGAGCATCGAAGAACTGATGCTTTTGAATGGTGGTGGTGGAGGAGACTCTTGAGAGTCTCTTGGACTGCAAGAAGATCCAACCAGTCCATCCTAGAGGAATTCAGTCCTGAATATTCATTAGAAGGACTGATGCTGAAGCTGAAACTCCAATACTTTGGCCACCTGATGCGAAGAACTGACTCATCTGAAAAGACTCTGATGCTGGAAAAGATTGAAGGCAGGAGAAGGGGATGACAGAGGATGAGATGGTTGGATGGCATCAATGACTCAATGGACATGAATCTGAGTAAACTTCAGAAGTTGGCAATGGACAGGGAGGCCTGGCATGCTGTAGCCCATGGGGTCGTAAAGAGTTGGACACAGCTGAGCCATTGAACTGAACTGAGCATTCCAGTTGTAAAGTTGTAGCCAGTTAATTTCTAAACCAAGTGGCCTCGAATGTGGCCCTTTGTCCCTGTGATGTTGCCAGTACTGGGTATTACCCTGGATTCCTTCTCCCTTGCTGCACTCCCAACTAACTCAGGTCTTTGGACCTTTGGAACTTCTGTTCCTTGTAGATAAGCCACCCCACTCCCTCCATCTCTTTATTGAATACTACGTCTGTTTACTAAGACTGTAAATATCTCTTCACTAAATTCTAGACCTTGATGGATCTTAATTAAAACCTGTCTTTTCTAACAGAGTAAGTTCCTTTCAGCACCCACAAGGGAAGGCTATTTGTTTTTCTTAATATCAGATACCACAGAGCCATGAGAATGAGGTCATGGGTATTTTTACCTTCTTTAGTAATTTCCTTTGAGGTTTATGCCCTTATCACTGCAACTGCCCAGAGTCCTTGCTTCTCTCCGACATTCACTGAGGTCTTGGCCCCTTGCCCATCTCTGACATTCACTAAGGAGACGCCCATGTCTTGTTCTGTCCTCCTGGTCTTATCTCTAACTTAGGGCGTTCTGTGTTCATGTGATTGACTCGCCCCGCTTCCAAACCTTCTTGACTTCCTCTTCTTCTAGACTTTCACTTCAATGTACTAGAGTGACCTGCAGTCACAGTCACACTCCAGACTTCCTATACCACAACTGCTACACTGCAGAGAGTGTAAACACGTCTCAGTCCAGACCATCATCATTTCCTGCACTGATGTCTACAAGAAACTCTAACTGGTCTTCTGTCTCAGGACTTCTCACTTCCTTCCCCAGCTTCTCCACAGCATACTTTTTCTCAAGTCAAAATCTGATGTTGTTACTACCATACTTAGAATCTTTCAAAACCTCCCCACTGTTTTTAGTGTAAACTTTCATTTCTTTATATTCTGCCATGTGCCAAAGATTTAGGGCAGTTTATGAAAATATATAATAAAGCTACATAAAATATGATGAAGAGCAAAAGGGAAAAGAGAAAAAGGGGTGAAGAATGAAAACAAAATAAGAAAGAAGACCAAAATCATCAAGGGGTAGGGGGAAAAGTTACAAAACTATATGATACCAAGTGTCTTAAAAATAAATACATGTACAGAAAAATACATGTACAGAATAATAACCTGAAGGATACATACTAAACATTTAAACCATGTTTATCACTAGATAGTGGGGATTACAGGTGATTTCAATTTTATTCTTTTAATTTATTCTAACTTTACAATTTTTCTCCAGTGACAACACTGCTTTTGTTTTAAAAGGTTTAATGTGATTAAAACTAGGAAATGTAATAACCGATTACCAGCTTCACAAGAGACACAGTGATGCATTTCACATAATGCCAAACACGAAAGAAAAAGGAAGTAAAAGCAATGTTATGAAGGAACTGATACTGTGAAGTCTAGGGAAGCAGTTCAAGCTGACAATCTTGCTTGAACTAAGGGTACATTTTAAAATCCAGAGTTTTGGAGAAACTATTAGTCTGGTCAAGGCTATGGTTTTTCCAGTGGTCATGTATGGATGTGAGACTTGGACTGTGAAGAAAGCTGAACACAGAAGAATTGATGCTTTTGAACTGTGGTGTTGGAGAAGACTCTTGAGTCCCTTGGACTGCAAGGAGATCCAACCAGTCCATTCTGAAGGAGATCAGTCCTTGGTGTTCATTGGAAGGACTGATGCTGAGGCTGAAACTCCAGTACTTTGGCCACCTCATGCGAAGAGTTGACTCATTGGAAAAGGCTCTGATGCTGGGAGGAATTGGGGGCAGGAGGAGAAGGGGACGACTGAGGATGAGATGGCTGGATGGCATCACTGACTCAATGCACATGAGTTTGGGTGAACTCCAGGAGTTGGTGATGGACAGGGAGGCCTGGTGTGCTGCGATTCATGGGGTCGCAAGGAGTTGGACATGACTGAGCGACTGAACTGAACTGAACTGATTCTTCAAGCAATTTCTAAGTACTGTTTTTTTTTTTTTTATTATTAAACTTCTGACAAATGCTGTTGGTAATGGATTTAAAGTTTGTCAAAGATTACGTTCACTTCTGAGTTTAGGTTTTTCATCCACTCTCCAGTTCAACTTGGGGTTTGTGCAAGGATTGAATCGTCTTTCATTACCTTTTCTCAGACAACCCTAAAACTGTCTTGGTACACTGAGGGTTATCCTACAGCCTCCATGTCTCAGGTTTGCTACAATGCCGTGGATGCTTCTCTCCTACTCTCCAGATTAGCTTCTCTCTAAGAGTGGATTAGGCATACTGGTTTAGGTGACACTTATCTAACTGGGCTTTATGGGCCACTTGCTGCACAGATGCAGGAAGCAAAGTTCACATTACCATCTTTGTAAATGGCACCCCTATCAATAGACAACATATGCAGCCTTATATACCAGCCCTATATCTTAACTTTAAATTCATTTCAGCAGGCAAAGCATCAAATCACTACAAAGAAGGCTCAGAAAAGAGGCAAAAAAGGACTACGATGCTGACAGAAATAATAGAGCTCTATTTTAAAGACAATTCCCTATTAATTTTAGCCAAAAGATTTAGGAGCATAAATATTCCTGTTCATGCTATATGTATGTAATTCAGTGTCTGGAATTAATAGGAGACCAACATTTGTTGTTGGGCTAAGAGATGAATGAGAAGTACCCAAGATCAGAGTTGGAGATGGGGTGAATTGTTCTTCTAATTCCTTTGTAGAGTGGCTTAATTTCACTTTGCTTATTCAGAAAGAGATAAAAAGCCCTTTAATAATGTCCATGGGCTTCCAATCACCCAACCCCCTGTGATTTTGTAACTGCCCTTCCCCTCTCCTTTTCATTGGCTGAGGAGAGATGGCAGCTCCAGATTCCAGCTCCATCTTTGATTGGAATAAATAAAAAGAAGTGCTCAGCTACAAATGTCCATTGGACATTTTTCTAAAGCTAAACAATAAAGCAGCAAATCAGTGGAAAAATGACTGCCACTAAAAATTACATACTTGACGAAATTCATTCACTGGAGTACGATTTTATGATCTCTGTTTTTTTAGTCTGATAGGAGAGATGCTGTATGCAATAAAAAAATGTCACATTCCGTCACCCAATCCTGGCAATTGGGACTGAAAACTTACGTCATGACTGGAGAGTCCAATCCACAAAGAAGAGTTGCGAAGGACTGCCTGCACAGTCAGGAAGGCCTGCTGGTAAGGGTCTGTGATGCTCACCAGGCGCATGTTTTCTTTCTGACACTCTCTTAGAGCATCGGTCCAAGTCAGGGTCTTCAGGATTATTTTGTACAGATTATTTTGATACTTCATAGTCTCTGAAGTATTCAGCAAGGTCTGTCTGCTTTCAATTTCTGTGTGTAAAAGAAAAGAAAAAAAAAACACCCACTTGGTAAGTCATGAGATAGCTTTTGAAATTTCTCCCTATAATAATGTACTTTAGGTGTTACTTATCTATTTGTTTTAGACTTTGGGTAGGATAACTAGGTATGTTTTGCTAAAAAAAATTCTGTTTTAGTAGATCTGATTTGGGAAGGGGAAAGCTGTAAATAAAACTAGAGTGCAGTAAGATTACCATTTTAGATTGGTGTCAGATTCTTTCTTTGTTTGAACTGCTTCAACAAGAGAAGGTGTTACGTCTCCCTTTACAAGTTTTCATCTGGGAGAACCCACAAAAAAATGAAACCACCCCTTAGAGGATATATTTGCATTATTGATTTGCAATACTTCTCTGAATTAAGGCAGTTACTAAAAACTGTGAGACAAATGAGTAAAGATTAATTTAGCAAAAAGTTCTTCAGAAGCACCTGGATTAGCTACTTGAGATTCTCATTACATGACAAAGGACTTCTTTTTTTAAATCATTTGTTAAAAACTTAACTGTGACCAGTGAAAACAATTTAATAAAAATATTTTGAAAATATGGATTATGTCTACTTTTAAGTACATATTTTATTTTTATGTGGATTATAGAATAAGGCTTAGTTGTGATTCATTTATAATGCTTCATATCCTTTGAGTGCTAAATTTAACCATGAATGTTTACACTGAGTTCAGTTACATTTTTTCCTCTTTTCCTCATGACAGAAAGTAAAATCTGAAAAATCCCAGAGTAAAAAGAACAAAATGCAGCCATAATTTACTGTCATTAGATGACAACTATTAACAAATTCCATTAAATACTTGATTTTGATATTTAATTATGGCAATGATCTTGAAAGAAAATCACATTCTACTCAATACTTGAGCTAATTTGACTCACATGGATGTAGCCATGCTAAAATGTTAAGGAAGCTGTATGATTACAAATATTAAAATTTATAGGATTTTTTTGTGTGAAAACATACTGTACATCTCTAACAACATAAAGTACCATAGTTATCTAAATAATGATCTATACCTGAGTATTTCTGACATAGAGACAGAGTATGGTGTTCACTACAGGAAGTAAAATTCCACATCCCAGTAAAAGGTGATTTTTGGAGGTTGAGCATTACAGCACAGTGGTAAGACGCCTCTTCATCAAAAATCTAAACAAAAAGGCAAATATGTATAAGCAATCATGAAACTAACAGTCTGAGGATCCCAGTAAGATAATTTTATATTCCAAATTGGATTTTTCTTCCTATAGAAAAATCCATTAGGGAGCTGACCATGAAATCACTAAGAAAATCCTGATAAACTTCCAAAACATGGGAAAGGGGCAATTAACTTTAGAAATCACAAACCAAAATAGCAGTAATATCGATAAACACATCTTCAAAATAGATAAAGAAAACCTGTTAGAAGACAAAAGCAATTATAGTAATATTTAACACTCTGCTCTCATTCTTAACATTACAAGTAAGCAGAAAAAGTGATGACAATTAATTTAACTTATTAGATACTTATAAACTTTTTATAATGACAAATGGTGTCCCATACAAGAGAGAACTCACTTTAAAGCTTTGATCTTATACTTGTCATTATGAAACATCCATAAATAAAAGTATCTATTTAGATTTCATTTGTTGACCACAAATCAGTAACATTAGATATGAAAATTTATGCAAAGTATATTATCCCTACACTCTTCTAAATGTTTGAAACATATTACTCTTAGAAAAATAAGAAAAGTAAGCTTATCCCGAGTTGGCGATGAACAGGGAGGCCTGGCGTGCTGCAGGTTCATAGAGTTGCAAAGAGTTGGACACCACTAAGCAACTGAACTGGACTGAACTGAACTGAAGCTTATCCAAGGAGCTATAATATTTAAAAAAAAATACTACATGCATGCATACATACTAAGTTGTTTCAGTCATGTCTGATTCTTTGCGACCTCGTGGATTGCAGCCCACCAGAGTCCTCTGTCCATGGGAACCCATGTCTCTACATCTCCTGCATTGGTAGGTGGGTTCTTTTCCACTAGCACCACCTGAAAGTGAAAGTTGTTCAGTCGTGTCCAACTCTTTGCAACCCCATGAACTATACAGTCCATGGAATTCTCCAGGCCAGAATATTGGAGTAGGTAGCCTTTCCCTCCTCCAGGGCATCTTTATAAATAAAAAACTGAGGCTTAAGAGAAGTGAACTTCCTAGGGCATACTAAATGGCTGAATGGAATTCAAATCCAGACAATCTGACTCTAGAGTTTAGCCCTCAACTACTGTACCAAATCCCTTTATGATTAAAGAATGATCTTTGAACAGGATTCTAATATCACATCGTTTTGTTCCTTCAAACTTTCAGAGAAAGATAACTTCCCAGGCTGAGTCATAATCTCAAAACACAAAGGCAGAAAACTACCCAGTTCATCTTATGAAGCTGACACAATCAGAAAAAAAATCTAACAATATGGCATTAAAAAAATTAATTCTATGAACCGAGATGAAAATATTCCCAAATAAAATTCTAACAAATCTAATTCAGTACAGTAGTAAAATAATAATCTACCTTCAGTAATTAGGTTTTATTACTGAAATTAGGTTTTATTTAGGATTCAGTAATTAAGTTTTATTTAGCAGATTAAAATGGTTTTATCACAACATCTATCAATGGGCCATACATCCATGGGCCTAATGGGAAAAACTATATGACACAATTTTAATAGATGTTGAAAATAAATTTTAGAAAATCTACTACTTATTTTTGAATAAAAATTTAAAATAGGTATAGAATGATATATCTTGAACAAAAAGTACACATCAAATATAAAAATGAAAGACTATAGGACAAAGATAGTCCTATTAGAGTCTAGATCAAGTATAACATATTATTTAATGCTCCTGGTATTTACCATGGTTCTGGAAGTCTTACCACATGTAGTGAAGTGTGAACTGTTATTTGCAAATTATGATTATCTAATTAGAAAACCCAGGAAAATCTAGTGAAAAACTCTGAGAAGTAGTAAGAGTTTTTAGTAAGATGGATACCTATGAAATAAATGTACAAAAATTTCCAAACAATAGGTTTCCTACACATCAATAAGAAAATTTTAAAAAGCTGCCATTCTCAGTGGCAATAAGAAAGATAATTTCTATGAAAACATCACTGAGGAATTTAAAAGGAAGACTTGAATTAGTGGAGAGACATGTTACACCATATTCTCGAGGAAAGATTAATAAAGAGATGTCAGTTCTTCCTAAAATGTTGTCAAATTCTCACCAGATGTTTTCTATTTAATTGTTTACAGTGGAAATTAAGTAAGTAATTCTAGTTTGCCTCAAAGAATAGACATAACAGCTAAAAATTTTTAAAAGCAAATAATAAAGGATAACTAATCCTATTACATTTTTTGAAATCTGGGAACATGGTAGTATTTAGAGCAATGTGAGAGCTATACAGGAATATGTCTCATACATAGATGCACACACACACACTTCACATATGATAAAGAAGGCATTCTATATTGATTTTAACAAATGTAAGTATATGCAATAGATGATGCTAGAAAATTGGCCAGGATTAGGGAAAAGGATTAAACCCATTGACAATATATACCATATACCATGGATGTATCATGTTGTCAGAATAAAAAGGCAAGCTATAAAACAAAATGAAGAAAATAAAGGCATATACTTAACTAACATTATAACCTTAAAAGAATAGAGGGAAAAAAAGAACAAATAGAGTTAAACATGCAACAAAAAAAATCAAAACTTATTTCTGTAATATTTTTGGTATTTAGACTCAAAGAAAAACCTATGAAAATATTTGCAATAAATGCGAGAAACACAGGGTTTGCACAGTTAATGTTTACACAGTCATAAAAAGTCAGAATTACAAGAAGACTTTGACAGATAAATTTTTTTTTCCTTCATTTTTCTTTCTTTCTTTTTTTTAAATATTTTATTTTACTTTACAATACTGTATTGGTTTTGCCATAAATTGACATGAATCCACCATGGGTGTACATGAGTTCCCAATCTTGAACCCCCTTCCCGCCTCCCTCCCCATATCATCTCTCTGGGTCATCCCAATGCACCAGCCCCAAGCATCCTGTATCCTGTATCAAACCTAGACTGGCGATTCGTTTCTTACATGACAGTATACATGTTTCAATGCCATTCTCCCAAATCATCCCACCCTCTCCCTCTCCCACAGAGTCCAAAAGTCTGTTCTATACATCTGTGTCTCTTTTGCTGTCTCGCATAGAGGGTTATCATTACCATCTTTCTAAATTCCATATACATGTGCTAGTATACTGTATTGGTGTTTTTCTTTCTGGCTTACTTCACTCTGTATAATCGGTTCCAGTTTCATCCACCTCATTAGAACGGATTCAAATGTATTCTNTACATCATGAGAAACGCTGGACTGGAAGAAACACAAGCTGGAATCAAGATTGCCGGGACAAATAGCAATCACCTCAGATATGCAGATGACACCAACTTATGACAGAAAGTGAAGAAGAACTACAGAGCCTCTTGATGAAAGTGAAGGAAAGCGAAAAAATTGGCTTAAAGCTCAATATTCAGAAAACAAAGATCATGGCATCTGGTCCATCACTTCATGGGAAATAGTGGAAACAGTGTCAGACTTTATTTTGTGGGGCTCCAAAATCACTGCGGATGGTGATTGTAGCCATGAAATTAAAAGACGCTTACTCCTTGGAAGAAAAGTTATGACCAACCTAGATAGTATATTCAAAAGCAGAGACATTACTTTGCCAAGTAAGGTCCGTCTAGTCAAGGCTATGATTTTTCCTGTGGTCATGTATGGATGTGAGAGTTGGACTGTGAAGAAGGCTGAGCGTCGAAGAATTGATGCTTTTGAACTGAGGTGTTGGAGAAGCCTCTTGAGAGTCCCTTGGACTGCAAGGACATCCAACCAGTCCATTCGGAAGGAGATCAGCCCTGGGATTTCTTTGAAAGGAATGATGCTAAAGCTGAAACTCCAGTACTTTGGCCACCTTATGCGAAGAGTTGACTCATTGGAAAAGACTTTGATGCTGGGAGTGATTGGGGGCAGGAGGAGAAAGGGACAACCAAGGATGAGATAGCTGGATGGCATCACGGACTCAATGAACATGAGTCTGAGTGAACTCCAGGAGATGGTGATGGACAGGGAGGCCTGGCGTGCTGCGATTCATGGGGTTGCGAAGAGCCGGACACGACTGAGTGACTGAATTGAACTGATGTACATTAATCTAGTCCTAGCACCTTGGGGGGAAAAAGATTATTTTAATTTAAAAAAGTCAAAATACACCCTAATATTTTAAATTTACTACAGATGCTTTCAGTTGCCAGACCCATCTCTTTCTTTTTCTGCTTGATATTATAGTCATGTTACTGTGTAGTAGTATGGCCCAAATTATGTTCCTTGAAACATTCTACAAAATTTTTTTTTTCAGTCTCCTTACAGACAAGAGTGGCCAGAGAGATATAAAGTCATTGGGAGACTTCTAGAAAAGACTCCCCCGAACAAACACCCTAACTTGAGCTTGGAAGCCTCAAGTTAAGGATGGTAGAGCAGAAAGACAAAGGGAAGTCTGGTTTTGAAGACCACAGAGCTTTCATACCAACCCTAGCCTGCTTATCTTCAAATTTCTTTTATCTGAGAGAATAAATGTTTTAGCATACTGTAGTAATTTCTCTTTTTAGCAGCCAGTTGTATTTCCTAAGATAGAATGTGGCACTTCCCAATGTATTTAATCATAAACCCTACTCTGGAGGCAAGATAAATGATTAATATTTTGTTAGCATATGTGTATATTCCCCAAAAGTAGTTTGGGAAATGTTGATTTAAATTGATTGATAAATGCTGCTTGGATGTTTTCCTTAAGGAGGAAAATTTACCAGCTAGAAATTCAGTCAGTTTCCTACATGCCAAAGAGATAGTCCTGACTAGTTAATGTACTATTCATTGAAAGATCAACTTCAGCAATTTAAGTGTTAGCAGCAATGGAACGGGAACATGGTATTCTGAAAGGCCGGCTACTGCTGCTGCTGTTGCTAAGTCACTAGGTGTGACTAACTTGAGAGTAACTCCGTTTCTGAAAATGTAGAGAATCGGGTGAGATACTGAAATATGCAGAGTCTATCTTAGTGAAGTTACTTGGGAAGTCATTCTACCATGGGCCAAATAACCTTCATGAAAGCAATCATCATCTGCACAATGTAGCAATTCCCTTTTTACCTTGTTCTGAAAAGTAATCCAATCCCCAGAGCACTGCACTTTAGCTGCAGAATCTGGACTATATTTTTCTAATGAAGATATATTGTTTTTTTCACAGACAAAGGGCAACTTGGTACTACAGTCTGCAGGTTTTCGTAAATCTGAGAAGTGAAAAGCAAGATTACTGTGGTGATAATTTTCCATTCAGCACATTTTTTAAAACAATCCAGTAGTAAAGAAAGTCTCTTTAAATCAATATTTCCCAAATGGTTAAAGTATATTCCTTTTCTTCCCTAGCTATTTTTGTCTCCTATTATTATTACTCATTTCAATAGGTTGTAGCATACCAACATTGCTTATAAAAACGCACAAACTTAGTGCATTTCCTAGTGGCAGGAAATAGAGAGATGAAGGCTCTTGGGGAGGGGGATAGAGACCTAAACTATACTTTAAAACTGCTGCCTGCTTATCTTTGTGTATTTGTCTATACCCTCATCAGTTAGGAAAGGGTAAGTAACTGCTTTAGCAACTGAAAGTCGCTCAGTCACATCTGACTCTTTGCGATGCCACGGACAATACAGTCCATGGAATTCTCCAGGCTAGAATACTGGAGTGGGTAGCCTGTCCTTTCACCAGGGGATCTTTCCAATCCTGGGATTGAACCCGGGTCTCCTTCACTGCAGGCAGATGCTTTTACCAGCTGAGCCACAAAGGAAGCCCACAAATACTGGAGTGGGTATCCTATCCCTTCTCCAGCAATTTTTCCCGATCCTGGAATCGAACTGGGGTCTCCTGCATTGCAGGCAGATTCTTTACCAACTGAGCTATGAGAGAAGCTCAACTGCTTTAGGATAAAGGAAGTCAAAATATTCTCAGTGAAAAGCACCTTTACTTGCATTTGGAACTTGAGCTATTGTCATTAGCAATAAATCAGAACAAGATGAAGCTACCACATGTATAATCAAAAGGAAAACAAGATTAAGCTAGTAATTGAACCTGAAGTTCACATATTACATAATCAACATTAAAGGATTTGGAATTAACCTTACCATTAAACCAAGTCTTGGCAGACAGGTAAAAGCATTCCTCTCCAAATAGTATAGGAAAGTGATGCCATGGGTCTCGTGAGCTGAAAGAAGACGAGAGATGTGACAGCTTGCAATGTAGTTACATGTTCCATATTGGGCTTTACCGTAAGCAATTTTAATTCTAAATTTAATGTTAGGCCATTATTTTATACTGCTTTTTTCTTGATGCTCATTTGCAAAAGGATTTGGTTTCTCAGTCTAGGTAGTTAAGGATTAATGTTCAAAACTAATTATAAATAACTGCTCCATTTAATATTAAATAAAAGGGGATTTGGGACAGATTCTTTTACATGATAACTTTACAAAGGCAGCATCAAAGATGTCACATACTATATAAAACGATGAGATTTCAGCTGTTCAGTAGTTCTCATCCACCATTTCTGCTCATCACTAGATATCTGAAAAAAAAACAATACAAAAACAAAACAAGCAAGTGAACACCCACCCTTATGTGTGCTAACTTTTCTAGGAGAGTTTTGATTTAAATACCCTGGTTTATCAAAATCACAAACCACTAAAATTTCTGAATATTCATTAGTTTACTAAATTACATAAACTGGGTCCTTTCACTGAGTAATTTAGAAACTTTTTTTTATATTCACATGCCCTATTTTGTATATAGAAAATACGGTCACTGTAATTGTGGACATACATTAATGGAACTTATAATATTCTACTGCTACCAATTATAAATTTTAAAATATATGAATTACTTTTCCTCTAAAAAACTATTTTGCAGAGTTAGTTATGCTTAGAAACAGAATTTCAAGTTAACTACAAAGTTATAATAACTTTTGATGCTCATCTTATCAGTTGACATTTATAATTAATCTTGAATATTTTAAAACATTATACAGTTCTATTTAAATTTTTTCTAACATGCAGTGATGAACTTACAGGTTGTTAGGCAAATTTCACTTGAGAGGAACATTCAACTTTTGTACATTAAAAAAATTTTTAACAGAATAAATACAGTTTCCCAGGTGGCTCAGTGGTATAGCATCTGCCTGCCAATGCAGGAGCCACAGGTTCTGGGCCCAGGTTCAGTCCTTGGGCACAGAAGATCCCCTGGAGGAGGCAACGGCAACCCACTCCAGTCTTCTTGTCTGAAGAATCCCATGGATGGAAGAAGCCTGGTCTATGGGGTTGCAGAGTCAGAAGCAAGTGAGCACACACATGCCCAACAGAATAAATATAAAAATTAAAAAATAAAATACATTCTTTTAAATTACATTTGCTATCTTGTTTTTGATGGCTCTTAGTCCTGTAAAAGATGTTAAACTAGCCAGAGAACTGTGATTACTATCACAATACAGAACAGCTTCTTCATAGCTTAAGCGAGGATCAGCAACAAACCAATATTCACTCCCTTCTATTACAACTGGAGGTCCATGAATTCCAGCACGCTCTAAAGAGGAAGAATAGCAGAGTCAGGACTGCATAAACTCAACTGCACCCTCTCAGCATGCATGAAAACCATTTATAGAGAGTAATCCATTTAGATTGCTGGCTCTCTTTGCCCAGGGCAGTTCTGCCTGGAAGGATTCAAGGATTTCTGAGCCAGTGAGTGGCTCTTGCA
This sequence comes from Neotragus pygmaeus, assembly GCA_006410875.1. Classification (NCBI taxonomy): domain Eukaryota; kingdom Metazoa; phylum Chordata; class Mammalia; order Artiodactyla; family Bovidae; genus Neotragus; species Neotragus pygmaeus. The sequence continues at coordinate 2,027,176 of SJYV01038331.1, forward strand.
CCCTCCTGCACTCATGAAGAAGGCTAAATCCAGCCTCAGAGTCTCATCCCACACCAGCCAATCACCTTCTCTCCCTGTAGATACTTCATCACATTTGAAGACATAATAGAGAAGAAGCTGGCACTTGGACCTGGGCTTAAATAGTTAACTAAATATACCACTGAAAAGGTAAAAGCAACTTTGGATACATTTTAGTTTTCTTCACTCACCTGGATTGTACCAGTCTGGTATTTTTAGAGTATGACCTGTATAAGAAAGCAAGTAGCTTTAGTTTAGTATTCAATTATAGACCACAGCATACTGCAATTTTGCTGAGATTTGTTGATTTCTGGCCAAACCATCTCCTTGCATGTTATGATCACTTCAGTCTGAATTTTGCAGGGCCTATGCTAAAGCCATCTTTGTGGCAACCGAAAAGGCAGATTTGTTAAATATTAATACAGTATAACTAGCAGTTCTCTACCTTATATTGTAGAAGTCATAAAAGAAGACTAGATGGATAAAATATAGCTAATAATTAGGAAGGACAAATAAGTAAATGAATATATTGAATATATTACATTACATAGGAATATGCAAGATAATCATCACTGTAGGATGAGGTTGCTCAGGAACCACATCTCCATCTAATGCAATTTGAATATATTTAGGTTGGTAGAGTTTATTGTTTCCCAAATTACCCTTTGGAAAAAATGTTCAGTGATCCAGTACTGAAACTTTTGAGGAGAGACAAAACTGGAAGGAAAATAATAAAATTCACCCAGCAAGGATATATGGTACCATACAAAGAATTACGGTCTTTAAAGCTGAGTGAGTCAGTGTCCAAATGCCCTGACTCTTTGTTGCGGTGCTACTTGGGATCAGTTGCTTAACTCTCTGAGCCTCAACTTTCTATTTTATAAAAACAAAACTCTCCTACCTAACTCACAAAGACAGTGTGAAGATCACGTAAGATCACACTAATGTAAGCATCCCACCCAGGGCCAGACACAGAGCAGTTCCCTCAGGATGCTAGTTGCTCTTCTCTCTCTTTACATTCTGGTCATAGGTCACACTGGTTTCAAGCCAAAGACACAATTTGATGAATTTTGTAAATGATAGGGCAAAATAGCTGTTCTTCATTTTGCTATGTATCAGGGCCAATGCATGAGAAGACTCTACTCAAAGGACTGCCTACATATCCGGCATCTGTGGCTTTTGTCTCTGACTCAGCCCTCTGTATACTGGATGATTTTCATCAGCAATGCTGCAGATCAGCTAAAAAACAGTTTCTTGTTTGTAATCTTGTCTGCTCATTTGTATGTTGGGGGAAAGCTGTATTTAACCTTTACATTTCTTTACATTAGTGAGAAAAGCAAAATAAAAGGTACCTTTTTACACAAGATTACAAACATGTTTGTGTGTACATAGTATCAAGAAATACAATTCAACAAAGTTGTGTTTATAGGTCATTTTCCAAAAACTTTTTGGTGAACCTTATTTTTTATATAGTTATCTTGACTAAAAAACTACTTAAAAAGTATCAATTGTGATTATCATTTTTAAAAATTAGGCTGTTAAATTATTTCTTTTAGAGAGGAGGGGACTAATTAGAACCAAATGGATGAGATAATAAAAAAGGCAAGCACCAGAGAAAAGGTTGGGTGATTTGAGCTACTGAAGAGGTAAACTGCTTCAAGGAAATCAGAAAACACATTAATACAGAAGTATCTAGTTGAGCAGGTTTTGGCAGTTGTAATTAATTAACCAAGAAAATATCTACCTAGTGAATGAGACACACTGAAATTCAGAAATTTAAGGACTTTCAAAGGGAAGTTAACATAACATTTAAACCCTGAATCAAACCATCACTGATTGCTTCAAATGACTGAGACATTTGAAGGCTGAGGCAGGTTGAGATGGAACATTCTTTAGTTTTAAATTTTATTTCTGCATTGGAGAGAGCAGGGATGCAATTATTTAAAAGATTTATTTATTTATTTTATTACTTGATTTATGTTTTCTAAGCAAATATAAATAAAAACAAAAAATGTATTAAAAAGAAAACCACAGTTTTAATAATATTTCCTGTGGTTACTGAATTGTCATTTCTAAGGTTTTCCCAGTGTAAACTCTAGGGTTTGTTTCACCATTCAAACATGAGGCAGGGGAACAGCTATCAGGAAAATAAAGAGCATACTTAACAAGCATACTTTGGAGGAAGCAAGGACACTCTCTGTGGCATGCCACATGGCAAAGAATAATAGAAGTATCATAACTAATGTTTCAAGCCAGAGACATTGTCCAAGTTAATTATATATTAGTTACTTTGCCACTTGTTTGAAAGGTGTCCAAACTGATTTTCCTCTTTCAGGTTAGTCAATAATTAGGACTAACTCAGGTATACTTTTTCCTTTAGGAAAACCCCATCAACACATACACACACACACAGACTTTCTTTTTTATTAATGATCCCTCAAGTCTGCCTTTGTGAAAGAGACTTGCCAGATACTCTACCAGATGTTGCATCTGAAGCTACTTTTTAAATTTATTTCTTTATTTGGCTGCTCCAGGCCTTAGTTGTGGCATGCAGGATCTTTAGTTGTAGCATGTGGGATTTAGTTCCCTAACCAGGGATCAAACCCAGGACCCCTATATTGGGAGTGCAGAGTATTAGCCACTGGATCATGAGGGAAATACCTGAAGCTTTTTCAAAGGCAAGGTGGCTCTTCTTAGGAGAGAAGAACCATCTTCTAATAGGCAGTTCCATGAGATAATCTTTGGGTTCTCGGAGAACTTTTAAGAAGATATTCCTTTGGTTTCAATGAGCTGTGTACATTCAGTTGAGAAATTCATTTTGGAACTTTCTGTGCATTTACCATTATGTTAATTAATCTGATATATCTAAAATCTGCTTAACAATAATTTGGCAGTTAAAATCTTAACATTTTCCTTAATATATCCTTGACATTTTCCTACTACAAAGTGAAGTAAAAGGATATTTATTTATTATCTTNATGGAATTTAGAAAGATGATAACAATGACCCTATATGCGAGACAGCAAAAGAGACACAGATGTAAAGAATAGACTTTTGGACTGTGTGGGAGAAGGAGAGGGTGGGATAATTTGAGAGAATAGTACTGAAACATGTATATTATCATATGTGAAATATATGCATGAGACAGGGTGCTCAGGGCTGTTGCACTGGGATGACCCTGAGGGATGGGATGGGGAGGGAGGTGGGAAGAGGGGTTCAAGATGGGGAACACTTGTACACCCGTGGCAGTTTCATGTCAATGTTTGGCAAAAAAAAAACACCACAGTATTGTAAAGTAATTAGCCTCCAATTAAAATAAATGAATAAAGTGACAGAAGCAAATCTGGGAAACTGTTGTCAATTTTACCCCTACATCCTACCCTCCCCTACAGGTATAGAATCATAACAGGAAACCCAGACATTGGAATTTCATTCCAGAACCCTGTTTTTCTTTTTTTTAGTTCAAAAAAAATTATTGGCATATAGTTGATTTATTACATTATGTTAGTTTCTGCTATATAGTGAAGCAAATCAATTATGCATATACATATATCCACTCTGTTTTAGATTCTTTTCCCATATGGGGGGGCCCTGTTTTTTAAGTTCTTTTTTAAGTAGACCTTGCCATGCTCAATCTTTTGTGCCCCAAAATTATATGAAAAATTTAAGGAACACCAAATACGTAAGGTGTTGACATTTTGCTAATTACTTCCTAGTTTGTAAAAAATTTAATATGGTTCCAAGATTTTAAAATAGGAGCATTGCTTTATGATTTCTCTGGGGAGTCAACTGACATAACTTGAGTAAATTATTCACCACATCATTACAATTCACGGGGACTGACGGTTTCCATCTGGTGCATTCAACTGTCTATCACAAAAAACCACTGTGTGCTCAGTAGAGCGTTGCAAGTGTAGAGACTGCAGATGAGATGTAAATTTTACATTATACTGTCCATTAACAAAAATTATTTGTATATTATTTATTTTAAAATATCTATTTATCTGGACATGCTGGGTCTTAGTTGCAGCATGAGGGATCTTTAGTTGCTGCATGTGGGATCTAGTTCCCTGACCAGGGATTGAACCCGGGCCCTCCACACTCTCAAGTGTGGAGTCTTAGCCACTGGACCACCAGGGAGGTCCCAACAAAAATTATTTATGCAAACAGAAGGAGAAACTGGCTTTCAAGAAGCATTACACTTCAGTGACATTTAATCTCTTAGTTGAAACATACTACTGACCAAGAAAAAGCATTACCAAAGAGAGCCATCCTAAAGTCTTGGAATGATTATCTCAATTGCTTGGAGATGACATTTTAGTAAATTTAGTAAGATTCTGATAAATAAAGATTCTAATTCTGTTGTCATTTAGGAGTAAAAATGATAGCCTAAAGTATTTTAAAGCTGGAAATTATTTTTTCCCCCTACTATTACTGAAATCATGTAGTTTATTGAAACAAATGGTATACAGAAGAGGTGGGCTGTGTGATATGGGAATGCTATACTTTTGGTGAAGATAATTCATAATTATCTTCAATGCTACCAAATAGTAATAAAATCATGGGCTTCAAGACTTTTTGCTAGTCTAACAGATTCAGCCAATCTTATGTTTTCTCTGCAAAAATGCTACCAAAGTAATCCATCCTTTACAGTCTGTGCTTTGATTCCCATTGTCTCCTGGTACTTTTCAGTCAGAGGTTCACTACCAAATTTGTGAATCATTTTCCAGTTGCCTTTGTTATGTTAACCACAATTTCATTATCCTATTCTATTTCCGGATCTCTGACCATTAAAATATCCTTCCTCATTAATGCCTGGCCTGGTTCCAGTTGGCCCCAATATTCTGTGATGTGAAGTGCTTTACTCACAAACTCTTAATTCCTCTAATTTTTTCCTCAAAAGTAATGCTTTCACATGTCTCATGCTTCCTTCTTTTGCATGAATATTATTCAGCAAGCTTTCTCCATCCTCCATACTACTCTCTGGAAACCCTAACTGGCTCATCTCCCTCATTAACCGTGCCTAGAATCAACCAAAGCATTCCAGGAGCAGCTGCATGTTCGAGGACCAGATGAATTCAGGAACTAATGCTCAGAACAGTGGTTCTTAATCCTTCTGAACGCCTGAGCTTTGGCATCTCTTTACAGAAAAATGCACATGTGTGGAGATGTTCAGTTCAGTTCAGTCACTCAGTCATGTCTGACTCTTTGCGATCCCAGGGACTGCAGCACGCTAGGTTTCCCTGTCCATCACCAACTCCCAGAGCTTGCTCAGACTCATATCCATCAAGTCGGTTATGCCGTCTAACCATCTCCTCCTCTGTTGTCCTCTTCTCCTCCTACCTTCAATCTTTGCATCAGGTGGCCAAAGTATTGGAGCTGCAGCTTCATCATTAGTCCTTCCAATGAATATTCAGGATTGATTTCCTTTAGGATAGACTGGTTGGATCTCCTTGCAGTCCAAGNCCTACCTAACTCACAAAGACAGTGTGAAGATCACGTAAGATCACACTAATGTAAGCATCCCACCCAGGGCCAGACACAGAGCAGTTCCCTCAGGATGCTAGTTGCTCTTCTCTCTCTTTACATTCTGGTCATAGGTCACACTGGTTTCAAGCCAAAGACACAATTTGATGAATTTTGTAAATGATAGGGCAAAATAGCTGTTCTTCATTTTGCTATGTATCAGGGCCAATGCATGAGAAGACTCTACTCAAAGGACTGCCTACATATCCGGCATCTGTGGCTTTTGTCTCTGACTCAGCCCTCTGTATACTGGATGATTTTCATCAGCAATGCTGCAGATCAGCTAAAAAACAGTTTCTTGTTTGTAATCTTGTCTGCTCATTTGTATGTTGGGGGAAAGCTGTATTTAACCTTTACATTTCTTTACATTAGTGAGAAAAGCAAAATAAAAGGTACCTTTTTACACAAGATTACAAACATGTTTGTGTGTACATAGTATCAAGAAATACAATTCAACAAAGTTGTGTTTATAGGTCATTTTCCAAAAACTTTTTGGTGAACCTTATTTTTTATATAGTTATCTTGACTAAAAAACTACTTAAAAAGTATCAATTGTGATTATCATTTTTAAAAATTAGGCTGTTAAATTATTTCTTTTAGAGAGGAGGGGACTAATTAGAACCAAATGGATGAGATAATAAAAAAGGCAAGCACCAGAGAAAAGGTTGGGTGATTTGAGCTACTGAAGAGGTAAACTGCTTCAAGGAAATCAGAAAACACATTAATACAGAAGTATCTAGTTGAGCAGGTTTTGGCAGTTGTAATTAATTAACCAAGAAAATATCTACCTAGTGAATGAGACACACTGAAATTCAGAAATTTAAGGACTTTCAAAGGGAAGTTAACATAACATTTAAACCCTGAATCAAACCATCACTGATTGCTTCAAATGACTGAGACATTTGAAGGCTGAGGCAGGTTGAGATGGAACATTCTTTAGTTTTAAATTTTATTTCTGCATTGGAGAGAGCAGGGATGCAATTATTTAAAAGATTTATTTATTTATTTTATTACTTGATTTATGTTTTCTAAGCAAATATAAATAAAAACAAAAAATGTATTAAAAAGAAAACCACAGTTTTAATAATATTTCCTGTGGTTACTGAATTGTCATTTCTAAGGTTTTCCCAGTGTAAACTCTAGGGTTTGTTTCACCATTCAAACATGAGGCAGGGGAACAGCTATCAGGAAAATAAAGAGCATACTTAACAAGCATACTTTGGAGGAAGCAAGGACACTCTCTGTGGCATGCCACATGGCAAAGAATAATAGAAGTATCATAACTAATGTTTCAAGCCAGAGACATTGTCCAAGTTAATTATATATTAGTTACTTTGCCACTTGTTTGAAAGGTGTCCAAACTGATTTTCCTCTTTCAGGTTAGTCAATAATTAGGACTAACTCAGGTATACTTTTTCCTTTAGGAAAACCCCATCAACACATACACACACACACAGACTTTCTTTTTTATTAATGATCCCTCAAGTCTGCCTTTGTGAAAGAGACTTGCCAGATACTCTACCAGATGTTGCATCTGAAGCTACTTTTTAAATTTATTTCTTTATTTGGCTGCTCCAGGCCTTAGTTGTGGCATGCAGGATCTTTAGTTGTAGCATGTGGGATTTAGTTCCCTAACCAGGGATCAAACCCAGGACCCCTATATTGGGAGTGCAGAGTATTAGCCACTGGATCATGAGGGAAATACCTGAAGCTTTTTCAAAGGCAAGGTGGCTCTTCTTAGGAGAGAAGAACCATCTTCTAATAGGCAGTTCCATGAGATAATCTTTGGGTTCTCGGAGAACTTTTAAGAAGATATTCCTTTGGTTTCAATGAGCTGTGTACATTCAGTTGAGAAATTCATTTTGGAACTTTCTGTGCATTTACCATTATGTTAATTAATCTGATATATCTAAAATCTGCTTAACAATAATTTGGCAGTTAAAATCTTAACATTTTCCTTAATATATCCTTGACATTTTCCTACTACAAAGTGAAGTAAAAGGATATTTATTTATTATCTTTTCTCTTTTTTGTTACCAAGGGCTCTACTATCAAGCTAACTGATATCCTGAATTTGAAGGAGATAAACTTAGTAATTTTGAGCTCATTGAAAATTGTTTCAAAACTGTAAAAAAATTTAGATTTGGGTCCTGCCCAAATTTGATTTCCTGACTTTTGCTTCATTCTTCCAAAGCTTGTCTTCATTTTACAACAAAATTATTAAAATGATTAAATGGTTTAAATGATTCCTTTTACTTTGTCTCTTATTTCACTTGGAATAATCTTTCATTCCAAGGCCTAACCTCCCTAAACTAGTCTTAAATGTTCTCTCCTATACAATTCTTTCATGATAAAAGAGAAAGGTAGTATCTAATTTCCAAAAGGCAGCCTTTTACTAGGGGTAGGAGAAGAGGGAGTCAGAGCATAAGATGGCTGGTTGGCCATGGACATGAACTTGGGCAAACTTCAGGAGATGGAGAGGGACAGGGAGGCCTGGTGTGCTTCAGTCCATGGGGTGGCAAAGAGTCAGACACGATTGTGTGACCAAACAACAATGACAACAGGAGTCAGGCAGGATGGAGCTTACTATATTAACTGTATAATCAAAGGCTTTCAAAACTATAATTATAGGCTAAAATGCTCTCTTAGATACTCTGGATCAGCAGTCACAATATTCACGTGAGAAGACTGGAAAAGGAATAACCACTACTTACCTTTTGGAATCTGGCACACCCATTCCAGTTTTACATCACAAGCAAAAGGCCTTAGATTCATAAATTCTCTGTCATCATAAAAATACCAGCTTCTTCGCCACGTCCTTTGAATGACCTAAAGGAGGAAGAGGATTGTAGAATATTTCCAAACTGATGCAGCCCTTATACAACACTAAACTGTAAGTCTTATGGTCTTTAATTCTACTTTAGCTCTAGAACCTAAGATATATGTTTATGAATGAACACATGAAAGAATGCAGTGTGTAAAAAGTAAAATTTAAACTGCATCAAGCAAGAGCCTTCAGAAGTACTGATAAAGGAAATATAACATAGGGTCATGTTTATGTCCAAAATGCAAATTACCATTTGTTTGTTTTTTTCTGTTTGTATTGATATGAAATAACAGAATCTTACAACTTTAAATTTTGGAAGGACCAATCTAGAGAAGAATATTTGGTTCAGTGATATCTAAATACCAGGCTGTGATCACAGTGGATCTGGGAAAAGTGACATAAAAGTTGGGCATCAGGGGCCCAAGTTTGTTCTTTGGTGTTGGTTTGTGTACCTGGGGTATTGACCTCCTCTGTGTGATCTAAGGGGCTTCCCTGGTGGCTCAGTTAGTAAAGAATCTGCCTGCAATGCAGGAGACCTGGGTTCAATCTCTGGGTAGGGAAGATCTCCTGGAGGATAGAATGGCTACCCACTCTAGTATTCTTGCCTGGAGAATTTGGATGGAAGAGTCCAGCGATGGCTCTCTACTATTTCCAGCCAGCAAACAACAGGGAAAGATAAGGGGAGGACAAGATCTGGTAGGAGCATCCACCAGGTTTTGGACTGTTTTGTCTCTTTTGAAAAAAAATTATTTCTGTATTTATTTATTTGGGGACTGCGCTGGGTCTTTGCTGATGCACACTTGCGGGCTTTTTCTAGTTGCAGTCAGCGGGGGTTACCCTTTGCTGTGGTGTGTGGGCTTCTCATTGTGGTGGCTTCTCTTAGTGCAGAGCACAGGCTCTAGGCGTGCGGGCTTCCGTAGTTGCAGCACATGGGCTTCAGCAGTTGTGGCTTGAGGGCTCTGGAGCATGTAGAGCTGGGTTTCAGTAGTTGTAGCACATAGGCCTAGGTGCCTTGCAGTATGTGGAATCTTCCCAGACCAGGAATCAAACCCACACCCCCTGCACTGGCAGGTGGACTCTCAACCACCGGATCACTAAGGAAGACTTGGACTGCTTTCTCTTAAGGGCAAGATTCTAGAGGGTACTGCAGTAGGTGAGGTAAGATTCTCCTTCCAGACACTGCCTTGGTTGGCCTTGTTCCTGATCAGTCTCTTCTATTTAGTTTTTTGGTAGGTTTTTCCAATCTCTTCACAGATAGCAACTCAATTTACATCAAACATAGTTTATTGTATGAGTGTTCTAGAAACTTCACAAACTTCCATTGAATTTTCATTCTTTCATGTGTTAAATTGGGAATTCTATAAAAATTGCATGATACTATAGAGTGTTTTACTAAAAACAGTTCCTTTGAAACAGTGGTTTCCAAGGGACCTCTCAGTACTTTGTCTCAACGTTCTTGTAACATTTCTAGTCAATCATATTCTTGAATCTCTTTCTTGGGCTTATATAGCAAAGATGTTTCCTAGATGCCTCTTCCCTCTTCACCTTCTTACATTTTAAAGGAAATGGCACCCAATTCCAGTGTTCTTGCCTGGAGAATCCCAGGGACGGGGGAGCCTGGTGGGCTGCTGTCTATGGGGTCGCACGGAGCCGGACACGACTGAAGCAACTTAGCAGCAGTAGCAGCAGCAATCACCCTAAATCCACTTCTTGGACTTCTGTGCTTTCTTTGGCCACAGCGCGTGGCTTGCGAGAGCTCAGTTCCCTGACCAGGGATTGAACACAGACCATGGCAGTGAAAGCCAAGAATTCTAACCCCTGGGCCACAAGGGAACTCTTTTTCAATGGATATTTTTCCTTCAACTCCAGTTTCTTGATTCTAACTTACCACAGGATATTTCATACTGCAAGCTTGGATTCAAAACATAAGTTAAAGCAAAGTGTACTACTATTTTCTCCATAAACAAAGATCCCCTTCTGACTGTTTCTATACATGTCATAGAGCATAGTAGACTCAGACATCTGGGTTTAAATTTCAGTTCTGTAATCATGCAAGTTACTCAGAGTTCACATTTCTTCCTCATGAGCTGGATATAGTAACAGTAACTACCTCGTGTGTGTGTGTGTGTGTGTGTGTGTGTGTGTGTATGTGTTTCAGTCACTCAGTCATGTCCAACTCTGTGACTGCATGGACTATATTGAGCCTGCTAGGCTCCTCTGTCCATGGGATTCTCCAGACAAGAATACTGGAGTGGGTAGCTATTCCCTTCTCCAGGGGATATTCCCCATCCTGGGATCAAACCCAGGTCTTCCACATTGCAGTCTTTACTGTCTGAGCTACCACAGAAGCCACCTACCTCATAAGGTTGTTTAATATCAAGTGTGATAACAGATGTGACATGACTGTGCCTGGCTCAGGAGCTAACAAATGTTAGCTGCTGCATCATCACTACCATCATCACCATCGCCAGCAGCATTACTCTCCTGTCACACTTTTGTTCTTGCATAAAACTTACACTTTGTCACAGTCCCTGTAATTGCTTGTCTATTGTCTTTATCTTCTACTAGCTTATAAGTTCTGTGAAGGCACAACTATTTTATATTTTGTCATTGGTGACCCGTCCCCCCCGACCCCTACCCTCAGAGTATCATAGACTGCTTGAACAAACTACCTACAGAATGAAAAACGAATGAAATCGGACTTCCCTGGTGGCCCAATGATTAAAAATCGAACATAGGTTCGATTCCTGGTCCAGGAAGATTCCACATGTTAAGGGGCAACTAAGCCCACAGGCCACAACTACTGAGTCAGTGCTCTAGAGCCCGAGAGCCACAAATACTGAAGCCTGTGTATCTAGAGCCTGTATTCTGTAACAAGAGAAACCACCGCAACGAGAAGCCTGTGTTCAGCAACAAAGATCCAGTCTGTCAAAAATAAACATAAATAAATTTGAAAAGTTAAAAAAGAACTAATTTGTAAAAGAAACAAGGCAAAACAAAACAAACAATGAATGAAGTTTGCAAGGGAAGAGGCCTAACTGGCCTGTGTCTTCTGGTCCTATCTGTCTTTTGCATCTTGAAATTTGTCTCAGGAGGAATCTTCTCACGCCTTTCTTAGGTCAAGTTAAAAACCTTTAATCATGCTCTGCGGCCTACCAAAAAAATGCACAAACTCCTTAACCTAGCATCAATCCAATTTCCCACGTTTGTTTTCAACCACAGTACCAATTAAAACTTCCTGATCTGCATTCTGTTCCCCTCACCGACTTAGCCACTCCCTTCCACTTCCACTTTCTTTTATGTCTTATTCTCTCCTCCCTGAACAAACTCTATCCATCCTTAAAGGCCCCATTCAGGTCCCACCTCTTTTGGCTCTTTGGGGCTTCGCTGGTGGCTCAAGGGTAAAGAATCCACCTGCAATGTGGGAGACCTGGGTTTGATCCCTGGGTTGGGAAGATCCCTTGGAGAAAAGAACAGCTACCCACTCCAGTATTCTGGCCTGGAGAATTCCATGGACTGTATAGTCCATGGGGTAGCAAAGAGTTGGACACAATTGAGTGACTTTCACTTCACTTCTCTTTGGAAACATCGCCATAGAAATTACTTTCTTCTGAATTTCCTTCTTCAACCCACTCCTTTGGAGCTAATTACTACATAGTAACAAGAATCATCTTTCTTGAATATGAATTTTATCTTCTCACATTAAGTGTAAGTTAGGTTGCTTGAGGGCTGGAGCACGAGTGTACTTTTAACCTCCGACTGCACCTAATATCATGCTCCACACACAAAAGGTTCTCCATGGTCTGTTGTTTGATTGCATGTACTGCCAGATTTATTTTTTTTAAATATGCAGACTTTCTAGCATTGTACTGACCTTGACAGCAGCACAGTCTCTGATATCATAATCCTGCTGAAACTCATTTGCCGTGATAATAGTAGACACCTTAAAAGACAAGAGAGGCTTGAGAATTTAAGACTGATGTATAAATATTTGCAATTTAGATGTAATTTAGGCAGCTTTAATAACTCAAGTGCGTTCATATGCCAAGAGAGGAAAACTTTTTCATTTCTTTTTTTATGTCAGGATGCTAAATCATGAAGAGGACTTATAAAATGTCATGATGTCATTGTTTCCAAACAAAGGCAGCCACAGTTTCAGAAGTGGAGGTTAATTGTGTATTAAGTTCACAGTTGGATCACAAAGAATCAGGGGCTTACAAAATACTTCTTCTTTTTTTGCATGTGTTGAAATGCTAGTTGATTAACTATTCTCAGATATGCTCCAATTAGAGAATGAAGTCAAGAAATTTTACATTTAGAAAGAAAACACGATGATTTGACACAACAGAAATGTGGAGCAAATATTCAATATTTGAGAATAATTTGTTTCTCTAAGTGTTAGCTAGAGACTAACACTCCTCTCCTTAGAATAATGTAAACATTTGAAATAATATTTAAGGACTTTTTAAGGTTCTCCCAAATTGTTCCTTCAATAAAGATTTTTTAACTTAACTCATTACTTTTAGATAATAAAAATAAAAGCTTTTCATTATGAAAAAGGAAAAAATACAAAGAAAAAGAAAAAAATCACTTTTACTATCCCTAAATGACTGCTGTATTTATATATCTATATTTTTATGCTTTGGGGCTACATATAGAAACTATACATATGGTTATTTTTTAAAGTAAAAATGAAATTAGTAACATCTTTTCTCTACTTTATATATGTGAATCTATTTCCACTTCAATAAAGATACATCTACATAGTCTTCATGGTTGTAGGACTATATTAATTAACAATCAACTTACTTGTTACTGAAAAAAATATTCTTTCCATATTATCCCTCACAAAAAAGATTAAACTTACTGGTGTATGATCACTCCATTGCCACGATCCTTGTAAATCGGGGCTCCTTTTATTTAGACCTATCCAAAGCCAACGCTGGTCACTATGTAAAAAGGAAGTGTTAAGAAAAGATGAGCACAGCATTTGGCAAAAGCATTTACAAGTCTAAAATGCTTAACACAGACAAGTTTATTCAGAAAACCTTGTCACTAACTGAGAGACACAGTTTCAAGCTATATAAAGAAGTCTTCTGAAATGAAATTGAACCGTAACTATGGCGTAGCCATCAAAAAAGTACCATTCTTTTTAAAACTAAATTTTATGTTATTTTCTTCATATGAAAGGCAAAAATTCTTCTGCTTTGAAGAACTTAAGAGTAAAAAAAAAAAGAGTATACGATCATTTTAAAACTTTTACTGCAGAGCTTCAATATTAGATAATGTTTTCAGATGCAAAACAACAACAGCAGGACTTCCTGGTGGTTCAGTGGTTAACACTCTGCACTTCAAATGCAGAGTGCGTGGTTTCCATTCCTGGTCAGGAGCTAAGGACCCATATGCCATGGGGTAAGGCCAAAAACAAACAAACAAAAACAACAATAGTTTTTCCTTATAGCATTTTTCTATAACTATCAAATATCTTTTCCTTAAAGTGTAGAACAAACCACTTAGCTAACTTTTTATTAAACAAGATTCTTAAAAAATTAATTCCCAGGGCCCACTAAGTTAAAGTAAGAAAAGCATTTAAGTATTTTCTAAATACTAAACTCCATGGGTTATACTAGAACAATACAAGTAAGCAATCACTGAAGTGAATACATTTAACACTCATAACTATTATACTTTAATGTACAAATCATTGAGCTATGTGCAATGATGATACAGAAATGTACAAGACATCTACCCTCAAGTGGCATATAAATTGGTCAGGGAAACAAGATGTATATGAACAGAGAAACTATAAGGCCATTTTTGAAAAAGCATCAAATGATAAAAATTTGCATATATTTTAAGTAATACAAAAATTTGAAAAAAAGGAGAGGTCATTGTGAACTGTAGGAAGTCAGGAAACATTTTATAACATTAGTAGAACAAAAGACAGTCTTCAAAGAATAGCTATTGTCTCTTGATTCATAATCTGAATGTTTACCGCGTGTCAATATTCAGATTGGCTGAGAGGAGAAACAATAGGATTATTCTAAGGAAGAATGTACACAACACACAGAGACAGGGACATACATTGTCAGTGATCCCTTTCCCTCAGTTTAATGTACGCTCTAGCCAGGGAGAGACTTTCAATATAAACAGAAAAGAAATAACGATCAAAAAATTTCTCCACCGCTAACTTTCCTTGAAAATACTCTCTAAAATGTAGTATACTTCTTAGGCCTTAATTAGTAGATCATTTTTCATGCATTTTGTGGGAGCAACACTGGTTACTTTCTGTATAATTTAAAATTTTGATTGTATATATCATGTACCATCAGTACATGAGTGAAAATTACAGATGCAAAATAATACATATATAAATATTAAATATAAATAGAACACATATTAGAAAAGGAATAGAATCCAAATCCAAAATTAATCTCTATTTTGAAGCTCAGCAGAATATATGGATCGTTCAGTTATAAGACTGCTGGGAAATATAGTGAGTTTGCATTTAAAAATATTTCCTAGTGATTCCAAGGCAGAAACAAATTTAATTTTAACTTCCCACTTTTTAATAAAATAATTTTCTTCATTTATTTCCTCTGTTCAATATTCCCTCATATTTTAACATTAATAAGCACATTTTTCATCTTGCCAACCTCAAACCTTTCAACTTATTGCAATAGAACATAAGGACAGTCCCTTTTCAGTTGTTTATTGTTACAGTGTTTTCTTTCAAAATGAAAGATCACCAATTTGTAGAGTGAAGATAAATCAAGTGGAGATGATTAAGTCCAGTTTGAATTTAGCAGCTAAAAAATGATTTTTCAGTTTGTGTCTTCAATTAATCAGAGATTTCTTATAGACTTACAAATGTATCATACTTCTTTAGTGTTGGATTTCTAAATCACAAGGTCTAGATAGTTGCCAAATACATTATTAAAAGAGACAGCTAAAATAAAGAGGTCAAGTTTGTTTCCTCATATTTCACTTCTTTCTAAACTTTGTAGATTATTTATTTAGGCCTGAAGAATTTATGCAGAATTTTGTGTTTCCCTAAAGTAAGCACTGGGCTTCTCTTGTGGCTCAGATGGTAAAGATTCTGCCTGTAAACCAGAGACGTGGGTTCGATCCCTGGGTTGGAAAGATCCCCTGGAGAAGGGAATTGCAACCCTCTCTAGTATTCTTGCCTGAAGAATTCCATAGACAGAGGAGCCTGGTGGGCTACAGTCCATGGGGTCACAGAGTCGGATTTCACTGAACAGCTAACACACACAAAGTAAGCATTAGATATTTTATCTTCTTTACACAATCAACAGTACAACCCCAAGATGATCAAAGATCATTTGCCACCTGCATTTACTCTATAGTGGTGGTCCCCAACATTTTTTGGCACCAATGACTGATTTCATGGAAGACAATTTTTCCTCAGACTAGGGGGTGGGGGTAGAGAGGTGGTTTGGGGATGATTCAAATGCATTACATTTATTCTATTATTATTACATCAGCTCCATCTCAGATCATCAGGCATTAGATCGCAGAGGTTTGGGACCACTGCTCTATAGGCAGCTCCCACAGAAAACTCTTTAGACGTCTAACATTTCCACCGAGTCTGCTCGCAACTCCCCATCTTCCTTTAGAAACTTCTGCTTTCAATCCCATTTCTGCCTCCTCTGCTGCGTCTCCGTGAGCAGCCTCCTAGACAGCAGTTTGCCGCATGGTCCAAAATTTCTGATCTTTACTACTTTCTGAGATTGAACTTCATTTCAACCCAACCCTTTATAGTTTTCAGCTTTCCTTTCAAGGGATGTATTAATGTGTTATAAATATAGAAAATAGTAGCTACTTGTGGTTTTTTTGTGGGTTTTTTTTGGTGTGTTAAGAGGTGAAAAATATTTCCTCATTTGTAACCTGTTTCTGCTTTGGCCTGATTTATTAGGCAGATAAAGAGAAGAAGAAAATTGGAAATCACATTAATCATTGCACACCTCTAATGTAGATTTGAAAAAAAAAACTGAAGGAAGAAATGGGTAACTGAGGAATTAAATCAAACTGAAAATTTCTCTCTATATATAAATTCTTCCACTCCAAGTACTAAGGCTATGAGGTGAAGAAGACATTGCATGAAAGGTTACTATGCATATCTGTGGTAAAATTTCTAACTCTCAATCAAATTTCCTGCTGTATCTGGTTCCTAAGGAAAACAGTACCTGAGCAATAACTGCTAATAAACACAATTTGAAGGGGGTGCTTACTCTGTAAAGCCTTAGATTTATATCCAAATCCATTCATGCCACTTCACTGGAGGTAGCGTACAAAACAGCAATTGCTCTGCAAACAAAGCTTTCTTCCCTAATCCTAAAGCTATTTTTGTTTTACAATGGCTTTCCCTGGTGGGCTGCTGTTAAGAGTTGCAAAGATCTTAGAGCCTCAGTGATTTGGTGCGCCCTGAAGTCTTTTCACTGAAATACAGAGATGTGGAACTCAGATTGTGAGAAGCAGAGCAGTAATCTGACTTCACTCCTTGGCAGGCAAAACACAATTTGGACAATGGACATCTTGCTGAGAAAGGTCAATCCTTGCAATAAAAAGCTAAAGGTGTTCAACGAATAAGCTTTAGAATCACTTTCTGATATAAATGGGCTTGCTTCCTTCCTTTTCTTCAAGCCATGGTTATAATATTAAGTAGGTTTTAGAATATGTTGCCTAAGTATAGCGTGAACAAATGATCTCTCATTAACAAAGCATGTATTAAGCAGACATTACGGTCTGTTTGATATGGCAGTATATCAGAGGCTAGGATGAATATAAATACAATATGGTCCCTATGACTGAAAAGATTGTGGTAATCTGTTGTTTCTTTGTGCTTTCTGTTTTCTTTTTTAAACTTTTTATTTTATATTGGGGTACAGCTGATCAACAATATTGTGACAGTTTCAGGTGAACCACAAAGGGACTCAGCCATCCATATATATGTATTCATTTTCCCCCAAACTCCCCTCCCAACCAGGCTGCCACATAACACCGAGCAGCATTCCCTGTGCTACACAGTAGGTCCTTGGTTATCCATTTTAAATATTACACTGGACTTTATGCTTTTTTATTTTAGTCCATTATAATTTGCTGTATGGGCCTTTTCACCCATTAAATATTCGGTGGATAATACACACTTTACAGTTTTAAAAATATATAAAATCTGTGTTTCTAAAATAATTTCCAGGTAAAATGAGGTATTTATTATGCTTTAATTTTTTAAAACCATTTCAAATCTTTACATCTCAGTTTTTATTTATAAACAGAGTTATAAACTCTGGTATTAAGCAGAGTCAATATTGGTTTTATTAAAATATTATTGTTTCTCTTTCAGAAATTAGGATAATTTAAGATAATTTTTCAGTTACATACATTGCATTATTTAGACTGGAGCTGTTTTTATGTTATGTATTCTTCCTCCTAATTCTTTTCTTCACCTCTCAACTGGAATATGTCTTTGAGATTTTTTTCCAGTGCACTTAGTCGCTCAGTCATGTCCGACTCTTGCGACCCCATAGACTGTAGCCTAGTAGGCTCCTCTGTCCATGGGATTCCCCAGGCAAGAATACCAGGGTGGGTTGCCATTTCCTGCTCTAGGGGATCTTCCCAACCCAGGGATCAAACCCACGTCTCCTGCATTGCAGTCAGACTTTACCGACTGAGCTACAAGGGAAGACCTCATTTTTTCAAGTAGAGAGCATAATTAGTATCAACTACTATCTTCACAAACAAAAAATCCACTAAATCGGGAACTAAAATCAACACAATCAAACATTTACTACCTCAAAACTTTTTAGATCTCAATTTTTAAAATGCCTTCTTATATTTAATGTCCTAGAGAAGGTGGCTAATTGGATTTTCTTTGTGTTTTGGTACCTGTTTTACTTTTGCTGTTTTTTTTTTTTCTTTTCTTTTCTTTTTTTGAGTCAAAATGATCAGGAAAGTATTCACTAAGATTATCTTAGTGATTCTTTTCCATAATTTTACCTGGTATACCCTGAATACTAGATTTATAAATTTCAGTCTTCTTTTCAGTTCAAAGAGAGGGGGGGAAATAAATCATGAAGTAAAAGGCCTTCATACTCATGACTGCTCCAGAGCTTCAGAAAAAATTTCCTCCTATGATATCAACACTTGGCCCATATTTCTCCACATTATCCTTGAAGACATCAGGAAAACCATTCAGGAATCCTCAAAATTACAGCGGCTTCTTGACTCCATCTTTGTAACATCTCAGACTACTTCCTTTATTGTCCCAGCTTACTGCCCATCTTCAATATAGTTTTCTACCAGACGGGCTGCAATAGCTTTAGAATTCATTATTTTGCATCTACTCCGTGTCTGTCTGTCTCTCTCACGCACACACTTTGTTTTTGTTTGAATGCTTTTTGCTTATTGACTTAAGATTAAACTCCTTCCCTAGCAAGAAAGGACATTTCAATTTCATATACAAATTCCATTTTCTAGCGATGTTGTAGGCTCACTTTTCCTTCACCATATCTGCATACTCTGGTTTCATTTCCTTTGCTTATGTTCTGTTTTCCCTGGCCCCTTCTTCTATCTTCCCCTTCAGATAGTCCCTTTTTAAAAAACGAATCACACTTATTCATCTCCAGCTGTGCAGGGTCTTCACCGCTATGTGGGCTTTTCTCTAGCGCTGGAGAGCAGGGCTGGGGCTGCTCTAGTCGCAGTGCACGGCTTCTCGCTGCAGGGCTTCTCTTGCTGAGGAGCACAGGCTCTGCTAGTCATGGCACAGAGTCTCAGTGGTTGTAGCTCCTGGGTTCCAGAGCACTGGCTAAATAGCTGCGGCACACAGGCTTAATTGCCCCCTGGCATGTGGCATTTTCTCAGGATCAGGGATCGAACCCTGTACTGGCAGGTGGATTCTTTACCACTGGGCCACCACGGAAGCCCCTGCCTTACTTTCTAACAACCATCCTTCTTCGTAATATTTTCCCCAATTGTACCACCCAGAAACACTTTCTCCCTTCTCTAAATTCCCATGGCTCTCCTTATCTATGTTCTAGATTTTTCCACCATATTTTTATTGCCCCCACTGTTGGACTTTATTACACTACACAAAGGGTGGTGATTCTGTCCCTCTATGCTCTGATCTTTCATAGCATCTTGCACGTAAGAATGCTTGATGTTGAATGACTGTTAAAATACTGAATGATCCTTTAGATAATAAAACATGTCAATTCTGAATACCTGTTGTTTAGTTGCTAAGTCATGTCCTACTCTTTCACAGATCCCATCGACTGTAGCCTGCCAGGCTCCTTTGTCCGTGGGATTTCCCAGGCAAGAATACTGGAGTAGGTTGCCATTTCCTTCTCCAGAGGGTTACGTAGAGGATGTCAAATTTAGGATAGAAGATCTCACTCTAAAAGATCAGAACTGCTGCCTGAACATTACCTGAACTGTTCCATTAAAAAGTGAAGAAACTCCTTTATTTCATCCATGTGACTGAAGCTAGGAAGGTGTCCTCCAAGTGCTTGGCAGAATCGCTCAGCTTCTTCCCAGTTTCTCTTTCTTACAATTCTTTCTCTATGAAATAGCTTAACAAAATATAATGTTAATTTGTTTTCTTATATTATCATAAAGTATTTATAACTTTAAAGTCAATCACAGTTGAATGTGTGGGTCTCTGAAACGGATTCTTAGAAGTGTAGTACACTGAGGTAGAGGCACAGACACTGTGACACAGACAGGTCCTGCTCAAAGTGTCAACCAGAGGCCAGCACAGGCACCAGTCACTGTCACTGGAGGGATACCCTTCCTTAGCCAGGCTGGGGAACTGCTCTGACATGACACCACGTCCTCCTGCATTCCAAGAATCTTGAGAGATAAAATGAAGCAAGATTATAAAGAATACGCATGAATGCTCTGGGAGTAGATTTCTGCAAAGAAATGCGCTAACAGCAAATTCTGAACATAATACACTGAGAACTGCACAAGTACAGGACTACTTTTGATGAAGAAGAATCAAAGGGCAGACTGCACTGGTGTGCGGACATTTACAGAAGATGGCAAAACAAAACTCGCCACTTGGGACTGTTCCTTTGGTTTGTGATGACTGATTTTATGTCAAATGAACCACAGTCATTTCAAAAGTAGAAGAGGAGCAGATGACACCATGGTAGGGTGAATTACTGGTGCTGATTTTTCAGTCCCTGTGATATAGTTATACACTCTTGCCATCACGGCTTCCTGGTGGGTGAAGGATATGTCCCTGTGCCTTGACCTGGGGCTCAGCCATGTGACTTGTTGTGATCGATGGGATAGCAGTGAAGGTAAAGTGAGCAGAAGCCTAAACTATGCTGACCTGGGTTAGGCTTGCATTTCCTGCTCCAGTAATTCAGTATGAGAACAACAAGCCCCTGCTAGCTGCTCCTCCTTTGGCCTGACACTAGTTTGGAGAGCAGCAGACCCCAACTGATAGCTTTGAGGCCAGCACAGCTGACCCATAGCTGAAAGCAGACCTGACTATTAAAGCCCAAATTCAGTCATTCAAACTCTATCTGACCAGAGATCTGTGAACATGAGACTGTTGTCATAGCCACTGAATTTTGAGATAGTATGAAATTATGAAATAATTTCTTTGTGGGGACAGTTGGCTGATACGAATTCTAAAACAAATTCTTTGACTTGTAAGAAGTGACAAAGCTCTTCACTTGACAACAATAATTAGAGGGATATGAGAATCATAAGCAAAGTATCACCATGGCATGTAGCTCTTCCAACTTTCCAAAACAAAAGAACCCGAGGAAAGAGCCATTCTGACTCTGGCCCTGCTCTTTTGGGTAGTACATGAGTGCACATGGAAATGGGTTTTCTGACACAGAGGTTCACTGATACTCTGACAAGGACTCTCTGCTCCTACACACTTTGGAAGGTGAAGTATGTGTCTGCGGAGAAGCAGAGTTTGTGCAAGGACATGGTCTAGGATAGGAGAGAGATGACTTCACTGAGGGATTGAATGAGAATATTACTTTACCTTATAACAGGAAAGACCTGAGGGGAAACTGTGCCAGCCTTCAGGACAGGGGTCTTCAGGCTTGGGGGCTACTTTTTCGGGCTCAGAGCGTCCACTTATTTTCTTGCAAATTGAAAGTGCCCTGAAACTTCTGCAGTCTTTTACCTCCCACTTTCCAAGAGACTTTCCAGTAGCCATAACCACACACCCTCCTGGAGAAGCTGGGGTTGAATGGAAAAGTTTAACTGAAAGTTACATTAGAACATTTAAGCACAAACACTTTCTAGTCCCTATACTCCTCATTTGATTCAAGATGGCAGAAGAGTATAGGGAAGAAAATGGAGGAAATAAATGTACTTTCACAATAACATTGACGACAGTAATACAGAGGTATGCTTACTACTTCCCGGGTACTATTCTAAGAGGATTAAATGAATCGATCCTCACATAGAGAGGATTCTATTGTCAAACTGAGGTACAGTGAGGATTAGTGATGTGTCCAAGGTCACATGTGAGTAAATGGTTGACCAGGAACTGAAATCCAGGCAGTGTGTGTGCAGAGCTGAACCCTAAACCACCACCATGCTCTGTATAATCTAAATTATTTATGTTCGCCTAACAACTTCCAACAGTTTTTGAGAAACTTAGTAACCCTCAAAACAAAACACTCCCAGATTCAAATTCAAAGGAAGAGCTGGTTCAATAAAGGTAAAAGGAGGTGTGTGGTAACACTCATCTGTTTACTATATTTGTCAGCCAGAATTGTATTTACTCACTACAACATTAAAAGATAGTTTGAATTGTCAGATCCATCTCCAGACGAAAAATGAGTGACTTGCCCACAATCATAGTGAGTGGTGAAGTCAGAACTGGAACGCAAATTTGCTAACAAAATACCACGCTCCCCTTCCCATGACTTCACACGGCTTATAACGGGCAAAGGACAAGAAGAGCATACACTGCAAAGCAATGAGGATGCCTTCCATTCCATCACACAGAGAAGCCGCACAGTCTCATGTCTCACGACACAGGGACAGCAAGAGGAACAAGGAACTGGAAAAAACTGGGAAAAACAACACACCTGGGTGGTGTGCTATCTTCCCCTAGTCTACCCTCTGCCATGGCTTGCCCAGTTCAGACCAAACTGGCTGAATCTGGGAGTGAGAAGATAACGAGGACTTAAAGACAGTCCTTCTGGTTACAGACTGAGAGAACAGCCATTATAGCTTGCTTCCTGAACACCCTTTCAACCACTGAGGCTTATCCAGGAAGAATCTGACATTGACTCTGAAATATCACAGTGTCAATAAAAGAAAGCATGTGTTTTGTATAACATTCTATTTAAGATGAAATTTAACCAGGATCAGCACCTGTATCCTCCATGTTCCGCAAAGTAAGAAGACGACTTTGATATTATCAATACCACTCATATTTATATTGATGATCACGTATTATAAATTTTGTGGGCATTTTCTATCTCAAATATTGTGTTTAACTATACATTCACATGCTCCAAGTTTTATGTTATAAAAATGGCCTTCATGATTCACTGTACAAAACATAGGAACATATAAATAATTCAAAGGAAGAAAAGTCAAATGCTTCATAACTGCTCTCTCAAACAAAGTCAACATCCTTTAAAAAGCATTGGTTTAGAAATCAGATCAGGATTTTAGCAGTTCAGTAATCAGGTCACCTTTGTCAAGTAAATCACCTTTCTAAGCCCCTGTTTCCTCAATTCCTAAATCCAAAGGGAATTCTGAGGCTTAAATGTCCTGATTCTATGGCTCATTATGGTCAATGCTGTAGGCTAAAGAAGGATAAACTAACTTCCAGAATAAATAATTCATGGCTTCCTTAATTACCACCCCTTGAGAAGAAAATAAACAAACACCATTCAACTTTGGAGAAAGAAGTTAAGAAGCAGAGAGGTGAAAATGTAAAGTGCTCATGATGAGACTTTCAGGTTCTGTTTGAGGAGTTATATGGAAAAGATGCTAAACTCACACTGACAGTTCTAGTTCTGTGCCATTAGACGGTGGTTTCTGAGAACCAAAATTTCCAGCTTTTACTGAGTTATCCCTGAGGATTTCATAGGGGAAGCATGGTCACTGCTTCTATTTACGGTTCTATAGAAAGACTAGTCCAGATGATCGTCATCTCCTTCACATTTCAAAGGTAAGTGAAGAATAGATCTGGGAGGAAAGCTGTCTCTCATATCACCGTATTCTACTGCTTTAAAGGCTAAGGCACCTACCTGGCTCAAAAAAATTCCAATTGGAAAAGGTTATAGCACGCTTTACTCCACCAACACTTGCCCAGCTATACTCTCCATTTGCATCTGTATCTCTCAGGCCAGTCCAGAAGTATTTTTCTGGAGACACGGTATGCTTTTTAATCATATCATTCAGGTATTCTTGCTCAAATCTATAAAATGAAAGTCAGATCAGTAGGTGTTTTTACAGTGACAGAACTACTATATAAATTGAAGATGAACTTTGTTTTTAAGGAAGATTATTTGGCAAAGGAGCCCAGAGTTAAAAGTTCACTAGTACGTGTTTATTGATGGTCACACCTGCTAGTTATAGTCAGATTGCAGTTGGTCCCAAAGGGGACCTCATCCTTGTAAATCTTGTAACAGGTCTCTCCATGTCTCTTCCAGCCCTAAATCAGAGGAAAAATATCATCACACTGTCTTCCGGAACTGGTGACAAGCAAGGTTCTGCTACACAGGTTAACATCTTACAAATAATGGAAATTAAGGACACGGCCAGGGAAGGCATACACATGATGAGGGTGGGATATAATTTCATGGATAACCTCCATAAGCTTGTGATCCCGTGTCAGACAGAGGTATGTCTTAATCTTCTTTACCCCCAGTGTCTTTCTCGGGCTTCCCAGGTGGTGCTAGTGGTAAAAAAAAAAAAGCCTGCCTGCCAATGCCAGAGATGTGGGTTCTACCCCTGGGTTGGGAAGATCCTCTGGTGGAAGGCATGGCAACGCACTCCAGTATTCTTGCCTAAAGAATCCTATGGACAGATAAGCCTGGTGGGCTACAGTCCATGAGGTTGTAAAGAGTCGAACACAACTGAAGCGACTTAGCACAGCACAATGCCTAGCTCATTTCAAGAATATAACAGTTGTTAGCTCAATTATTTTTTCACAAGAATAATATGAGTAGAAGTAAAAAAAAAAATCAGCATTGAGAAGAGTAATCACATATATTCTTATAGAAATTCATGAATAGGTAATTATTTTTCCTATAACTTTTTTTTTTCTCTTCTGTAGGAATGCTGATATACTGTAATTCACTGCCTTCTGGCTTGGTCTAATGTAAATGAACAGAAGCTAGTAATTTCTTCTGTTTTCCAAGTTTAAACTGTTTAAGTTCAGTTACCATCTCTAACCAAAAAGGTGTAATATTGCTTAGAAAAATTTACAAGGCATTTTACATACCTCATCTGGAGGACACATCTTATCAGATCTTGTGTCATTCAATTTTTCTCCCTTTTTCTTACACACATATTTAAGTTTTTCTTCACATGATTGGACTTTCCACTGACCGAGCTTTTAAAAAACAGAAAATCATTTCTTTCACAAGAGAAATTATTTTCCATATATTTAGAATTGGACTTATTTTAAATCAAGATAATTTTTTCTTACAACTATCAGGGAGGATGAGGGGGAGGAGGGAAAGGAGGAATGAGAGGCAGAGAGAATGAATATAACTTAGCAATTAAACCTGAGAACATACTCCTAGAAAATGCTACCCAGCAAGACTGGAAGCCTGTTACTTCAGCATCACCTCAAGGTCACAATGGGGATGCAGTTCATTTTCTTATAAGTGTAACAATAAAAACTATTAAAGAACACTATAAGTGTATAACAGAAGTTGAAGAGAGAAGAACCCAGCCCACAAAGACTTGCCAGTGTTCTAATCTCCTTCCACAGGACACGGCCAAAGTCTGTCTGTGACCTTTGGGGCAGGTCACTTAAACTCCCTGTCTCAGTCTCCTCGCGTGTAAGATGATGGTGATAAGAATAACTGCTCTCTAAGAATTTTAGAATCAAAATTTTCTTCCAACTCCACTTCAGTCCAGATGTCAAATTTCTCTCTTTCAAATACGCTACTTAACACTTATTTTGCTTGAGTCACTATGCTTTCTTTGAATGAAATTTTAGAAAGTCAGCTGTGATACAGGTCAGTTTTGAACACTGGAAGCCATGTAGGTAAGCCACAATTTCACTGTGGCTTGTGGGACCTCATTTCAACCTTTGATACTATTTTAAAAGATACTGTGTATCCTTTTAAATATAGCATTAAATGTGACACCCTTCTAAATTCAGCTTTGAAAGTGAAAGTGAAGTTGCTCAGTCCTGTCTGACTCTTTGCGACCCCATGGACTGTAGCCTACCAGACTCCTCCCTCCATGGGATTCTCCAGGCAAGAGTACTAGAGTGGGTTGCCATTTCCTTCTTAAAATTCAGCTTTACACCTTTCTAAAAACATCTTTTAAGATGATGCTGTGGAAGTGCTGCACTTAGTATGCCAGCAAATCTGGAAAACTCAGCAGTGGCCACAGAACTGGAAAAGATCAGTTTTCATTCAGTCCCAAAGAAAGGCAATGCCAAAGAATGCTCAAACTACCACACAATTGTACTTATCTCACATGCTAGTAAAGTAATGCTCAAATTTCTCCAAGCCAGGCTTCAATAGTACATGAACTGTGAATCTCCAGATGTTCAAGCTGGATTTAGAAAAGGGAGAGGAACCAGAGATCAATTGCCAATGTCCGTTTGATCACTGAAAAAGCAAGAGAGTTCCAGAAAAACATCTACTTTTGCTTCATTGACTACACCAAAACCTTTGACTGTGTGGATCATAACACACTGGAAAATTCTTCAAGAGATGGGAATGCCAGATCATCTGACTTGTCTCCTGAGAAATCTGTGTGCAGGTCAGGAAGCAACAGTTAGAACTGGACATGGAACAACAGACTGGTTTNAACTCCGGGAGTTGGTGATGGACAGGGAGGCCTGGCGTGCTGTGATTCATGGGGTCCCAAAGAGTCGGATACGACTCAGTGACTAAACTGAAACTGATGGACTGAATCTCAAGGCTGTGTTGTTAAAATAATCAAAGAGATAGAGAGGATTATTAGAGAAAATGATGAATGATTTCAGTCTTGTCTTATAACTGAGCTAATGGCCAGGATTGGATATCAGCTGGGATGAGAAGTAACTGTGCTCTTGGGCTTGGAGAGAGAGTCAATGAATGCATCCTCAAGAACCTGTGCTGACAGGAAGTGACTTGGGACCTCGGAGAGTGGGGCCCCCTGAGTCCTAGTTCTGAAACTTTGTGAGGCAAGCTTCTTGGACCTCTACCTTTGACATTTCCTTTACTGTAACATCTTTTAATTATTGCCTCAGCCATGTGGAAACATGGATACTGTCTATTCCTGGAAGGACCAATAATCCCATCACGAATCCCATAGTAGAGTATGTATAGATAGTTGAAACTTTGTAACTGTTTTAAATAAGGAATATAAAGGTTGGTTTCCACTAAGCTGGGGGGTGATGTCCTGTTACTGAACTCCTATACTAAAGAACTTGAGGAGAGCTATATCATTCACCTACACAAATCCTCTGTGCTTAAAGTTAATCAAATTCAATGCTCATTGTCAGGATAACAGAACAGGATAAACTAAATGTGTAACAAGTAGATTCTTTCACATCGTTTGGTCCCATGCTTTTCTTCCAGCATGCAGTTTAGTCTACTTCTCCTTTAATGTATAAATCTTCTAAAGTTTGCATCATGTTTTGTATTTATAATCTGTGAATTTTTCTACCATCCCTACTACATTGTTTCTTATTTATTTATATTTTGTTTTTGCACTGTATTTAATAAAGTGATTATCTAGAGCAGTTGAACACTACTCTCATATTCTATGATAATGTGCACAGTGTAGTTTTTCTATTTCAGATCAGTTCAGTTCAGCTGCTTAGTCGTGTCTGACTCTTTGTAACCCAGTGGACTGCAGCACTCCAGGCATCCATAAATATTAGAGAAATGACTCATTATGGATAGTGTAGCTGTTCATTAATTTACCTGTTGTTTTTTATTCATTCATATCCTTCTTTATTTACTGTCTTACATTTAATAGACATCTGGCATGCATCTGTAAGAATACTAGAGGACACATGTACAAAAGATGAGTAAAGTATAGTTAGATGAGCTGACCTTCTAGTAGAGATAATCATAGTAGAATTTAATGAGGGCTTTGTGACAAAGGAATAAAATGCAGAAGTAGCATAGATGCAGGAAGCATTTCTTACTAGGAAGGATAAGAAAAGTCTTTTGAAAAGAAGCAAATTTTTGAGGGAGATTTTCAAAATGAACTAGCATTTGTTCTTGTAGAGGATCAAGACAACCCTGAAGGGCACAGAGGCATACAAACACAAGGCATAATCAGGAGACACCAAATTTCTCCCATGGAATTGAAGTATGAGATAGTAATTAGGGACTGAAAGGTTGATTGGAGCCATTTAGCAAGACTTTTTGTGCTTTTCTAAGGAATTCAGATTTTAGTTTATAAACCATGAATAGTTAATCAATATATTAGTACATTTGGGCTGCCATAACAAAGGTGGCTTATAAACAGCATAAATGCATTACAGTTCTGGAGGCTTGCAAGTCCAAGAACACGGTGCCAACTGATTCAGTGTCTGGTGAGAGCCTGTGCTTTTCCTGTAACTTCATATGGTGAAAGGAGTGAAGGGACCCTTAGGGGTCTCTTTTTTATAACACACTGATCCCATTCATCAGGACTCTGCCTCATGACCTAAATACCTCCACAGAGCTCCACCTCCAGACATCATCACATTTGGGATTAGGTTTCAATTTATAAATTTTGGTGGAGCAGAAGTATTGTCATTAGCATTCAGTGAAGATCTGACCACAGTTAAGGACTGGATTGTGTCTCCTCAATTCATATGCTGAAGCCCTAACCTCCAACACAACTGTATTTGGAGATAATGCTTTATAGGTAAGTAAGAGAAATCTGTATGCAGGTCAGGAAGCAACAGTCAGAACTGGACATGGAACAACAGACTGGTTCCAAATAGGAAAAGGAGTACGTCAAGGCTGTATATTGTCATCCTGCTTATTTAACTTCTATGCAGAGTACATTATGAGAAACGCTGGACTGGAAGAAGCACAAGCTGGAATCAAGATTGCCAGGAGAAATATCAATAACATCAGATATGCAGATGACACCACCCTTATGGCAGAAAGTGAAGAGGAACTAAAAAGCCTCTTGATGAAAGAGAAAGAGGAGNATTGGAGGCTCTTTCCTCAGGTTTACTAAATCCATTGCCTAAATCTGTTCTAAGAAAACAAAAGCTCCAGTGATAAATAACCAAAGCTCAAGAGTCCTTTCTCCTCAGGGAAACTGATCAGGTTTTTGTGCTTTAGAACAGTTATTTCCCCAACTTTAGCAGAAGATAACAGAGGTCAGGTTTTTCAGCTTTGGAAATCAGAGGTGATCTGACCATATACCAGAGCTGACTTATAGCCCAGGGACAAAGTTCAGAATACCTAACCTGTTAGTTAAGGGTAAAACTAAGAATGCTGGATTACTAAGTTTTAGAAATCTTTGTGAACTGTGTCATAGTGAGAATCCTACTAAGAAGTTCACATACCAAACGGTATGACACTATGACATTACCAATTTACCAATATTACCTTCTTTTTGTGTTTTACCAACTTACTTATATCTCCATAAAGAAGACGGTTCAAACTGTTTCCTCTTCAGGACCCAGTTCTGTCTTTCCCTGGGCCTCCGCCAAGGAGAGGAATGTGCTTACTTTGCTGATAGGATTTGTTGTTTAGTTGCTAATTTGTGTCTGACTTTTGCGACCCCATAGACTGTAACCAACCAGATTCCTCTATCCATGGGGTTTCTCAAGCAAGAATACTAGAATGGGTTGCTATTTCCTCCTCCAGGAGATTTTCCTGACTCGGGGATCAAATCTGGTCTCCTGCTTTACCACTGAGCCACCGGGGAAGCCTGCTAATGGGATAGAGGTTGCTGCTGCTAGGTCTCTATTTTTCTCGCTATAAACATCTTTTTCTCAGCCTTGGAAGAAAAGCCAGCCTCCCTTTTCTTAACATATCTGTGCTTCTAATCCTAATTCTCTTCTCTTTAATATTTTTTGTCTCTCCCTGTCCATGAATCTGAGGAAGAGAGACTCTGAGTATGTTTAAATTTTTTTAAAAAAGCTTTTTCCTATAGAATGTAAAAACTACACCCAAAGTAGAGACAACTGCTGTTCCCATTTCTTTCCTTTGATGTTTATCAATACGTGACCAGTTTTGTTTCATCTGTGCTCTGACCCACTCTCCACTCTTCACAGATTATTTTGAATAAAATCTCAAGACATCAAGTATTTCATCTGTAAATATGTTGGCACACATCTCTAAAAGGTGGCTCAGTGGGTAAAGAATCCACCTGCAGTGCATGAGATGCAGGAAACTCGGGTTCAATCCCTGGGTTGGAAGACTCCCTGGAGGAGAGCATAGCTACCCACTCAGTATTCTTGCGGCAGAAATCCATGGCTAGAGGAGCCCGGCGGGCAACAGTCCATGGGGTCGCAAAGAGTCAGACATGAAGGAAGCGGCTGACCACACGTGTACACACTAAAGGATCACATAAAATACCCAACCTTAGTACATTATCTCCCTAAAAGCATTGGCAACAATCCCATAATACTGTTAACATTTCCCCAGTTAGCTCATAAATGTTTTGAAACTTAATATATTTGAAATAGTATAGTGAATGTCCATGTAACACTACTTAGGCAAAAGTATATATTTCCAGAAACCCTCCAGAAACTCTCTCTATGCCCACCCCACCTTTTTATGTCACACACACCTCCCTCCTCTCTAGAAGGAGCCACTATTTGCATTTTCATGATAGTAATGTCCTTGATTTACTTTACAGTTAAAACTCTTACAAATAGACTCCTTTAGGTATTGCCTGTTTCTGAACTACATGAGGATGAGTTCATGATCTATGTATTTTTTTATATCTGATTTATTTTATTCAAAACTGTATTTATTCAAACTGTAAAATTTATTAACATTGTTCTGTGTAGCTGTGCTTTTTTTCATTTTTATTGCTATGTATGTCCCATTGTATAAATATACCACAATTTGTTTATCCATTTGATGGATGTTTCCAGTTTTTGACAAATCTAAATAAGGCACTTTAAGAACTGTTATGCAAATATTCTGATGTACAAGTGTATGTGTTTGTTTTGAGTATATTATAAACGTGGAATCACTTGGTCACAGGATTTGTCAGATTTTAACAGATAATTCATACTAGTTTCCAAAGTTCTTTTGCCAATTTATTCTCTAACCAGCAGTGTAGAAGAGTTTAGTAGCTCTGCAATCAAACCAACACTTATATTTTCTGACTTTTAAGGTTTGCCAGTTTGTTGTATGTGGTATTATCTTCTTGTAATTTTAATTTGTTCTTCTGTGATGACTAATGAGATTGTACCTCTTCCATGTGTCAGTTGGCTGATTAGATATCCACTTTTGTGAAATATGTGTTCAAGTGTTTTTACCATTGAAAAAAATTAGTTGTCTATTTATTATTGATTGTAGAAACTCTGCATACTTTAGAAATTATTCCTTTCTCAATTATAACTCTTACAAATATCTTTCCCTATTCTGTGGTTTATGTTTTTAAGCTTTATTAAAAACATTTAAGCAAAACATTTATATGTTTTGTTATATAACATATATGTGTGATATACAACACATACCTAACTATATAGTTACTTTAACTTAAGAATATGTATTCAAATATATGTATTAAATGCAATGATTTAGTATGTAACTTAATGAATTACCACAAAATAAAAAATACCTGCATAACCAGATATCACCAGTAATGAGGCATGTTGATATCATGTACCTTCTGTATAATATAATGAATAAGACTCATCAGTTTTCTGGTATCTTTTTCTCAAAATCCATAACTGTAGTTTAATCATGTGAAAACATCAGGTAAACTCATGATGAGGGATATTCAGCAAAATACTTGACCATTACTCTTCAAAAGTGCCTGGATACTGCAAGAGGATAATCAAGGAATTGTCTCAGAGAGGAGAAAACTAAGGAGATAGGACCAACTAAATATAATGTGGTATCCTGGATTGAATTTTGGGGAAAATATATTAGTGAAAAAACTGGGGAAATTGAAATAAAATCTATAGCTTCGTTATTGGTATTGCAAAATATTGGTTTCTTAGTTTTGAGGTGGATTTTATTAGCCCTCCTTAACAGACGAGGAAATTAAGACTTAGATTAAAATTTGGTTATATGGTTAGCAAGTGGCAGATCTGTGACTCAAAGGCAGGTAAGAAATCACTGTGAGCTTTTTTTTTCTGCTTTGTTAAACACATTTGTCTTATTCTTTTAGCTTCCACTGTAAGTGATAACAGTATTAGTCTTTCTCTGTTTGATTAATTTTGCAAAGCATAGTACTCTCTAGGTCCATCCACATTGCTGCAAATTGTTGCAAATAGCAGATTTGTTCTTTCTATGGCTGAATAATATTCCATTGATATTGGAATGTTACTTTATCCAATATTTATTGTCTTTATCCATTCATCTGTTGAGGGACATTTGGATTACTTCCATGTCTTGGCTATAGTAAATAATGTTGCTGTGAACGCAGGGGTGCATGTGTCTTTTCAAGTTAGAGTTTTTGTTTTTGAATATATAACCAGGAGTGGAATTGCTGGATAATATGATGGTTTCTGGTTTTTGGTTTTTTGAAGAACATCTATAGTGGACGTTTTCTGTTGTGGCTGTACCAATTTACATTCTCACAGTGTACAAGGGTTCCCTTTTCTCTGCTTCCTTGACAATGTTGTAATATATCTGTAGCTCTTTTCAAATTTTATTTGGCCACACAGTATGCAAGATCTTGATTCCTTAACCAGAGATCAGACCCGTGCCCCCTGCAGTGGAAACATGGAGTATTAACCCCTGGACCACCAGAGTGTGAAAGGTGGTCTTCTGACAGGTATGAAGTGATATCTTATTGTGGTTTTGGTTTGCATTTCTGTAATGATTGTCAATCTTGGGTGCTTTTCATGTGCCTGTTAACCATCTGTTTGTCTTCTTTGGAAAAATATCTATTTAGGTTTTTTGTCCATTTTTAATTGTTTTTTTATATTGAGTTGTATGAGCTATCTATATATTTTGGATATTAATCTCTTATTGGTCATATCATTTTCAAATATTTCTCCCATTTAGTAGGTTGTTTTATTGATGATTGCCTTTGCTGTACACAGGAGTGTCCTGCCTGTGTTCTCTTCTGGGAGTTTATGGTTTCAGGTCTTACATTCAGATCTTTAAGCTATTTGAGCTTTTTTTTGTATATGATGTGAGGAACAAAGCTTCTTTCTTAACTGTAATACTTATGAGCAGAGAAAGCTGGAGGGTTCAAAGTCTTTTCCCCCACACCTTCCACAGTGCATCCCAAAAGATGGATGAGAACTAGAGAAGCTCCACACCAAAGAAAACAGTGGAGATGAATTAATAATTGATGAACACATGATGAGGAAACTGGTGGCCATGTGACTCCTTGGGTATATGCATGAAACTTTTTCTAAAATATACAATAAATACAAGAGAAATTGCTAGATTAGGATTAAGGTATGTGTACTCAACTTGTTTTAATATTGCCAATTGCTCACCAAAATTGTACCAATGTGAATTCTCAGTTTCCGTTGTTCTACATTTTCATCAGCAATTGATTGCCTTTTGAGCGTTTTCCTTTGTGAATTGACAACTTTTGTTTTGCTATCTTTCTACTGATTTGTTTGTATTTTCTTATTGGTTTTAAGAATTCTTTATATATTCTGGATACCAAACCTTTGTCAGTTATATGTATTACATATATCTGTTACAGATTTGATGTGTATCTTTCTTCTTTTAAGGCATCTTCCATATGTTTTGAACTCTAACTGAATTAAATATATAAATCTTTCCCTTTATGATGAATACTTTTCACTCTTGTTTAAGAAATCCTTTCCCACTTGAAGATCATAAAATTATTCTATATTTTATTGTACACACAAAAATTCTCCATAACACATTTAAATGTTTAATCTACCTGGAGTGCATTTAAATACATGGTGATAAACTTTCCCCCTAAATTAAATTAATTATTCCAACATTAACTTTTTCTCATTGATTCATTAGTGCCAGCTCTGTCATGTATAGACATTTCCATAAATTCAAAGGACAGTATCTGGACTATGAATATTGCTTCATGTAAAAAAATTTTTCCCATCTCTGTGCCAATAGTAGCACATTGCTTTTTATATATTATAACTTTAGAATAAGTCTCAATTTCTGGAAGGGAGAACATTCCACTTTTACCTCTTCAGAACTATCCTGCCTATTCCTTCCCCTTTGGTCTTTCATGTGAACTTTAGAACTAGCTTGTTAAGTTTCACAAGAAACCTTATTTGGCTTTTCATTGCAACTGCACATAACACAATGTCCTCTGGATGCTGGTCTTTCTGCTTCTTGAGCATGATATTGCCCTTTCTTCATTTTGGTCTGAGAATTTGTGTCAATCTGAATGCTAAACTGAGGGATATGTACCCAATTTGGCAGTTGTTTGGGTTCCACTGAAGGGTTTTGAGTTAAAAGACTGACATGATTAGAACCTTATTTTAAAAATATTGGTCTAAAAGTGCTAGCAATTTGATTGGAGACTAGAAATAGAGGACCCTTGCAAAAGTCAAGGGGGAACAATAATGCAAGTCTGAACTTTAGTAGCAGAAGTGGTAATGGAGACTGAGATAAATTTGAGAAACTTTTCAGAAACCAATAATTACTTCTTTTTGAAAGAAAAAGATCCGTTTCGGCTTTCTGCTTCTCTTCTTAAGGACAGATGAATGAGAAGCTCTGAAAGAGAAAGAAGCTAAGTCTTAAAGGAGTTACCTGTGGTAGGGGAAAGTGGTAGTCACAGGAATGAGCCCTTGGAGTTTCCTATTTCCTGCCCCCCACCCCATGTTTTTTGGAAATCATATCCTTCTTTCAGGGCTTCACAGGTAGCTCCAGTGTAAGAGCCTGCTTGCCAATGCAGGAGACTTTAGAGATGCAGGTTCAATCCTTGGGTAAGGAAGATCCCCCAGAGGAGGGCACAGCAACTCACTCCAGTATTCTTGCCAGGAGAATCCCATGGGCAGAGGAGACTGGTGGGCTATGGTCCATAGGGTCACAAAGAGTTGGACACAACTGAGGCAACTTAGCACAGTATGTCCTTCTCTCAAGTCTGGTTCAAATATGTAGACCTCTTCCTTGAGGCCAACCCTGATTTCATCAGCTGGAATGAGAATACATAACATGTTTTCCTTTGTTTTATGATTATGCCCATGCTCACCATCCCCACAGGAGCAAGTACCAAGTCTTAATAGCTTTTATTCCCTGCTCTCTGGCACAATTCCTTTTAATTCAAAGAAAAAATCCTGTCAGGCAACAAAGAATAATAGTATTAGAATAAAAATTAAAACTTCATTTGTCCCCTAGAGAACACTGGTTTTTTCCCCCTCCCTTTTGTGGACAGAGTTTGGACCATTGGGCTATGTGAGGTCATCACGAACAAATTTGGGTAGAGGAATGTTTGTGGATGTTTCTCATTTCCTTCCAAAGCACCTTATATGTTTTGTGATTTCTTTCATTCAATGGCTGTTTTGTAGTGTTAGTTTATATTGTGATGTATGTGTGTGAGTTAGGATAAGTATCAATAGTTATTGAGCATAAAGGAATTTTTAGTATTTTATTATTCTTACAGTTAAATGATTTAATCTGCAAATCACCTACTAGGTTGCTGTATGCAATTTACAGAGTGAACGATAGATACCTAACAATTCAAAAATTAAAAGCAGAATACAACCATAAATAGAGGTGTACCCTTGCTGCCTTGTAAATAGCTGTCATCAGTTTCTTCCCCATGGGTGGTCAGACTTCCCCTGTGAGTGAGTTAGTGGAACATTAAGGAGATACCAGTCTCATTTAAGGTTCTTAAATGTGGTTCAACCTCTTAATTGCTCTTAGTGAGAAGAGGTGGTGTGTATGTGGGGGTGTGTTTGTTTGTGTGCTCGTGTATGTGTGCTTGCACATACCTGTCGGTGTGTTTTCCCTCTTGATACTGTACTCCCAAGTTTGTTTCTTCTATGTCTTTCACATTTTAAAGTACTGCTTTATGATGACAATTGACACATCGTCATTTCCATACTATTTCCACCACTGAGAGCTCTTTGGTTTCTTCAATTTGACATACGTGGTTTGCAATTATTGCCTTTAGTTGTTATCACCTTGCCATACTTATGCCCAAGAGGCATTATCCAAATAAATATGAACGTGTTCTCAAGGGACCTTTCTAGCTCTGGGATTCTGCTTCTTATCTCAGAGAGGCTTCCAAAGCCTACGGCCAAGCCCCTGATAAAGGGTATGTGCAGATTACGGTGCTCTCTGTTCCACATGACCCTGCACCCCTGATCACAGCTGAATAGATCAAAGATTGGCTTCTGCCTCAAAGACAGCCAATCTCTACATGTCTTAGCTGAATGTAAAATGGCTTTTTCTTATGAACGTAAGCTAAAATCCATAAAGTAGGCTCTTAAGAAGGGCGGACTGAAAACTCCCAAGAGGAAAATATGAAATGCCTTTTCTGAGATTGGCTCCCCAAAAGCAGGCCCTGGGATAATTGTGTGAAAGTGCCCCAATGAAGGAGAAGGAAATGGCAACCCACTCCAGAGTTCTTGCCTGGAGAATCCCAGGGATGGCGGAGCCTGGTGGGCTGCCATCTATGGGGTCACACAGAGTCGGACACGACTGAAGCGACTTAGCAGCAGCCCCAATGAAAAGAGTCTTCAAATAGAATGTAGAGTTTGTCTTGCTGTCATAGGACTCTTGAGATAGGAATTTTTCCCAGAAAAATCTAGAGCAATGGGGACATGGGACAAGGTTGAAAGGAAGACAAACAAGGGTGGGATGTCAAGCAAAATCCCACAGAAAGTAACTTGGTAACTATTCTATAGAGAGGTTTGGAGACATGAGGATCCCATTGCAGACAATCCCATCAGGGTTGAGGGAGCTGAGGTATTTATACTCCTATACTCATCAGTCATGGGCTGAGAGCTGAGACCAGGGTGGGAATATAAGTGAACAGACATGGTCTGCTCTCTGTTAGAGTCTATAGGCCTGGTGTGAGAGGTTGCTCAGAAGGGACTATTGTGATTTGTGGATCCAATCAGATCCTCTCTCTTAGGGATCTGGGGATAACAAAACACAGAGAGTTTGCAAGAATTCAAGAGGCAGCAGGATCCAGGAGCAAGAAGAAGCAGAGAGAACTGAAAGGAATAGATGCAAAAGTGTACAGAATTCTTTGTATGTGGGCATGTGTCCTGGTTTTACTCACTGAACTCATTCCCTTTGGGATGTAGTCTTTTATTATTCTATCACTGCTTTCTTTTATTCAAGTAATTAAAAAAAATCTGGTCATGTTACATGGCTTGTGGGATCTCAGTTCGCCAACCAGGGCTTCAACCCAGGCCTCTGCAGTGAAAGTGCCAAATCCTAACCACTGGACCACCAGGGAATTCCCCCACCACTGCCTTTTGTAATAACAAAGGTATCTTGAGTACAAAGTAAAGATAACAGGCATGATTCCCCCAACAGACGAACCAGACGGTCAAATCCTCGGGTTCAACTACTTTATTCTTCTGCTTCTGTTTTCCCTTTTCATCTGTCTATGTCACATGAGGTGTGGATTTCACCTAGAAGAACTCAATAGATTATTAGTGAACTTATTTTTCTGTGGTTTTCAATATGGGTTGTGGGTATCTCTGGTGAATTAGTATAGGGACTAACGGTGTTTTTGTAACACTTCTTTCCCTCACTGGCAGGGCCAGCTTCATGGTGGGCAATAGGTAGTTGCTACAAACTGTGTGACTTGGCACGAATCCTTGAACTACAAATACCCCAGCCTCTAGTCTTCCACCCAGCCACCACACCCCTAACAACACCCTCGCCCCGCCCCACCCATTTATTATGCATTTGGGCTCAGCAAATTGGAGTGATTAAAATGAAAATGTTTTCTGGAAACAATCCATATTGGTTAACAATCTAAGTTCATATTCTCATGTGCAGCAAGGTAGCTGAAGAATCATAACGCCAGTTTCACAGAACAACAGTTTCTTACAATCTAGGATAACTCTCAAATCCATCTTAATAGTGATCCTAGCTGGAGAGAGGATTTAGACTAGATAAAATTAGCATAATAACTGCTAACTTACTGGTATTGAGGTGGACATTTTTTTCTTCCCAGGTCTGGCAACCTTATCTCTGTGTTAGACATTTTAAGAAAATTGACAAGAAGTAGTAATTTCAATGATTCATGTTGACTATGTATAGAAGAAATTAGGGAAAAAGAAAATGATTACAAAGTCAGTATACCATGTGAAAGAAAAACAAAAAACAATGCAGTGTGTCTTGAAGCCCATTACATGTGGAGTTAAATTCAGAATGGCAGACAATCTGGGTCTTCCTGAACCAAATAGCCAGCCTCAGAACACTGCATGTACCCTGCTGCACCAAGATATCCACTTTCAGCTGTGATAGCTTCTGGAAGCTCTCAGGAGCAATGATGATATGACTCCACTAATTTTTTTTAAAAGTGACAACATTCATTAACATTATTGAGCACCTACTTTGTGCTTTGCTTCACTTTATCTATAAAATGGGGCTAATAAAATCACCCACTTCATATAGGGATATTGTAAGAATTAAGTGAGGGAGGCAGATTAGCACCTGATACAGTCCTAGTGTGTAATCACTAACATTTATTATTATTGTTAGCTAGTCATTACTATTGGAGATAAAAATAATAGAGAAGATACAGTCCTTCTCTTCAAGTGGCTCTGAGCCTAATGGGAAATGAGACATGTGAAGAAGCAGTTACAATTTAGGAGGATGCAGTGCAACAGGCTTCCCTGGTGGCTCAGACAGTAAAGCATCTGTCTGCAATGAAGGAGAGCCTGGTTCGATCCCTGGGTTGGGAAGATCCTCTGTAGAAGGAAATGGCACCCCACTCCAGTACTCTTGCCTAGAAAATCCCATGGATGGAGGAGCCTGGTAGGCTACAGTCCATGGGGTCACAAAGAGTCAGACACGACTGAGCAACTTCGTTTTCATTTTCACTTTCTAGTGCAGCAGTCAGTTCAGTCAGTCAGTTCAGTCTCTCAGTCGTGTCCAACTCTTGGCGACCCCATGAATCGCAGCACTCCAGGCCTCCCTGTCCATCACCAAGGCCCAGAGTTCACCCAAACTCATGTCCATCGAGTTGGTGATGCCATCCAGCCATCTCACCCTCTGTCGTCCCCTTCTCCTCCTGCCCCCAAATCCCTCCCAGCATCAGAGTCTTTTCCAATGAGTCAACTCTTCGCATGAAGTGGCCAAAGTACTGGAGATTCAGCTTTAGCATCATTCCTTCCAAAGAAATCCCAGGGCTGATCTGTTTTAGGATGGACTGGTTGGATCTCCTTGCAGTCCAAGGGACTCTCAAGAGTCTTCTCCAACACCACAGTTCAAAAGCATCAATTCTTCAGCGCTCAGCCTTCTTCACAGTCCAACTCTCGCATCCATACATGACCACTGGAAAAACCATAGTAGAGACATATTAACACCAGGGTCCTGGCTTAAAAGAGGGAGCAATTAATTTTGCTTAGACAGTAGTGGAAGATTTTCCAGAGTAGGAAGCTCTGAGGGCTGAGAAAGGTTGCCACATGGGAGAGGGGTAAAGGGCTTTCTAGTAGTGAGACTTGTATATGCAGTGTCATAAAGACAGCACACAGTGCAGAACATCTGAATGGTTACCCAGGAGTGGAGCGAGGTCTGTTGGTACAGAAATGGCCAAATGTGATGCTGGATGGTAAGGTGGAACTAGATCAAGAAAAAGGTGATGCTAGATGGTAAGGTGGAGCTACATCAAGAAAAAGTTCTGTATGCAACATTGCGGAACTTGGACTTTATCCTCTGGGTACTGCAGACGGTTAAAAGGGTTTGACCAAAAAAAAACAACAACAAAGATGGGCTTCCCTGTTGGCTCTGTCTGTAATGCAGGAGACATGGGTTCAGTCCTTGGGTTGGGAAGATACCTTGGAGAAGGAAATGACAACCTACTCCAGTATTCTTGCCTAGGGAATCCCATGGACAGAGGAGCCTGGTGAGCTACAGTCCATGGGGTACCGAAAGAGCTGGACACGACTTAGTGACTAAATAATAACAACAAAACAACAAAGATATAACCAGGTTTAGATTTTTAAAAGATGACAGGATGACTCCAGCAGCTGTGAATACCTTTAAAATGGATAAGACTGAAAGAGCTGTTCNAAAGAGCTGGACACGACTTAGTGACTAAATAATAACAACAAAACAACAAAGATATAACCAGGTTTAGATTTTTAAAAGATGACAAGATGACTCCAGCAGCTGTGAATACCTTTAAAATGGATAAGACTGAAAGAGCTGTTCGGAGAAGGCGATGGCACCCCACTCCAGTACTCTTGCCTGGAAAATCCCATGGACAGAGGAGCCTGGTAGGCTGCGGTCCATGGAAGAGTTGGACATGACTGAGTGACTTTCCTTTCACTTTTCACTTTCATGCATTGGAGAAGGAAATGGCAACCCACTTCAGTGTTCTTGCCTGGAGAATCCCAGGGACAGCGGAGCTTAGTGGGCTGCCATCTTTGGGTCATACAGAGTCAGACATGACTGAAGTGACTTAGCAGCAGTAGCAGAAAGAGCTGTTAGGAAAGTCCAGCAAGAGACAGGAGAGTGTTAATTGGGCAGCAACAATGGAAGCAGAGAGCAGATGAGAGATAAGGGAAATCATTCCGTGAAATAGAAAAGTATAAGCTACCATTGAAAGGGTGAGAGATATTTTATAGTACAATCAGATTTTCCAATTTTTCTGGACAAACATTTTAATTACTATAAGTCCATGTACAATTGAGATTCTTTGCATTTCTCTTCAAACTGTATACTGTGGTTTTGGGTTTTGTGCTTTCCAACCAAACTTGTCTGCACTTAAACTAAATATTGGAAGAGGAGACTAATGTTGAAAATAAACCTGCAATCATGAATGTAGCTTATTTTGTATTTACCACAGTCCCTCACTGATGAAAGGTGTTCAGTTCAGTCACTCAGTGTTGTCCGACTCTTTGCAATCACATGGACTGCAGCATGCAGGGCTTAAATGTCCATCACCAAATCCCAGAGCTCACTAAAACTCATGTCCATTGAGTCAGTGATAGCATCCAATCATCTCATCCTCTTTTGGCCTCTTCTCCTGCCTTCAATCTTTTCCCAGCATCAGGGTCTTTTCCAGTGAGTCAGTTCTTCACATCAGGTGGCCAAAGTACTGGAGTTTCAGCTTCAGCATCAGTCCTTCCAATGAATATTCAGGACTGATTTCCTTAAGGAGGGACTGGTTGGATCTCCTTGCAGTCCAAGGGACTCTCAAGAGTCATCTCCAACACCACAGTTCAAAAGCATCAATTCTTCAGTGCTCAGCTTTGTTTATGGCCCAACTCTCACATCCATATATGACTATTAGAAATCATAACTTTGACTAGACGGACCTTTGTCAGCAAAAGTATTTCTGCTTTTTAACATGCTGTCTAGGTTTTGGTCATAGCTTTTCTTCCAAAGAGCAAGTGTCTTTCAATTTCATGGCTGCAGTGATTTTGGAGCCCAAGAAAATAGTCTGTCACTGTTTCCATTGTTTCCCCATCTAATTACCACGAAGTGATGGGACCGGATACCATGATCTTAGTTTTTGGAATGTTGAATTTTAAGCCAGCTTTTTCACTCTCCTCTTTCACTTTCATCAAAAGGCTCTTTAGTTCCTCTTTGCTTCTGCCATAAAAGTGATGTCCTCTGCATATCTGAGATTATTGATAGTTCTCCCTGCAATCTTGATTCCAGCTTGTGCTTCATCCAGTCTGGCATTTTGCATGATGTACTCTGCATATAAGCTAAATAAGCAAGGTGACATTATACAACCTTGACGTACTCCTTTCCCAGTTTGGAACCAGTCCATTTTTCCATGTCCAGTTCTAACTATTGCTTCTTGACCTGCATACAGGTTTTGCAGAGATGGTCTGGTATTCCCATCTCTTTAAGAGTTTTTTACAATTTGTTGTGAAAGTCAAATTTAGCCACATAGTCAAAGGCTTTAGTGTAGTTAATGAAGCAGAAGTAGATGTTTTTATGGAATTCTCTTGCTTTTTCTATGATCCAGTGGATGTCAGCAATTTGATCTCTGGTTCTTCTGCCTTTTCTAAATCCAGATTGAACATCTGGAAGTTCTTGATTCATGCACTATTGAAGCCTAGCTTGGAGAATTTTGAGCATTTCTTTGCTAGTGTGTGAAATGAGTTTAATTGTGCGGTAGTTTGAACATTCTTTGGCATTGCCTTTCTTTTGAGAATTGGAAAGAAAACTGACCTTTTTCAGCCCTGTGGCCACTGCTTAGTTTTCCAAATTTGCTGGCCTATTGAGTGCAACACTTTCACAGCATCACCTTTTAGGATTTGAATTAGCTCAGCTGGAATTCCACCACCTCCACTAGCTTTGTTCATAGTGATTATTCCTAAGGGCACTTGACTTCACACTCCAGGATGTCTGGCTATAGGTGAGTGATCACATCATGGTGGTTATCTGGGTCATTAGGATCTTTTTTGTACAGTTCTTCTGTGTATTCTTGCCACCTCTTCTTAATATCTTCTGTTTCTGTTAGGTTCATACCATTTTTGTCCGTTATTGTGCCCATCTTTGCATGAATTGTTTCCTTGGTATCTCTCATTTTCTTGAAGACATCTCTTGTCTTTCCCATTCTATTGTTTTCCTCTGAAAGGTGTTAGAATGAAGGATTTAGGAATTTAGTCAAGATAAAAGTGGGAAATTCTGGAACTATACAGAAAAAATTGGTTGGT
This sequence comes from Neotragus pygmaeus, assembly GCA_006410875.1. Lineage (NCBI taxonomy): Eukaryota > Metazoa > Chordata > Mammalia > Artiodactyla > Bovidae > Neotragus > Neotragus pygmaeus. The sequence continues at coordinate 2,069,649 of SJYV01038331.1, forward strand.
AATGTATAAGGATTATACTGATATATGTTAGTGAATAGCTTTATTAGAATATCAGCACTATTTGGAAAGCTGTCAATGTCATCTCATATTTAAACGATTACGTGCATATTTAAGCTGTGCAAATCACTGCATTCATTTCATGGCTAATCAATCCAGTCTAAAATCGTTTGCCAAATAATAATGGGATTTTCTCTAACAGCCAGATACTTAAGTCACTAGACACCAAATTATGGGATAGAAAAAATCAGTTCAGCATCCCAGTTAATTATCGGCTTAAAACAATATTGTGTTGAGTTCTGGCACATACCCTTTAGCAGCAGATGTTTTTGTTTCAGACCATTTTGATTATCTCAGTAACTCTAGCATGATAAACTAATGATGCAAATTATTTTTTCATTTTAATTTTACATTGTGGATGGAAAAATTGGCCTTTAATGTAACATATTTTCTGTTGTAGCCAGGGCCTAAATTAGAATGGTAACAGTGGAGAAGGAGAGCGGATGACAGAATTGAGAGCCATTTAAAAGGTATGATATTTGAAAGTGTAAAGTGGGAGTTGAAAGAATAAATTCCAAGCTTCTAAAGTGGGCAACTCAAATGATGGTGCCCTTTGCTATGATAAGGGGAGGGGCAAATTTTAAGGGACAACAAATTCACTTTCAGAGTTGGTGAATTTGAAGTATTCATGGTATGGGTGTGGAGAAATTCACTGAGTCTGGAACTCAGGAGGGATCTGTTGGAGACAGATTTGAAAGTCATCTGCATATAGGCAGTAGATGAAGTTATAGGACTGTCTAAACAATGAAGAATTTCATGGAAGGGAAAGCAAAGAGGAAGAAGAGACAGGAGGTAAGAAGACAGATGAAAAGATGGAGAAAGAAAACCTGGGCTTCCCTGGTGGCTCAGTTGGTAAATAGAAAGTGAAAAGTGAAGTCACTCAGTCGTATCTGACTCTTTGTGACCCCCTAGACTGGGGCCTACCAGGCTCCTCCGTCCATGGGATTCTCCAGGCAATAATACTGGAGTGGATTGCAGGCAGATGTTTTACCTTCTGAGCCACCAGGGAATCGATTGATAAGTAATAACAAACAGTTGGTAAATAATCTGCCTGCATTGCAGGATACCTGGGTTCGATCCCTGAGTCAGGAAGATCCCCTGGAGAAGAGAATGGCAACCCACTCCAATATTCTTGCCTGGAGAAGTCCATGGACAGATGAACCCGTAGAAGACAATGGGTACCCACTCCAGTATTGCTGCTGGGAGAAGTCCATGGACAGAGGAGGCTGTCGGACTACAGTCCATGGAGGGTCACAAAGAGTCGGACAGAAATGAACGACTAACACACACATTACTTGTTGGAAATGGTTTAAATCAGTGGTCTTTTAACTTTTAAAACTGTGTATCCAATCAATAGGTTTTTCTTTGAACAATCTTCATAGATGTCTGTTTACTTATGGATTATATACATATAACATTTTCAATCCACAAGTAACTATTAGTAAAACTTAATTTCTCTAACTTTTAGATATAAACTAAATATATTTTACTTAGCCAAAGATGCATATTTTCCCCATTTTAATGTCTATCCACCAGGGAGCTGAAATGACATCAGTGTCCACACATATATGAATTCAGTCACACCAAATCGTACCACCATTATTTGTACCTTTAAATAAATGTATTTTGTTGTTGTTTAGTCACTAAGTAGTATCTGACTCTTTGCGACCCCATGGACTGTAGCCTGCCAGGCTCCTCTGTCCATGGGATTTCCCAGGCAAGAATTCTAGAGTAGATTGCCANATCCATTTGTCTGCTGATGGACGTCTAGGTTGCTTCCATGTCCTGGCTATTATAAACAGTGCTGCGATAAACATTGGGGTACACGTGTCTCTTTCAATTCTGGTTTCCTCAGTTTGTATGCCCAGCAGTGGGATTGCTGGGTCATATCTGCCTTGAGTTCTGAAAGACTTTTTTCAATTATTTCAGTGATGATTTTCTCTGCTTTGTTGATCAGATATTAAACCTCTTGATGGATTCTCCAAATTTCTTAACTTTTATATGTTACCTGTTTTTCTTTTAATTCTTAAAAGAGTTATGAAAGATTTCCTTCTAGTTTTTGTTCACAGCTATTCATGGATTTTTCATATTATTTCATGTTTTTAATTTCAGACAACTGTTTCCAACTGAATTCCTGCATTAATTTCATGTGCTGTTCTGTGCTCTGCTTAGTCGCTCAGTCGTGTCCGATTCTTTGCCACCCCAGGGACTGTAGCCAGCCAGGATCCTCTGTCCGTGGGACTCTCCAGGCAAGAATATGGAGTGGGTTGCCATGCCCTCCTCCAGGGGCTCCTCCCAATCCAGGGATGGAATCAAGGTCTCCCACATTGCAGGTGGATGCTTTACTGTCTGAGCCACCAGGGAAGCCTGGTCATGGGTGTAACATATTTCTTCATTTCTCCAAAGATACCAGTCCTAGTACTTTTGCCGGTTTGTTTTAACCTTTGCATGAACTATGTCTTGTTTAGCTTCACTATTTCCTGTGCTTTTTAGGGCTTTCTTTGGGACCATGGTTGCCTGCTTATATTAAGAGTGCTGATTTAAACCCAATGAGAGGTTTTCAGTGTGCGGGATGAATGGGACTGGTTTGTTTTAATCCCCACTGTAGGGTGATCAAGTTGATCATGTTTGGGAAATCCTTGTTGTTTTTACCTGTAAGCATGTCCTTTGAGGCTGATGCCTGAGAGACAGTCTGGATGCCAATGTTCTTAAACCTAAATGACAGAAAAGGGCTGCAGATTACTGACTTCAATACATGAATATTCAGTTAATCTTTATTTTCAGCAAGGTTTCCTACTGTCAACTGTATCTTATATCCTTAGTTCAGAGACCCTTTGCTTCACCTTCTCTGCAGAATAAATGCTAAGGCTTTTTGTTTTGTTTTATTAATAAAAGTTTCAGTGAGATATATTTCAGTACTTTTTTATTCATCCACCTACAATATACAAGTCATTATTTTATTATTTTCACAGAATGGTGCATCCATCATCATAGTCTAAATTTAGAATATTTTTGTCTCCCTCAAAAGCAAGCACATATTTTTTAATAATTGATCCCCATTACCCCTATTGCCCACCCTTAGTCCTTGGAAAGTGCTAGTCTATTTTCTATCTCTATAGGTTTGCATAGTCAGCACATTTAATATCAATGGAATCATACAATATTTCATCTTTTTTTGATGGATTTCTTTCACTTAGCATGAAACTTTCAAAGTTTATCCATGCTGTAGCATGTAACAGTATTTCATTTTGCTTTATTGTCAAGTAATATTCTGACATCTGGATTTACCAAATGCTGTTTATTCGTTCATGTAGAATTGATAAAAGGCAGTTCCCTGGTACTGAGAAGCCAGAGAGGCTCTCTTGATGTCCAGCTGTTTCTTAGTCACACTTCCAGAAAATAATCCTGATTCCAAAGACAAGTAGTGTTACCAGTTCCTGCTACCAGTTCCTCGAAACGTTCTGTGTGATGACTTGCTTACTTTGCACCTTTCTCTTGCCACCTTAGAGAGAGCTTTTTTACTTACAGTTCAAGGATCACTTTTTTTTTTTCCAACTGAAGTTTAGCTTCCACAGTTTTATTGTTTTCTTATATTGCTTTCATTTTGACCCTATGGATTTATGTCTTTTGAAAATCCCTTTACCAACCTTTAGTGGTTTTCCGAGTAAGCAATATAAATGCAGTTTTTTCTACATATAATAGTAACTCAGAAATCTAGCTCAGGTACATTTTACTACCTATCATTCTCATCTATAGATGTAGACACTATTAAAAAATGGATGTGCATATACACCTACAAAATAGTATAAACCATTCTTTGTAAATATCTCTGCAATTTATTGCTTGTATCTCTCTGATATCATCAAATAACTTTCTTTGTGCCAAACCAAAGTTATTCCACACTTCAAAAATGGGTTTATCATTGATCGAGATATTAAAATGATCTTCAATCAAAGTAGCTGGCTATTCACCTGTTATCAATTTAAAAGTGTGCACTCTTCAAAATATTGCTTATTTTATTAATTATCAAATGTATATTTTGTCTTTAAATTGTGAATAGAAGAATTACAATTTTGAATATATTTCATCCAGTGAATGTATATTTTGTCTTTAAATTGTGAATAGAAGAATTACAATTTTGAATATATTAAATCCAGTGAAGCCAGAAAAATATATAGTATATTTCTTTAATAAGATGCCTAAAGATCACAACTCCACAAATCCACTTTACTCATACTAATATTCTTTTGTAAATACATGACTTAACCTCTAAGTTTCAATTTCATCCTCCATAGAATTTGTATTGATTTACAAATAAACTCATCGCAAAGCTTCCAAAAGAAGGAAATGATACTGACTTGCAGTATGGTTATGAAGGAAAGCTAATCACTAGGCAAACATTACCTCACATGCTGCTAGACCCATAACAGTAAGTATATGCACTGAAGTAGCTCTCAGTTGTATTCAGCTGTGGGTATAAGCTCTGCAGTGGAGCCGGTTCATGTCAGAACTTGCCCTTGATTTTTGGCAAAATGTCCCATTCTTCTCTGCCTTCACTTCTAGTCTTCTAAAACTGAGGTGATGAGATGATTTACTTTCCCGACTGAGGCCCGTCTAGTCAAGGCTGTGGTTTTTCATGTGGTCATGTATGGATGCGAGAGTTGGACTGTGAAGAAGGCTGAGCACCAAAGAATTGATGCTTCTGAACTGTGGTGTTGGAGAAGACTCTTGAGAGTCCCTTGGACTGCAAGGAGATCCAACCAGTCCATTCTGAAGGGGATCAGCCCTGGGATTTCTTTGGAAGGAATGATGCTAAAGCTGAAACTCCAGTACTCTGGCCACCTCATGCGAAGAGTTGACTCATTGGAAAAGACTCTGATGCTGGGGGGGTTTAGGGGCAGGAGGAGAAGGGGATGACAGAGGGTGAGATGGCTGGATGGCATCACGGACTCGATGAATGTGAGTCTGAGTGAACTCCGGGAGATGGTGCTGGACAGGGAGGGCTAGCGTACTGCGATTCATGGGGTTGCAAAGAGTAGGACACGACTAAGCGACTGAACTGAACTGAACTGAACTGAAGATTATTTACTCCATAGTGTTTTTATTCATATAAATTTTTTGAAACAATCCTTAGCTCAATAAATATTCAATATTAATACTAGGAATAATTGAATATATGATAATTTTAATGTTCCTTAAGCAAATATTAGATAAAAGGCATTCATATTTAAAAACCATGGAAATGTTATGGGCCTTAAGAGTAACCTTAAGTTAAAGTATCCAACTATATCACTTACTAGTTATATGACTAGAGCCAAGTTTCCTAACCTTTCTGAACCATAATACTCCACTGGGTCATTAGCTCATTTATTCAGCAATTATTTATTTGATAACTTTGATGTGTGAGGATGGATACAGTCTATGAACCAGAAAAGTAGTGGCAAACAGATAAACTATTTCTTGGTTCATGTGTTGTTCAGAAGGCTAAATAGGTTAACTTATGGAAAAAGCAAATATAAGCATCATTTTCTATTTCCCCATTTTCCATATGTTTATTACAATGGGACCTGATAGCTTATACCAGATCATATTAAAATAATATAAAATAATATCAGCTCAAAATATATAAAAGAAGAAATTTAGTTAATCTCCCTGGGTTTTTTAAAGCTAATATAGATAATTAGAAATAATTTCGGTAATAGTATTTTTAAAAAGCAGCAGCTAGGGCATAACACTGTCAGGAAGAGCAAAAACACTCAGACTAGGAGTTGCCAAACATTTCTAAAAGCATGTCAATATCATCATTTTCCTAGAGAACATTTACAAAGATGGCACATTACCTTTATCTATAGAGTAATGGTTGGTAAACAATTTCTATAAAGAGCCAGATAGTAAATGCAAAGAGTAAATATTTTCTAATTCAGACTACATAAAATCTCACTGCATATTTTTTCAACTCTAAATGTGTAAAATCCATTTTTAGCTCATAGATCACATGAGTCTGCCATATGCCAGGTTTGGTCTGAGACTACTGACTGCTATTGCAAAAAGTTTTTTAACCCTATTTAATTCATAAGTGGCTAAAACCACTCATTGGAGAAGGCAATGGCACCCCACTCCAGTACTCTTGCATGGAAAATCCCATGGACGGAGGAGCCTGGTAGGCTGCAGTCCATGGGGTCGCTGAGAGTTGGACATGACTCAATGATTTCACTTTGACTTTTCACTTTCATGCATTGGAGAAGGAATGGCAACCCACTCCACTATTCTTGCTTGGAGAATCCCAGGGATGGCAGAGCCTGGTGGGCTGCCGTTTATGGGGTCGCACAGAGTTGGACACGACTGAAGCGACTTAGCAGCAAAATGACTCATAAAGAGCCCCTCAAATTGTTAAGCCAAATCTCACTTTTCAACAAGGATAACTCATCATCTAATCATCCATTTAACAGATAGGCATTCAGCACCTACTAAATGTGGAGGAGGAAATGGCAACCCACTCCAGTATCCTTGCCTGGAAAATCCTATGGACAGAGGAGTCTGGTGGGCTGCAGTCCAGGGGGTTGCAAAGAGCTGGACGTGACTGAGCATATGCACACGCATACACACACAAACACACACACACCTACTAAATGACAGGTTATTTTGGTGGTGGGGTTGTGCTTTATGGATGGTTCAAATATAAGCAAATATCATTCAGGGTAAAATTGCTAACGTCTGAATAAAATGTAAGATATTGTAGGAAGAGAAGCTGTAAAATCTGTTTCAGTGTTGACAGAAAAGAAAAGTATCTGAAGAAAGTGATGTCTAAATGAAGACTGGAGGACTCAGGGAGAAGAGACAAAAGTCAAGTGCAGCATTTGATAGATGAGAGAGAACTTGGCATGGCTGCTAAAAAAAAAAAAAAAAGCTACTTCTGTCTAAAGCGTTCGTGGTGAAAAAGAGAGGCATAGTGGAGTAATAAATGAGGCCGAAACGTTAGGCAATAAACAGACCGTGGATCTCATATTTTGCTGTTGTTGTTTTACAGTCACCAAGTCATGTCTGACTCTTCTTGACCCCATGTAGTGCACCATGCCAGGCTTCCCTGTTCCTCAGCACCTCCCGGAGTTCACTCAAACTCATGTCCATGGAGTCGGTGACGCCATCCAACCATCTCATCCTCTGTCATCCCTTCCTCCTCTTGCCTTCAATCTTTCCCAGCATCAGGATCTTTTCCAAAGAGTCAGCTGTTGACATCAGGTGGCCAGAGTATTGGAGCTTCAACTTCAGCATCAGTCCTTCCAAAGCGTATTCAGGGTTGATTTCCTTTAAGATGGGCTGGTTTGATCGCCTTGCTTTCCAGGGACTCTCAAGAGCCTTCTCTAGCACCGCGGTTTGAAAGCATCAGTTACTCGGTGCTCTGTCTTCTTTATTGCCCAGCTCTCATATCTGTGCATGACAACTGGAAAGACCATCATCCTGACTGTAGGGACGCTTGTCAGCAAAGTGATGTCTCTTCATCTTAACACACTGTCAAGGATTGTCATAGCTTTCCTACCAGGAGGCAAGCATCTTCTGATCTCGCAGCAGCAATCACCATCTACCGTGATTTCAGAGCCCAAGAAGAGGGAATCTGTCACTGCTTCCACATTTCCCCCTTCTATTTGCCATGAAGTGATGGGACCAGATATCATGATCTTAGTTTTTTAAAACTGAGTTTTAAGCTGGCTTTTTCACTCTGTTCTTTTGCTAATTCCCACCCATTTGAGTTTACTGATTCCTAAGATGTCAATGCTTACTCTTCCCATCTCCTGCTTGACCATATCCAATTTTCCTTGATTTATGGACCTAATATTCAAGGTTTTTATGCAACACTGTCCTTTACAGCATTAGAGTTTACTTTCATCACCACACACATCCATAACTGAGTGTCTTTTTCACTCTGACTCAGTCGCTTCATTCTTTCTAGAGCTATTGAGGGTAAACTTCATCCTGCCAACAGTGGAAGAAACATTAATGGATGCTAAGCACATGAAAACTGTTAGCAGATATGCAGTCTAGAAAAGACCTCACAAAAAATGTGCACAGCAGAACTATTCAAGAAGCAGAATAGATAGGCCTTTGTGATTATGCGAAAGTTTTTATTTTGCTTCACTGAGGTCAACTTCATGTTATGCACAAACTCTTCCTATCCACTCTTCCACATTTTCCCAGATTGCTTTCCCTGGGCAGAATTTCTCTATCACTTGCATTAACCTCTTTGAATTCTATCTGTTCTTTCCATGCCCTGTTGTATCCCTTGCACTTTAAAACTGCAAACATCTTAGTCCAAAGTTGATTAAATTTTAACTTTTCTCAACACAAAGAAGTCATCAAAATTGATCCAGGACTTTATTTTCTGCATTTTGTTTATCTTCCTACCATTCAAGCAGTGCTGACTCACAAGTGCAGGTGTATACTCACTGACAAGTGTACAGATCTACAGGTCACTGCACATTAGCCTGACCAGCTGTGACCTGCAGGCCACAGCCTGTGAAACACTCGCCAAGGAGGGATTCCCACACTCCAATAGATGAATCTATTGTCTAACAAAACTTTCACTCAGAGATTTTTTTTTCTTATCTTACTCAAAATCCTTCATGTATTTTAGATATATCTGATTCCTGTATCCCTACAGTTCATCTGGTTCACCCTCATGTCTCTCTGGGACAGCTATAATACTATACTAATTGATATCTCTCCACACTGACCTTCTTTTTGTCCCAGTCAAATTTTTCCTTCATATTGAAGTCAAGATATTTTAATAGATGTTAATCTCGTCATTCCTTGGCTTAAAGCTTCTGGTGCAAGGGGTGTCTAATCCATATCTTGATTTTCAAACTTACTGAGGCCTCCTATGCTGGGCAACATTACCTGGAGCTGCAGTTGATGATCGGTCCCAGGACTTTCTGTCTTTCAGTCCCAGTGAACTCTGTTCCATTTCACTTCGGGAATGTTACCTAAATTACTGATTCTGCCTACTGCATTCCGTCCTCAATCATTTGCCCCTTAGCTCTTGTTCATCCTTCTGGTTTTCAATGAAATATTAGTTCTCATGAAAGTCCTCCTTGATGTGTCCAGTTCTGAGACGTGTTCAAATATTTCTGAAATCTAGACGCATCTTTCAAATGGCATGTACAGTCAAAGTAGTAGTTCTTTTTCCTTCTATTTTCAAAAATACTCTGTGGTATTAAATCAAGGGTACATGAGGCTCTTTGATTTTAAAGGCATTTTACAACTGAGACTATATGCTGTCTGCAGAGAGCGCCACCACTGCTCTATTACAGCTATCATCATTGCCTCCTTTCCCCGTTTTCTGCAGCCCACGGGTGCTAGGCCCATGCACATGCGCATTCACTCTGTCTCCAGAGCTTAGCACAAGGCTGAGTCTGACAGGTGGAGAGTTGCTAAGTACTCATTCCTTACAGAATAATCCCATTGCTTTTCATTCTCTTCAGAGGCAAATATATGGTACTGAAAGGGGTACAACTATATTAGGCTTCCTGGGACCTTGATGATTTAAGAAAGTTTGTTTCAAATCCACAGTTTCAAAATATGAGAGAATCTAGAACTTTCCAATATCTTTATGCACAATCTCTGCTTCTTCATTGGCTCAAATGCTTAGATTATTTGTGTCCACAACTTGTTGTAAAACTCAATCAAACACTCTTAATAGGCATTAATTCCCAGAAAATATGTCTTGATTTCTAGTCTCTTAGTTTGATTACAAGTTCATGACATGGAGGTGGAAATTCTTCACATTATTCATCACAAAAGACTGCCAGTCACTGGGCCTCCTCCTAGGTCATCAAGATCGTTAGAAACCTGTGATACCAGTAGCTATCTCACAGAACCCTTGGACCTGCCTTGACTTTGGGTTTGAAGAGAACCAAGTCCACCTCTCCTGAGGAAAGTAAAACCCCGAGGAAAGCAAAGAACGTGAATTTCACGATGAAACAGATCGAGTGGCACTTCTAGGTCTGTCATTCACTCACTACGTGATTTTTGGAAAGTTGCCTAATATCTTTAAACAGCAGCTTCTTCAAATGTCAAATGACGTGGAAAGACTTTTCACCTACGTTTGTTGTAAAGATTAATGAGCTGGTATATGGAGCCTACCAAGTGTGCTGGCCGTCCCACGGCAGTCATTTAACAGCAACACAGCTATGACTGGGGAATGCGTTACTAAACTATCTAAAAACACACCAAAAAAGAAGGAATTCAGGATAATAACTACAATTGGGAAATTTTTCTAGTCAGTAGAGGTATTTTCCCAATATTTTGTACACAATGTGCCTCCTTTTACCCTGTGTATCCTTGAATATTGAAGGTACCGTTAACTTCCAAGAGCAGTGGTCAGTTAGTGCAATAACTCATGATATTCAGCCATGGTTCAAAAATAAAAGTTTAAAATTAATGCCATAAGTTATTAGCTATTATGCTTAAATAATGGCCATTGGCTTTTGCATTGTGTTCCACTAATAGCATTAGCTATGAATCCTGTTATATTTTTAAAAATTAAGGGTTTCCTTAGCAAATTAGCAAATGCAAGAAAATGAAATCAGCCTTACACTATAATTTTATTCCACAGCATGAGAGCTGTGCTGCAAATAGCCTTGTATAGGCATCTGGCCTCTAGTTTCAGAACTCTGCTAATAAGCTCTCTATGAACAGAATCAAGCTTTCAAAGCCTGAAGGATACATTTGTTCTGATATGGATTAAGATATAATTTTCAAAATGATGGTAATAAAACTTACCTTAATTACAGAGGTTTTGCCTAATCATTTCAAGTGTTCTTAATATTTCAAGACCCCACAGAATTTGAAAGAGTTACATTTGGTGTAGAATTTAAAGTGAGTACAATTGATAAAACTCATTTAATAGAAATGTAGAATCAATCTGTCCAGAATGTCTGTTGAGTCCTTCTTATGTTCCAAAACCTTTGCTAGGTGACTTTAAAATAGTTTTAAGCAAAGCAGACAACATCCCTGTTATTACAATCCAGTAGGGTGAAAATTTGGAGAAGGCAATGCACCCCACTCCAGTACTCTTGCCTGGAAAATCCCATGGATGGAGGAGCCTGGTGGGCTGCAGTCCATGGGGTCGTGAAGAGTCGGAGACGACTGAGCAACTTCACTTTCACTTTTCACTTTCATGCATTGGAGAAGAAAATGGCGACCCACTCCAGTGTTCTTGCCTGGAGAATCCCAGGGACAGTGGAGCCTGGTGGGCTGCTGTCTATGGGGTCACACAGTCAGATACAACTGAAGTAACTTAGCAGCATCAGTAGCAGCAGGGTGAAAATTTGGCTGTCAGACACAATAAGAGATAAAACCAGATGGTATAAAGGTAAAAATTAACATATATACACACAATGTAATATTAATGAGACAGAAAAGCAAGGAAAATTCTTCCATTTCTGGGCACAGAAGACTTGAAGAGCATTATACTCAACAATTGCAGCCAGAGAAAGACAAATAAATACTGCATAGCATTGCTTATATGTGGAACAGACAGTATAATGGTGCTTGTCGGGGCTGGTGGGGGGTAAACGTTTAATCTCTCAGCCTGCCAGGCTCCCCTGTCCATGGCATTTCCCAGGCAAGAATTCTGGAGTGGGTCGCCATTCTTCTCCGGGGGGTTTTCCCAGACCAAGGACCAAACCTGCATCTTCCGCACTGGCAGGCAGATTCTTTCCCACTAAGCCACCAGGGAAGCTCAGTGAGGGTAGGTAGAGAGAGGGGAGAGGATGTAAACATTCATGACTGAAACTCAGGTAGAGTATATATTGATGTTTTGGGGACCTGTGCTCATTTGCTCAGTCATGTCTGACTCTTTGCAACCCCATGGGCTGTAGCCCACCAGGCTCCTCTGTCGATGGGATTCCCCAAACATGAAACCTGGAGCGGGGTGCCATTTCCTCTTCCAGGAATCTTCCCAACCCAAAGATCCAACCTGCGTCTCCTGTATCTCCTGCATGGCAGGTGGATTCTTTACCACTGAGCCACCAAGGACGTCCATTTTGGGCACAGCCTACAACAAAGAAAGCAGAGACAATTAAGCAAAGCAGAAGCTACCTATGTATATTGCTGTTAGCATTACCGTGGAGTGAGGAGCCTCCGGTTGTTTCGAGCCTTCTTTTCTTATTTTGTTTGCACGTTCATCCTGAGACCTGGTAAATATGTCTATCACATCCAAAGATCCCTGCTTTCCTCTCACAATCTTGCAGAATAATTGTGAAAAGAAAAATCACGTGTCCACACGGGTGTTCTATGCTCCGCGGTGTCTCGCAGGCTGTGTCTTGAAAAGAGTAAGCTGATGAAAGACCTCACGGGGAGGGAGCGTCGCTGTCTGAGGAGTAAGGTTCCAGACTCCCCGGCTTGGTGCCGCTCCTCGTTCTCGCACCTCTTGTGCTCCTGCATCTTTATTCCACACTCTTCAGTGCTAGCATCTCATCATCTAAAGAAACGCGTGTCTGTGCACTTCAGCCTCGGCACGGGTCTACTGCGGGCCACTTTACCAAATGTAGGGATGCCAAGCGAGAGTATTTGAATTCAGCTCAAAAAAGGACACAGATACATAAAGAGACAATTGGAAAATATAGTGGGTGCATAATTTGTGAATATAGAGGGGTTATTAAGGAAAGGCTTTTACACTTGACTGTGATGGCGCTGATGTGTTGCTATGTCCTTTGCTCCCATGAGCAGTCCCACGGCACCTCGTCGTGTTCTGGTGACTTGTGTTGTTGTTGCTACTGTTTAGTCACTAAGTCGTGTCCAACTCTTTGGACCCCATGGACTGAAGCCCGCCAGGTTCCTCTGTTTATGAGATTTCCCAGGCAAGAACACTGCAGTGGTTTCCATTTCTTTCTCTAGGAGATCTTCCCAACCCAGGAATCTAACCCCCATCTTCTGCTTTGGCAGGTGGATTCTTTACAGCTCATCCACCAGGCATTCTTGTAAAAAACCCACCTGCCAATGCAGGTAACATGACAGACGCAAATTTAATCCATGGGCCAGGAAGATGCCCTGGAGGTAGGGCATGGCAAGCCACTCCAGTATCCTTGCCTGGAAAACCCCATGGACAGAGGATCCTGGCTGGCTACAGTCCATGGGGTGGCAAAGAGCCAGACATGACCGTAGAGACTTAGCACGCACGTACACCACCGGGGTACCCCAGGCACCTGCTGCTGCCGCCAAGTCGCTTCAGTCGTGTTTGACTCTGTGCGACCCCATAGACGGACTTGCTGACCACACCGCAAATCTCCAAAGGTGGAATATTTCCTATTCTACCTCAAAACTGAACACCTTCTAATTTGTTAATTCTTTGGAATTCACTCCTTCTCCAAAGTAAGTAGAAACTTGCTTTCCGAGAATTTTTTGGTTTTCAGGCTCTAAAATTTCCTATAACCTTTGTTAGTCATGGGGCAAGATGGCAAGCCTCTTGTTTCTCTTCTAGTGAAAGGCTTGTATGGCTCTCTTTTCTATGAAAACATTTCATTGCCCAAGTTATTTAGGTAAATATTAAAAACAGTATCCTCTACCACTCTAGTTTATTAATAGAAGCCAGGATGGATTCAACTGTCATATTAAAAGGGAAAATGTGGTACAGAGTTTGCTCTTATTTTTGTTAAACCACCCTCATAACTTGAATCTACTCCTTTTAAAATAATTAAACATGTAGTAACATTTAATAGAATTTTAGTGTTCCTAGTAAGTGGTATGCTGATCTCTAAGCATCAATCTGAGCTAAATTAGAATAGGCATTGGGTTTACTTATTTAAACATTCAAAGGTGTTTGTAAACATGTCAGTAAATGGCCATCTTACTTAATAGTGAAATACTGTACTTTCTGGGTGAAGAAATTGAGACAAAGAGTCATGTGAACTTACTGTGTTAGGTAGGCGAAAATACTCTAAGACAGACTCGAGGTATATAATCACTAAAATCCTATTATTTGCTCACATACCAGGTCAGGGCGCTTGCTGTAGGTGGTTGGTGCCTCTCTTCCATGTAGTGACCCAGTGACCAGGATTCGGAATTCCATCTGAGGAGAATCAGGCTTCCTTAGAACATCATCATTTTTGCATCATATTTAAGAAAGAGAAGGATGTGGTTGAAATATAGGCATTCTCTAAAAAAACCTAGAAATAGCCCACATAACCTCTGTTCTTCAACGATCAATGCAAAGAAATAGAGGAAAAGAACAGAATAGGAAAAACTAGAGATCTCTTCAAGAAAATTAGAGATACCAAAGGAACATTTCATGCAAAGATGGGCTCAATAAAGGACAGAAATGGTATGGACCTAACAGAAACAGAAGATATTAAGAAGAGGTGGCAAGAATTCATGGAAGAACTGTACAAAGAAGATCTTCATGACCCAGATAATCATGATGATGTGATCACTAATCTACAGCCAGACATCTTGGAATGTGAAGTCAAGTGGGCCTTAGAAAGCATCACTACAAACAAAGCTAGTGGAGGTGATGGAATTCCAGTTGAGCTCTTTCAAATCCTGAAAGATGATGCTGTGAAAGTGCTGCACTCAATATGCCAGCAAATTTGGAAAACTCAGCAGTGGCCACAGGACTGGAAAAGGTCAGTTTTCATTCCAATCCCAAAGAAAGGCAATGCCAAAGAATGCTCAAACTACTGCACAATTGCACTCATCTCACGTGCTAGTAAAGTAATGCTCAAAATTCTCCAAGCCAGGCTTCAGCA
>SJYV01038331.1:2084572-2109222 GCA_006410875.1 Neotragus pygmaeus
GAATGCAGAGTTCCAGAGAATAGCAAGAAGAGATAAGAAAGGCTTCTTCAGCAATCAATGCAAAGAAATAGAGGAAAACAACAGAATGGGAAAGACTAGAGATCTCTTCAAGAAAATTAGAGATACCAAGGGAACATTTCATGCAAAGATGGGCTCGATAAAGGACAGAAATGGTATGGACCTAACAGAAGCAGAAGATATTAAGAAGAGGTGGCAAGAATACACAGAAGAACTGTACAAAAAAGATCTTCACAACCCAGATAATCATGATGATGTGATCATTTATTACAAGAGCCAGACATCTTGGAATGTGAAGTCAAGTGAGCCTTAGAAAGCATCACTATGAACAAAGCTAGTGGAGGTGATCGAATTCCAGTTGAGCTGTTTCAAATTCTGAAAGATGATGCTGTGAAAGTGCTGCACTCAATATGCCAGCAAATTTGGAAAACTCAGCAGTGGCCACAGGACTGGAAAAGGTCAGTTTTCATTCCAAATTTCAGGATTGGAAATTTGTAAATTACACTTCTCAGATTCCCTTGCCAGTGGAGTTTCAATTTAGAATCTTCTATGAGAGACACTGGTTTGAGATTTGCAAAGGAGAAGAGGAGAAGCCATTGTTCTCCAGCTGCAGGTATGCACAAGCACATGAGCATCCATGGATGGCAGACATCTGGGCAGATGTGCCAAGATTTCCAGGCTTCCTCCTGAGAGTCACTTACTTTGGTGCTGCATAGGGCTGAGATCCGCAGTAGTGGTTTCTACAATATACACATTTCTAAATTTCTTGAATTCCAACAGTGGTTTCTCTGACCTTTGCTCTGACCTTTTCCCTGGACCTTCTAGAGACTGAGTAATCCTCTAACTTTCTGTGTTAAATCCCCTTTGACTTGATGTATTTAGAGAGTTTTTTGTTGTTTTTCTGACATATTTCCCCCCAATTCTACATTTAAACTGGATTATAAGCTTTTCCATGATCTCATCAGTATTGGTCAGGATTATCTTATCTGTTTGGATTCCACAGTTGCAAGCAAGGTAAAGAAAATACAGCCAATTTAAAAAGAAAAGAAATTTATTCAATAAATTCAGAGAGCATGTGGAATTGTTAGGAGGGCTGGAGAACCAGACTCTGAAAATCAATCTATGAAGTGGATGGAAAACGATGGATAAAATCATGTCACAGAGCCCGTGCAGTGATGGCCACTGCTACAACCAGTGGTGGGCATGCCTAATTGATGAATCTAACCCATGCCCCTCTGTCCTAGACTTAGAGGTGGCTGGGCAACTGAGGATCTGACCTTTCAAGTTTGAGTGACAGCTCTGCCTCATAATTCAGAGGAACCTCAGACAAGAGATTCACATATGGGGAAGTCCCACAACCGGTGCTTATCTATTCTAACATCCAATTTTTGTGTTTGTGCTTTTGCTTATATCTTTTGTTTTCTCTGGCAAGCCTTCCAAATGCTCATGTCGCCACGATGTGTACTTATCCTTTACAATCCAGCTTCCTCCTGGAAACCTTCCCAGCTGCAAGTGTTTGCTTCCAGCCCTGAATTCCTACAGCAATTTGTATCTTGTTTGACCTTATTAAATTCTAACTTGCTTTTATTGATATTTTCAGTTAAAAATGTTGTAGCATATTTAAGGTTGAAGCAACATGAGAGGCTATCTAATGTGGCTAGACTATCAGCTCATTGAAGTCGTGGCTTGCCTTATCAAGATTTGTTAATCACCTCCCCCCTCTTCCCAGCAGAGTCCTTGCATATGGTAGGCATATCAGAAATATCAATTACATTGAATTAAAGGACCCATACCAAGATTTGCTTGTCCCAATTTCCTTTCTCCAGCCACCTCCCTCCACCACCACTCTCTTTTATTTTATCCCACCCCCTCCCACATCCTCCAGGATCTTATTTCACTCCTTTTGTTCTTATGGAATTTTCAATCACATGCTACAGATTCCTGCCTAGTGGCCTGAAATAAATTCAAATGTCCCTTGTTCTAAAATAACCTTCTTTCTACCCAACTCTTAAAAAAGAAAGAAAAAAAAAATCAACAAACAAGTTATGTGTACTGCCTTCCTGTTATAACCTCTCCAGCTGCTCACTTCTTCTTCTCAAAGTCTGTCTGGTTCCCCCTGAGGTGCTGGTAACCGCAATGGGCCGATCCAGGAACCGTTAGCCCGCATCCTCTCTGGCTTCCTCGGGTTGTTCATGTCTGGTGATCACGTGACCACCGATCTCGCCGCTCCGGGACACTGCACACCTGATTCTTCCGCTGCCTTTCCAGCGCCTACGCGGCTCTCGTCCTCCCCTCCCCCACCCCGGCTGCTAGCCTGCGGGCACGTGACCTGGGCCCTGCCAGACAGAGGCTCCTGCCCGGGACAGTCAGAATATTTTCTGCAGGTGATGGTAGTTCTAAGTCTGTGCAGAACCCACGCAGCGTTATGACCTCACCAAACCGTCCCCGTAACATCGTCTCAGCTCACAGCAGCTGGCCTAACTTGGTCATTGTTTTGTGGGCCTGGTTTTCCCTCTTTTCTCTCTGTAAGCTAACATCCTGTCGGTATGTTACCTTTCTGCTTAGGCGAGCCACAGTTGGGTTTTGTAGTTTACTCCCAAGATCTCTGGCTAGTACAATTACTTTTCTTTCTCTTTCTGACCCCTAAGTGAAGGTATTCCTCCCAGCTCTTTCCTTGCCTGTTTGTTTGGTTTTTTTTTCCACCATCCACAATTTTCTTTTAACACTGGCAAGCTCACCTATTTCCCAGGTATGGGTTATCACCTTTATGCTGGTTTCTCCCAAATCTTTTTCCAAGTGCCACCTGAGCGCTAATAGCATATTTCCATATGCACACCCAGGGCCTGTCCTGGGATGCACCCAAACCAGTAAGACTAAAATTCAGACTCATCAGTTCTCATCTTGCTAGTAAACCAACTTCTTCAAATTCATTTTTCTTGCTGAACACCCAGACTTTGGATCTTTCTCTCTACTCCAGCCCTAATATCCCCAGTAGTGCCAAGTTCTTTTTATTTTTTTCTGGACCACCAGGGAAGCCCTTGAGCCAGTAGGAAACCCTTTCCTGGACGATACCGCTCAAATCCTTTCTTTCTCTCATACTGTCCTTACTTTGTCATTGCCTGAACAATTGTAATTTGCTCCCCATTGAGCTCCTACCTCTAGTTGTCACTCTAAATCAGTCTGACATATGGTCAGATTAAATTTCCTGAAACAAAATTCTGGACATAGTCCTCTGTCTCCTGCCTCCTCGTGCGTCTTCTGTGCTCCAGTCTAAAGTGAAAACTCTAGAGCCTGACTCTCCAGCCATCCACAGATGGATCCTAACCTACTTCGCCATTCTTTATCCTATTACATGTAGGATTTGTATTTATTTAAAAAAATTGATTCTTTTCCATTACAGTCTATTATGAGATATTTATTATAGCTCCCCGTGCTATGCATTGGGCCTTGTCATTTATATATTTTATATAATACGTAGTAATTTGTATCTATGTGTTAGTCGCTCAGTCGTATCCAACTCTTTGCGACCCCATGGACTTCAGCCCACTAGACTTCTCTGTCCATGGGATTCTCCAGGCAAGAATACCGGAGTGGGTTACCATTTCCTTCTCCAGGGGATCTTTNCCATATGCACACCCAGGGCCTGTCCTGGGATGCACCCAAACCAGTAAGACTAAAATTCAGACTCATCAGTTCTCATCTTGCTAGTAAACCAACTTCTTCAAATTCATTTTTCTTGCTGAACACCCAGACTTTGGATCTTTCTCTCTACTCCAGCCCTAATATCCCCAGTAGTGCCAAGTTCTTTTTATTTTTTTCTGGACCACCAGGGAAGCCCTTGAGCCAGTAGGAAACCCTTTCCTGGACGATACCGCTCAAATCCTTTCTTTCTCTCATACTGTCCTTACTTTGTCATTGCCTGAACAATTGTAATTTGCTCCCCATTGAGCTCCTACCTCTAGTTGTCACTCTAAATCAGTCTGACATATGGTCAGATTAAATTTCCTGAAACAAAATTCTGGACATAGTCTCCTGCCTCCTCGTGCATCTTCTGTGCTCCAGTCTAAAGTGAAAACTCTAGAGCCTGACTCTCAAGCCATCCACAGATGGATCCTAACCTACTTCGCCATTCTTTATCCTATTACATGTAGGATTTGTATTTATTTAAAAAAATTGATTCTTTTCCATTACAGTCTATTATGAGATATTTATTATAGCTCCCTGTGCTATGCATTGGGCCTTGTCATTTATATATTTTATATAATACGTAGTAATTTGTATCTATGTGTTAGTCGCTCAGTCGTATCCAACTCTTTGCGACCCCATGGACTTCAGCCCACTAGACTTCTCTGTCCATGGGATTCTCCAGGCAAGAATACCGGAGTGGGTTACCATTTCCTTCTCCAGGGGATCTTTGGACCCAGGAATTGAACCCAGGTCACCCGCGTTGTAGGCAGATTCTTTACCAACTAAGCTACCAAGGAAGCCCCTACTAACCCCAAATTCCTAATTTATCCCTCCCCCCACACTTTCCCCTTTTGTAACTATAAGTTTGGTATCTATGTCTATGAACCTGTCTCTGTTTTATAAATAAGTTCATTTTTTACCATATTTTAGATTCCACATATGTGTTATTATGTAATATTTGTCCTTGTCTAACTTATCTCACTTAGTGTAATAATTTCTAGATCCATCCATGTTGCTGCAAATGGCATTATTTCATTCTTTTTTATGGCTGAGTAGTCTATATGTGAGCTTCCCAGGTGGTGCTAGTGGTAGAGCCTGCCTGCCAGTCAGTGCAGCAGACAGAAGAGACGCTGGTTTCATCCCTGGGTTGAGAAGATCCCCTGGAGAAGGGCATGGCCACCCAATCCAGTATTCTTGCCTGGAGAACCCCAAGGACAGAGGAGACTAGCAAGCTACATACAGTCCATGGGGTCGCAAAGGGTCAGACATGACTGAAGCGACTTAGCACACATGCAGTCTATACGTAGGATTTTTAAAAACAGTTTATGATTGACCCATAATTGTGTTCCATATTGTCCCACTGTCCTGCATTTGCTTAGAGTGTTATTCTTTACATGGAGTCTCTTTCTCTGTGCAGCTCAACCCAAGAATCAACTTAAGTGTCAAAGCAAATACCACTTCCTCCATGAAGTCCTCCTCCTTATCCCCTTGTAAAATGCTTTTCAACCTTTAATAGTTGTATGAACCATCTGGGCATCATATTGGAATGTAGATTCTGGTTTAGTAGGCCTCAGGTAAGGTGTGGGGTTCTGCATTTCCAACAAACTCTTCGTTGATGCTGAAGGCACCTGGGCCACAAGTTGAGTAGCAAGGCCCTGGAGAGAAGCATGTTCTTTCACTGAACTGTGGGGCAAGATACCAGGACAGATATTATGTATTATTTATTTATCCTACAATCTTCAAAGTACCCATTTTAGCTTGTCAAAGATAGGGATTGGCACATAGTTATTTTGATTAAATACAGTAACTCATTCAAATTATTTTAATTGAATTGAATATGCTTCTGATATTGCCTTTTCTTTTCCACTCTATGGTTACTCTCATGTCTTAGTTTAACTGGATTTCAAGTAGGTAAATATGTGGGAAGAAGAGGATACTCCATACATGATCTGCTGTAGGTGAGGATGACCCACCATTTTTAAGGTATTGCTAATTTAATTATTGTGATGGCTAGGATCCTTAAATGCAAAAAACTGAAGTCAATCTAGCTTAAGCAGAAAAGTAGTTTCTAAAAGTATATTAGGCAGTTCACAGAATTGTTGAGAGGGTCAGAAACTACACAGTAAAAGCAATGCATAAATTATACCAGAGGACTCCACAAATACACCTTTTGTGCATAGAATCTGCAGCTCGCTGGATGTTTGACTATAGTTCTGAACTTTGGCCATTTCAGCTATGTGTGTCTTCCACCACTCTTAGTACAGTGGATTCTGTGCAGGGCCTCCTTCTTCATGTTTGTATTAGTTTCCAGTTTGTAATGAATTTGCAGAAACTGAGTGGCTTGAAACAAAAATGTTCATGCATACTTAGTTGTGTCTGACCCTTTGTGACCCCATGGACTGTAGCCTGCCAGGCTCCTCTGTCCATGGAATTCTCCAGGCAAGATTACTAGAGTGGGTTGCTGTTCCCTTCCCCAGGGGATCTTCCCAATCCAGAAACTGAACCTGTGTCTCCTGTATTGGCAGGCGGATTCTTTACCACTGAGCCATGTGGGAAGCCCCGAAAGAAAAATGTGTGCTATTGTGTTAAATTACTTCAGTTGTGTCTGACTCTGTGACATTCTGGACTGCAAGCCTCCAGCCTCCTCTGTCTAAGTATTCACTTACAATTCTGGAGGACAGAAGTCAAGAGTCAGTACCACTGACTTGGTGGAAAATCAGGGAAGGTATGGCCAGGGCTATCTGCTTCCTGGTGACTCTAGGAGAGAACACATTCCTTACAAACCCTGCCAGCTTCTGACGGCATCTGGTATTGCTTGGCTTGGCTGCATAGCTCTTGTCATCAAGGTTAGGATCTTCAAACCCCTCTGCTCAGTCATCACATTGTTGTCTCTTCCTTGTATGTGTCAAGTCTCCCTCTGCCCTCCTTTTTTTAAAAAAACAAACAAACAACTTTTTATATTCCCGACCCAGAGATTGAACCTGGGTCTTTTGCATTGCAGGTAGTTTCTTTACCATCTGAGCCACCATTTCTACAAGTAGATTGTTTTTATATTGAAGTATAACTGATTAACAATATTGTGATAGTTTCAAGTGGACAACCATAGGTATACATGTATCCATTCTCCTCCAAATGCCCCTCTCACTCAGGCCGCCACATAACTTTTGAGCAAAGCTCCTTGTGTTATACAGTCGGTCCTTGTTGGTTATCCATTTAAAATATAGCAGTGTGTACGTGTTGATTCCAAACTCCCTAACTATCCCTTCCCCGCATCCTTCTCCCCTGGCATCCATGAGTTCCTTCTCTAAGTCTATGAGTCTGTTTCTGTTGTAAATAAGGTCATTTGTATAATTTCTTTTTCACCCTTTAAAAAAATTAATTTATTTTAATTGGAGGTTAATAACTTTACAATATTGTGGTGGTTTTCACCATGGGTGTACATGTGTCCCCCCATCCCAAACCCCCTTCCCATCCCATCCCCCTGGGTTGTCCCATTACACTGGCTTTGAGTGCCCTGTTTCATGCATTGAACTTGGACTAGTCATCTGTTTCACATATGGTAATATACATGTTTCAATCCTATTCTCTCAAACCATCCCACCCTCACCTTCTCCCACAGAGTCCAAAAGTCTGTTCTTTACACCTGTGTCTCTTTTGCTGTCTTGCATATAGGGTCATCATTACTATCTTTCTAAATTCCATACATATATGCGTTTATATACTGTATTGGTGTTTTTCTTTCTGACTTACTTTATTCTATATAATAGGCTCCAGTTTCATCCACCTCATTAGAATGGACTCAAAAGCATTCTTTTTAATAGCTGAATAATATTCCATTATGTATATGTGCCACAGCTTTCTTATCCATTCGTCGGCTGATGGACATCTAGGTTGCTTCCATGTCCTAGTAAACAGTGCTGCAATGAACATTAGGGTACATGTGTCTCTTTCAGTTCTGGTTTCCTTGGTGTGTGTGCCCAGCAGTGGGATTGCTGGGTTGTACAGCAGTTCCATTTCCAGGTTTTTAAGGAATCTCCACACTGTTCTCCATTGCCCTCCATTTTTAAGGATACATGCAAGGTTGTATATGGCCCACCTGGATAACACAGGTTACTCTCCCTGTCTCAATACCTTTAATTTAAACACATCTGTGAAGTCTTTACCTTATAAGGTAACATTCACAGGTCCCAGGTATTGGGACCTGATATCTTTGGGGTCATCTTTCATCATCCCTGCAATGGTTTTTGCTTCTACATTGAAGTCTCAATTGTGTACATCTCACTGGTGGAGCCCAGGTCACATACCCGCTGTTGCGCTGCAAGGGAAGCTAGGAAGTGAGCTTGTCAGGAAAGACATTCAAAGATAAGAGATGGACAAAATGTCAAGTATCAACTAAAATAGTCTCCAAAGTGCCATAAAAATGAACTTGGTGGCAGAGCCTTTAAACTGAGAGAAGCTAATCATTGCTGAATGTTTTGGGCACCAAATTTCAAGCCATGCAACCGTGGACAAGGAAAGTCATCAATTTGGAAAATAAATGTCTTTGACTTGGGGAGTCAGCAGGAATGGCTTTGGGCAATGCTCCTCTTTCAATCACAGGAAAAATCTTCCCTGGGACCCTAATATGACCAATTCAGTTAAAATTTATATTTTATTAAGAATGACACTAAAATTATAATGTCATGGTAAATTCCATTTCCTATCTGATCTGATGTACATCACACCTGTGTTGCCCAGAACTGTCCAATACATTTATGGCAATAAAGACTTGGACAATAGTAGATGTACAGCTTATGTTTCTTTAACTCTCTGGTATGATTTTCAAGCAAATCCAAAAGTCCTTCTGGTACTTTCCCCTTTTTCTCAATGCATGTGTATGCTTCCATGTCAGCAATTAATTTTTCCAGCTCCTCTTACCTGTGTACCTCCTAGAAATAATGGAGCCAACTCTTATTTGCCTATTCAATCAGTAAAGACAAACAAACAAAAATAATCTGGTAAGAAATACCATGCCTTAATAGTGTTACAGTGATGGTAAGCATCTTACAGGTTGCCTAGAGTCCAAATTACTGTGGCAATAACAGTAATTCTCCATTTTGAGGTGTCTGTGTATATAAGAGGGAAAAGAAACCACGTGAAAGTTATTGAGATCAGCATTTATAGCAACTACATTGATGTCAATATAAATACATCTTGGGCTTTTCTGTAAAATGATCATTGAGAACATTGTTTTATTGTTGATACTTTGCTGTATGTTTGTTTCTAAGACACACTTAAAAAATCCAGTTTGTTCCCTTGAGCATTGATGAGGACGAGGAATCTGGTAGCATAACAAAAGCTTTCTGTTAGGAGGCCCAGAATCAAAGTGAGTAAAAGTTGTAGAAAAAATTATTTTCTTTAACTTTAGCGGCTTCCTATTTCTGTGTTGAGAGATTTTATTTGGAAAGGGACCATTATGATCTGATTGACAATGATTCCAGCTCCCCCAAACACTAACTGAAAAGTCTAACTCTTTCTGGCACTCCACTTCTCATTTAGGATGAGAATAACAACAATGTCATCTTCTTACTTCCAAGCAGCAGTTACTTTTTCTTTTCTTAGATATGATTGGCATTTTCAGAAAAGTGTATTTTGGAGCTCTCCTCTCCCTTGGGTTCTAGAGTAGTTCTGTGTATTGAATGTTCACAAAATGTCCGTCTCTGTATTGACTCCAACATCCTATTTGATGTGACCTTTGTGATGGGTGGAGGAAGGATGAAGGAGAACTGAAGTTTTTGGAAGCTTCACTCTGTGAATTAATACTTATGCTTCAGCGTAATGCTGGTATTTGATCAAACATAAAAAGCTTCAAGCTTTTAAGGTCCTGCTGACACCAGTATCAACAAACCACTGAAGTGGAAGCTTTCCGGCCGCTGATTAGAGGGAGATTTTATTTCACTAGCTTTAAGACTAAGTATACCTTTTAGTAGATTTTTCTCAAGGATAAGCTACATCATGCATTATAAATCAAATTCAAGAGCTTTAATAAAGTACCCTTGATAATTTGGTAATATATTATCACTATGTTTTGGAAAGGCAATAAATGACTGCTTTTTATAGTGTAATTTAAAATAATAATATGGATTACAGTTGTGTTCAGTCATGAAAGTATAATTTAACAGTTTGGGCTTATAATAACCTTTCTTCCCTTGACAGTGTCCACTCTTATTTTAGTCCAAGTATGGCTTACTTGGGAATGATTAATTGTGCTTGCTTTTAGAGTCTAGTAGGGCTAAACATGTGTTTAATTGGAATTTTATGTTGTTGTCTTGGAAAAGCTTCACACAAAAATGAAATTGAAAGCTGGAGGATCAAGACTGCTAAAGTGTGAGCTATTCCAATATCAAAAGCGTGACCAAACATTTGCAAGCTTGCTGTATCCTTGGGGACCTTTCAGGAAATGGAGTCATGAGAAGTGGAACTGGAAAGAATTTAATGAGGGAACCATTTATAAAGGTGTGGGAAGGTGCCAAGGAGCAACAAGGGACAGTGAAGTATCCAGGAATTCATGCCATAGGAGACGTCACCACCCCAGGCCTGAAGAGATGAGTGGTTTTGCTGCTCCTGGATCTGGAAAAGGCAGTGGTTGTGGAAGAGGGTGCAGGATACAGGTGCTGTGGCCTCAGGGGAGGAAGGTGTGCACTATTCAGTTGCATTTAGGCGAGGAGGGGGTTGGGAAGATTAAAATCACCAGCATTTTCCCCACTTTTGAAATCTCCCCGTGGAGCCTCCTATTGGATAGACCCAACCGATGCTGGAATGATCCCGTCTGAGGCACAGAGCAGAGTGAAGACAGGTGGGGCGTGGATTTGGAGGGACACCCCGCACATATACCAGCCACACATGAACAAAACTGATGCTGAGGGACTGCATTTTATCTGACCAATTAGAACCTAAATTCAAAAGAGTTCCTGTTTTCTTCTGCTTTCTAGCCATTCATTACACATAAAAAGCCTTTTTCAAAGTTCTCTTTTTCCTGAGTTTCTGTGATTTTCAGAGCTGTTTGTTTTATATCTTTAATCAAGTTGGAATGCAGTGCATTAGCTTTTAACAAGGAAACACCGTTCTCTAGGAACACAGAACAAAACAGAAATAACCCAATTTTTGCTACCATTCAGGACTATAGGAAGAAATCTTGCCATTCATAAGATCCATCATAAAAATGCAAATGGGTAACTTCACTTTTAATTGTTTGTCAAGGATTCCATAGAGCTCTTCTGGGGCTCCCAGCTTCCCATCCTGTATCTCCTACCTTCAGCTCCCCACTTTGAGAGCTCTACATGCCCTTCTTACCTGCTCCACAGACCTGTTTGGGTTCCAAAGCAGAACTGAAACTGTCTCTGTTTATCAGGTGTCTGAGTTAGCTGAGCACCTCTTTGCCCTTCTCTGATTTTATAGCATGGCCTCTTTCACTGTCCATGGTCTACCATGCCTCACAGCCCTCTGAAACTCCACTTTTCTTGCATTGCTGTGGGGTCAGCTGAATTGTAGGCAACACAGATGACTGAAGAGAGCTCAAAACTGAGAATCATGAGATAGATTCTAATTCCAGCTTCTAGCCAGATAGCATTCATCAGTTAAATCAAAGAATATTTTTATTAAATTTTTTTAAATTTTATTTTTAACACCAAAAACATTTTGTATTGGGGTCTAGCCAATTAACAATGTTGTGATAGTTTCAGGTGAACACTGAAAGGACTCAGCCATACATATACATGTATCCATTCTCCCCCGAACACCCCTCCCATCCAGGCTGGCGCATAACATTGAGCAGGTCATGTACCCACTGCTATATTTAAAATGGATAACAACAAAAACCTATTGTATTGCACATGGAACTCGAAGTATATTTCTAAGCCTTGTTTTTGCCATCTGAAAAACAGGGTGCATGAAACAGATCTGTGATCCCTCAAATACTACTGTGAAATCAATAGAATGAGAGTTGGTGGAAGAACTTAATAGTCTTCACAGGAAATGGAGCCTAAGTGGAGATGGGTTGGACCCTGAAGATCACAACTGTATGCCAGGATCTGGGTTTGGGTTTTAATCCCAGAAAATCATTCTTGTTTGTCACTAGGGGATGTCATGCTTGCACTCACCCTAAATCAACATCCACAAGCTGTGATAGAGACTGTAATGCCAATTTAGGACTCTTCTGGCTTCCAAGTAAGCCCTGTGCCCTTGTTCTTCAATCACCGCACTAGAACAAGTTCTTTGGGTCTAGATCCCCTTTTCAGTGAGCAACAGTCTGGACCTGCCACAACAGAATCACTCAGGAGGCTGAAGCAGCTATCACAATGCCAGTGTATTCATTTACAACCAGAAATTTAAGATGAGTACTTATACAATCAACAGCTTTTTTCTAACTGCACAGGAAATTTAATCACAATCTCAAGTCATTTCTTTACCATAGGCAACCCTTCTCTAGGAACCTATTATATTTAAAGTCTGGGAGGTTGTTCTTTCAAAATTAGGCAAATCTATACTAAGAAGATTTTTGTTAGGCATGGAAATGGAACAAAGAATGTTATGTTTACAGCACAAGGTAAGATGGTTAAACAATATTGTACATTCACCTCACCCAGAGATGTCTTTGGAACCCTAAAATATACTCTGCCTATTATCCTTGCTTCCAACACTGTCAAGGATGTCTATCTCTGAGCCTGCTTCCATGGGCCACTGATTCAGCTCCCCAGCCCCTTCCTAGGCACTTTCTTGCTTTCTTTCCTCAGACATGTTTAATCAAGTTTCAATCTAGACAGTAGATAGGTGGCCTGGGAAGCTATTTTCTCTCTCTTAGATAACTTGCTTATATCTGTTCGGATCCATTCTGTGTAGATATCTAGTTAAGTTCTAAGGGAAATGCTTATTTCCTGTGCTTGGAGGAAACCTCAAACACTAACAGCTGAAGAAGATGCTAAAGACTTCAGTGCCCTGGTGGGCCAGCCAAGTCCTCTGTGAGACATTCTGTTGAAATGAAGGCAATATTCCCACCAATTCCCTCATACACGTGGTTAACGTGATTGGTTGTGTTTGATCCCAAATCCATTTATGACAATTGTACTAAGCATTGTAATTTTATACTCTAACTAAATTGTAAGAAAATATGAGTATAAAAAGAAAATTATGAAAACCAAAAGCTTTGCAATGACTCGATAAATGTGAATAACTAAAGATCCTATTGTTAAGAAAGACAATTTTAAATATTGGGGAAATTTTTTAAAAAATTAAGGCTTTGCACTCAGACTGGCTTACAGATATCTTTAAATTTGCACTCCACTAAAGGCAATGAAACCAGAGATTGTGAACAATTGCTTTATGCACAAGACTGACAAGAAGTCATATTGAAATAAATAATACTGTCTGTATACCAAGAGATTTGTGGATAAATGTATATTTGTGTGTTCTAATAGAAATTAAAATATTCAGGCTAAGTATGCATCTATTACCCTTTATGATTCCTTGCTTTAATTGATATTTTTTACTTCCTGACTAAAGATGCCAACTGAGTCAGATAAGAGTGGCTCAAATGCTATATGAAAAATGATAATAAACTTGAGGATAATTATAATGGCTACCACCCATGCAACTACATTTTTTAACAAGTACAGTTGATTATTAAAATGGAACATGACATTTACTCACTAGTATGAAAACACTGCATGTGGTGACTGCAGCCATGAAATTGAAAGATGCTTACTCCTTGGAAGAAAAGCTATGACAAACCTGGATAGCATATTAAAAAGCCGAGACATCACTTTGCCAACAAAGGTCTGTTTACTCAAGTGTATGATTTTTCCAATAGTTATGTACAGATGTGAGAATTGTACCATAAAGAAGGCTGAGCACTGAAGAAATGATGCTTTCAAATTGTGATGTTGGAGAAGACTCTTGCGAGTCCCTTGGACAGCAAGGTGATCAAACCAGTCATTTGTAAAGGAAATCAGTCCTGAATAATCATTGGAAAGACTGATGCTAAAGCTGAAACTCCAATAATTTGGCCACCTGAGCTGACTCATTGGAAAAGACCCTGATGCTGGGAAAGATTGAGGGCAGAAGGAGAAGGGGGTGACAGAGGATGAGATGTTTGGATGGCATCACAGCCTCAGTGGACATGAGTTTGAGCAAGCTCTGGGAGATAGTGAAGGACAGGGAAGCCTGGTTTGTTGCAGTCCATGGGGTTGCAAAGAGTTGGACACGACTTAGTGACTGAACAGCAACATGTAATTACAGATTATCTTCTATAGCAAAAGTAACCAAACTGGCCTCCTTGCTCAGTATGCCTCTTTTCTCTCTAAACTTCCCTTGGGAAATAAATTAAGGTGCCAACTCCAGGGAGTTTCTATTGAGTGCCAGTGTCACCGGGCCCTCTGATCCTTCCCTGTCACCAGGAGGCACTGCTTTACTTAGATGTGGCCCCTCAGATGGGTAGTGAGCAGAGAGACTGGTTTTCCTTTGCATCTTAGGTGTCATGGGGAATGGAATGGGAATAAAACAGTTTTGTGTCCAGCTAGAGGAACCCTGGAGAAGGCAATGGCACCCCACTCCAGTACTCTAGCCTGGAAAATCCCGTGGACAGAGGAGCCTGGTGGGCTGCAGTCCATGGGGTCACTAAGAGTCAGACACGATTGAGCAACTTCTCTTTCACTTTTCACTTTGATGCATTGGAGAAGGAAATGGCAACCCATTCTAGTGTTCTTGCCTGGAGAATCCCAGGGACGGTGGAGCCTGGTGGGCTGCCGTCTATGGGGTCGCACAGAGTCGGACACGACTGAAGCAAGTTAGCAGCAGCAGCAGTAGCAGCAGAGGAAACCTGACTTGAAGACTGCAAGTGTTGATGGCTTGGGTCCACACTGCATCTGTTCAGGGATGCTCAATCTTGAACAGATTTCTCAGTCTCGACAGAATAGATTTTTTAATCAGACATGCCAAAGCTTTTGGTGACACATGATGGAATGCCTCTGTTAAATCCCCATTCCTCCCTAATCCTGGTGAGTTTTCATTGATTCTGTCTTCTATTCTGGGTATTCCCCTCTAACCAAAGTCCATTGGGAAGAGAATCCTACCTACTACCTACATTTTTGCTCCTGAAAACCCCACTGTCTGAGAAGGGGAAGAGCAAAGTTTAAACAGCCTCATGGGGACATGACCTCATAAGTTGAGACTGAAGGAACTCAATTAATAAATTATTGAGTGGAAATAATAGTAAAGTCACAATTTCAGTGCTGGGGGAAGGGTAGGAAAATATAAAAATGGTCCTTTCATAACTCACCATATTAATTTCAAAATATTTGAAAAATACCCAGGATAATATGGCTTCCCTGGTGGCTCAGAGGTTAAAGCATCTGCCTGCAATGCGGGAGACCTGGGTTTGATCCCTGGGTTGGGAAGATCCCCTGGAGAAGGAAATGGCAGCCCACTCCAGTATTCTTGCCTGGAGAATCCCATGGATGGAGGAGCCTGCTGGGCTACAGTCCACGGGGTCGCAAAGAGTCAGACACGACTGAGCGACTTCACTCACTCACAGGATAATATGCAATGCTTGAATTTACTGTAAATGAAAGACTTAAGAGAAATGAGAAATAGAATAAGGCATTTTATATTAGTTTAAAAAATCAATTTCCATTATTAAATACAAGCTCAAGAAAAAAATAGAAAATGGCATAAATCAGGATCTTTTTTTTTGCAATAAAAATGACATTGCTATTCATAATTACAAGAAAAGGGTGACAATATTTTAAATGAGTTAACTTTGGCCCATCATGCTCATTTCATGGTGTGAAGAAAACAGTACTTCAATGATTTTTTTCCCTTAATTTGTTCTAAATTATAGCAAAGTGCTCTGCAAGAAGCAAGTGCTTGTGTTAATTAACTCTGAGGAGAGAAGGTCACTGGTATACATAGTACTAATTTTGTGACTTTAGTTATAGATTTTCTTCTGCAATTAGAATTCTTCATTAGGCATTCATTATAAGCACATGCAGATTTTCACTTTTTTATCTAGCATTTCAAATTTAGACTCATTTGTTATTTTTTTCTAAATTTTAAAATGCAGCAATACTAATGGAATTGACTTAAGAAATAAAACATATGGCTCAAGATATTTATAAGTATACCTGGAATATTAACCTTTTATGTAAGCCTGAATATTATTAGCTGAATTTTTAAAGCTACATTACACTCTGGGCTTCCCTGGTGGCTCAGAAGGTAAAGAATCTGCCTGGAATGCAGGAGACCCAAGTTCAATCCCTGAGTTGGGAAGGTCCCCTGGAGTAGGAAATGGCAGCTCACTCCAGTATTGTTGCCTGGAGAATCCCATGGACAAAGGAGCCTGGAGGGCTACAGTCCACAGGGTCACAAGGAGTTGAACATGACTGAGCAACTAACACACACACACACACACACACATTTCAAATTTTACAACCTGAGTGAACAAATCTGAATTTTCAGTCATTTTCTATTGCATTGTAAACATTGGAAATAAAATTCAAAGTGCTATAAATTTTTGTAAATAATCCAAGACACGAACGGTTTCATTAGGCTTTAGAGAACCATGAACAGCTAAGTCAATGTTCCTAAAATAGATATAACTTTTAAATGTTTATTTCTAATATTCATTTATAAATGCTTTAGTTTTTTCCAGTAAAAGTCATTATTTTTATACATAAGAATTGAGAGTCATAACATGTGTTAATTAGGTAGCTCATATAGCACATGATATAATATAGATTTTTAAACTGAAATTGTTTATGGAAGTAAATATTAATGCCATGGTATGATCAGCAATGCAGATTTACCCACCCTTTCCATTCCACTCCAGTAATAACTAGGAATGACTATAACCAAGTTGGCTCTAAATGGATTTAGCCATAGTATAAAGGTAATAATGTATACCATTCTTGAGATTGTCTTTTTTCTTGAGGATTCAGAAGTTAAGTATGTGTAAATTAGGTATGTCTTTTCTTTATTATTGGTCAAAAACTAAAAAGCTTTCTTTCTAACTCAAGAAGATATAAAAGAAATCTCTTTTATTTAAAATTTCCTGTTTAACAGGCATTACTCTTTCTGTTAAGTTTCTTTCTTTACCTGACAGAATTCATCAGTACCCTTTTTTTCTGATTCTTTTCTTTCTGTTAATATTTGTGTCACATTATATTACATTTCTTATGTACGTATTCTTCTTCCCCGAGACCTCGTGCACTTCCTCACGGGTTTTATTTGTATTACCAGTTCTAGAATCTAGAACCCTCTCTGGGGACGCATTGTTGTTTGGTTGCTAAGTCGTGTCTGACTCCTTGTGACCCCATGAACTACAGCATGCCAGGCTTCCCTGTCCTTCACTATCTCCCGCAGTTTGCTCAAACTCATGTCCACTGAATCAGTGATACTATCCAACCATCTCATACTCTGCTGCCCCCTTCTCCTCTCACCCTCAATCTTTCCCAGCATCAGGGTCTTTTCCAATGAGTTGGCTCTTTGTCTGCTGGGGCACAGTAGTCTCTCAATAAATGTTTCAGGCTTCTCTGATAGAGAGACATTTCTTCTTCTTCTTTACCAGGCTCAACTAGTAAAGAATCTGCCTGTAATACAGGAGACCCCAGTTCGATTCCTGGGTTAGGAAGATCTGCTGGAGAAGGGATAGGCTACCCACTCCAGTATTCTTGGGCTTTCCTTGTGGCTCAGCTGGTAAAGAATCCACCTGCAATGCAGGACACCTGGGTTCAATCCCTTGGTTGGGACGATTCCCTGGAGAAGGGAAAGGCTACCCACTCCAGTATTCTGGCCTGGAGAATTCCATGGACTGTATAGTCCATGGGTTCGCAAAGAGTCGGACACGACTGAATGACTTTCACATGGTTCACATGGTTCCAAATAGAAGTGCTTATCAATACACTGAAGTGCTTCCCATGTATATTATAATGCTTGTAAGACTTGCCAAACGATGTTATACTTCTCTTCTAGATATTTCTTTTCTAAATCAGGGGTCAGCAGACCTCTCCTGTAAAGGGTGAGAGGTAAATATCAAAGGATTTCAGGCCCTTCAGTGTATGTTGCAGCCACTCAACTCTGCTGCCCTAGCCTGGAAGCAATCATACACAGTGAGTGAATGAATGAGGATTGCTGTGTTCCCGTAACTTTATTTACAGAAACAGGCAGAAGGCTGCCAGTTGCTGTTCTACATCGTTGTTTTGAGGGGTGGAAGAAAAGGGAATAAAGATTCCAACCACGTATAGTAATAATTGTTGCAAAGTTTCATATAAATGGTGATAAGAATTTTGATGGAATGTAACATTTTGAAATGTTTCTCAATGTTTGTTCCCTAAGAACAAAGAGGAAACTAAGCAAGTTTTATTTTCCCCCTTCTGTACTTTGTCTAGCATGAAGAGTAAGCCGTGAGGTTGTAATGGATAAACAGGAGTGAGAGAATTGGAAATGCTGATAAGACACTAGAGAGGAGAAATAAAAAGAGCACAGAAGACAGAAAGCTGACACCAAGATATATGTTGGTTTAAATTCTTCTGTGGACGAGCTATCAGACAGATTGAAGAAAAGTTGGGTTTTGCTTGGTTCTTATTTGGGGCAGGAGAAGAGAATGTCATATAACAATGGTCCTCAAATATTTTTGCTTGCATACTCCTAAAAGAATTTTGAAAAAAAAAATCCCTCCCTACATTTCTAATTTGACATTTTAAATTTTTTATAATTAGGATGCAATTTTCATCTTATTATAATGACATTTAAAAGTAAAAACATCATGTCATCCTTTCAACACATTCAGTGGAATATAATATCATAGCCTATTTTTAACTTTTTATTTTGAAATAACCTTAGATTTATAGAAAATTTCCAGCACACTGCAGTACCAGCATTTCCAGTACAGAGAATTTCTATACACCATTCACTCAGCTTCGAATGGCATATATCATATAACCATAGTACAATCGCTAAAACTAAGAAATTAATACTGATATAATACTGCTAACTACAAATTTTATTATAATTTCACGTTTTCCACAATACCCATTTTCTGTTTCAGGATCCAATTCAGGATTTTACCTTGCATTTAGTTATCATGGCTCCTTATTCTCCTCCTATCTGTGACATTTCCTCAGTCTTTCCTTATCTTTCATGACCTGGACACTTTTGAAGTCATCAATTATTTTGTGTAATGCTTGTCANGCTTGTAAGACTTGCCAAACGATGTTATACTTCTCTTCTAGATATTTCTTTTCTAAATCAGGGGTCAGCAGACCTCTCCTGTAAAGGGTGAGAGGTAAATATCAAAGGATTTCAGGCCCTTCAGTGTATGTTGCAGCCACTCAACTCTGCTGCCCTAGCCTGGAAGCAATCATACACAGTGAGTGAATGAATGAGGATTGCTGTGTTCCCGTAACTTTATTTACAGAAACAGGCAGAAGGCTGCCAGTTGCTGTTCTACATCGTTGTTTTGAGGGGTGGAAGAAAAGGGAATAAAGATTCCAACCACGTATAGTAATAATTGTTGCAAAGTTTCATATAAATGGTGATAAGAATTTTGATGGAATGTAACATTTTGAAATGTTTCTCAATGTTTGTTCCCTAAGAACAAAGAGGAAACTAAGCAAGTTTTATTTTCCCCCTTCTGTACTTTGTCTAGCATGAAGAGTAAGCCGTGAGGTTGTAATGGATAAACAGGAGTGAGAGAATTGGAAATGCTGATAAGACACTAGAGAGGAGAAATAAAAAGAGCACAGAAGACAGAAAGCTGACACCAAGATATATGTTGGTTTAAATTCTTCTGTGGACGAGCTATCAGACAGATTGAAGAAAAGTTGGGTTTTGCTTGGTTCTTATTTGGGGCAGGAGAAGAGAATGTCATATAACAATGGTCCTCAAATATTTTTGCTTGCATACTCCTAAAAGAATTTTGAAAAAAAAAATCCCTCCCTACATTTCTAATTTGACATTTTAAATTTTTTATAATTAGGATGCAATTTTCATCTTATTATAATGACATTTAAAAGTAAAAACATCATGTCATCCTTTCAACACATCCAGTGGAATATAATATCATAGCCTATTTTTAACTTTTTATTTTGAAATAACCTTAGATTTATAGAAAATTTCCAGCACACTGCAGTACCAGCATTTCCAGTACAGAGAATTTCTATACACCATTCACTCAGCTTCGAATGGCATATATCATATAACCATAGTACAATCGCTAAAACTAAGAAATTAATACTGATATAATACTGCTAACTACAAATTTTATTATAATTTCACGTTTTCCACAATACCCATTTTCTGTTTCAGGATCCAATTCAGGATTTTACCTTGCATTTAGTTATCATGGCTCCTTATTCTCCTCCTATCTGTGACATTTCCTCAGTCTTTCCTTATCTTTCATGACCTGGACACTTTTGAAGTCATCAATTATTTTGTGTAATGCTTGTCAATTTGAATTTGATGTTTTGTATTGTTAAATTGGGATTATGCATTATTTGGGTAGATACCAAAAAAGTCATGTGCCCTTCTTAGGGCATGATGCTAGAGGATACCAGATGCTGCTGTGGCTTATTACTGCTTATCTTAACCCTGAGGTTTCTCTTATAAAGTTAGTACTTTCCAGTTATAATGGAAATGGAATTCCAGTTATAATTTATACTATTTTGGAGGCAATATATTAAGGCTATGAAAATTTCCTGTTTCTTCTTAAATGTTCACCCACAAATTTTAGAACCCACCAGTGGATTTTGTTATAACAATTATTACTGTTGTGTTTTCCTAATGGTGATTTTTGTCTCTCTCATTCCTTCTACATTTTTAATTGCAATTCTTCTGTAGAAAAGAACTGCTACTTCTCCTTGATTTACTTACTTGTTTATTTATTTCTTTACATTAATATGGACTCATAGATATTCTATACTTAAAATCCCATACTATTATTATTTTGTTACTCGGTGTTCCAATTTTGACCATTGGGAGCTCCTTCAGTCTGGTCCTGTGTCCTTTGGACATGATCTCATCTTTTTGTGAGCATTTCCTTACTTTACAAGATATTCCAGTTTCATCTTGTATTTTTCCTGCCCCAGACCTGAAACCAATCACTTCACCAAGAAGCCCTAATTCTTTTGATTGGTAATACCATAACAGTTTGAATTCTGTCATAGTCTATTTAAAAATAGAAATACAAACAAACTTTTAGTAGTCACAGATTCTTGTTTCTTTTTCTGTTTAGTCTTGTATTTCCATTCCAATCCCCCTATGAATTTTATCCTAATGTAATATATACTTTATTCTTGAAACTACTTTATTAATTTCCTTGTCATATTTGCCTACAATAAAAAGATAAGTTAAAATTATTTTTTAAAATTTCCCTGTGAACNTAGTCTTGTATTTCCATTCCAATCCCCCTATGAATTTTATCCTAATGTAATATATACTTTATTCTTGAAACTACTTTATTAATTTCCTTGTCATATTTGCCTACAATAAAAAGATAAGTTAAAATTATTTTTTAAAATTTCCCTGTGAACATAGGCTGTGTTAAACATTTTCTTCTGTATTGAGTTGCCATTACAATAACTATTATTACAATTCTTATCTGACAGATATGAATATATTACAATGGTTGATAAATAATTAGTATATATAAAAATAAAATGTTATATTTCATCTCAATGAAATGGATGTACCATAGATGAAATTAATTAATGTTAATTAAAAATTGCTAGCATGAATCAAGATTCAGCATGAATTCTATTCTCCTCAGCCCTTTTCTTTTGTAGCTATATGTGCTGAGAAAGCTGGCAGAGGTTGTTGGTGCTAACTATTGTCCATTATCCTCTTCTTCCTGAGCACACTGGGAGACCTCCCAGACTTCCCTGCAGTTAGATTGGACTCTGTGACTAATTCTGGCCAATGGTATAAGAGAAGAATTGCCCTGTTGTGCTTCTAGACCCAGAAACTTCAGAGTTCTCTACTCCTTTTTAAAATGACTATCAATTATGCTTACACTTTCACTTATGGGCACCTTGTTTTGCCTAGCATATAAAGGTTGGGAAAAATAAAATATTGCTTATTTTATCGTACTTCGATCAATACTGCTGCTGCTGCTGCTAAGTCACTTCAGTCGTTTCCGACACTGTGTGATCCCAGAGACGGCAGCCCACCAGGCCCCGCCTTCCCTGGGATTCTCCAGGCAAGAACACTGGAGTGGGTTGCCATTTCCTTCTCCAATGTATGAAAATGAAAAGTGAAAGTAAACTCGCTCAGTTGTGTCCGACTCTTCGCGACCCCAAGGACCACAGCCTACCAGGCTCCTCTGTCCATGGGATTTTCCAGGCAAGAGTACTGGAGTGGGGTGCCTTGGTCAATACTACTTTTCTATTAAATGTCTTTATTTTATACATGCTTTAATCCGAACGCTTGATTTGCATATATAATTCATCCAATTTAATGAAAATTTTCATCATAAAACCTAATTGGTAAAACCAATCTTTATTGTCAAATGAGCCAAACAAGACAATGTTCAAAAAAATTATGATTTCATTTTTCAGTTCAAATAAGCATGATAATACTGTTCCCCAAAGCTCAGTTAGAAATCTAAGATAAATAAAACACAGAGCGTGGCCATGAGCTTATAAAGTAACACTTCAGGGTCTTATCAACAGTTGCACTGTCTTTACTTTGCTTTTCTGAGATATTCTCTCCAGATACAGTCTTTCATAATAGACAGGGGCTGGATGAGATAAAGTCTCAAAGGAAGGTAGTTATCACTCCTGCTGTTTACATATATGTATATGAAATGCATATTAATTTAGACTATCCCAACATGGGCAAAATAACCCATTTCTAATTTATCACTTCATCCTTAACAGAAAAATGTATGAAAAGAGGGAAAGACATGAGAATATATGTGGGTTTAAGAATTCCTTTATTAAAAGAAATTTCAGTGACATCATTATTTTGAAATTTTTTTCTGTCTTTGGTTCATGGAAGACTTTACCAAGATAAGGCATCATCATCATATTTTGAGTAAAATCCATGTCTTTTATTTTTTTCGAGGTAGAGACAGACATTTCTGCTAAAAGAGATGGGAAAGAAGAACTAGCATGACATCTTGATCTCAGGCAAGTAACTTCTAAGAAAGAATATATTTAAAGGTTAAAGAATCTGGAAACTGAGCTCCCCAGCAATATCCCTGCCCCTGTATCCCTTGGAAGTCTTTATGTACCCATAGGGTACATGTTCTCAAGTTAAAGACTGTTAATGTGGAGAATGTATTTCAATAGCCCATGGAAACTACATAATTAATCAAGGAGATCTTTAACTTCTGTGAGGCAGAGGTAAGGGACCACTGAGGCAACCAAGGCTTTTGGAGATAGAGGTCCTACTATGGATATTTAGGAGGAGCCTGGACCCATGAGTAACTGAATAGAGCAAAGCTGGTATGGATGAGAAATAAACCTCTGTTGTGCTAAGTCAATGAGATTTGGGGATTGTTTGCTATAGTATTAAGCCTCCTAACTAAGAGAGTAGCTGATGATGCTACTGCAGATGTGACGTGGCTTTATTGTCTAGAATTGTAATATCCAGGTAGGGAATTGAATGGAAATCACAGACAATTCTCTAGAGAGAGGCAGTGCCAGGGAAAGCCAGGATGGGGCCAAACCAAGAGACTAGGCTACACGTTACCCCAAATACAGAATCCATAGAGATGCCAGCAGGACTCCCAGTCAGTTATCACCTACTCCCGCTCCGTGCCACAAGGACCAAGTGAAGGTGAATGTCACTCAGTCGTGTCCGACGCTTTGTGACCCCTTGGACTATACAGTCCATGGAATTCTCCAGGCTAGAATACTGGAATGGGTAGCTTTTCCCTTCTCCAGGGAATCTTCTCAACCCTGGGATTGAACCCAGATCTCCCACACTGCAGGAAGATTCTTTACCAACTGAGCTATAAGGGAAGTCCAAGAATACTGGAGTGGGTAGCCCATCCCTTCTCCAGTGGATCTTCCTGACCCAGGAATTGAACCGGGGTCTCCTACATTGCAGGCAGATTGTTTACCAGCTGAGCTATCAGGGAAGCCTCCACCACAAGGACACAACAAGTTTCATATATCCAATCACCATTTTGAGAAGGGAATGTCAACTCCAGAAGACTGAATGTTTATCTAATGAGACCAGGTAATGCACCCTTGATAGGAAGTGGAAATTTCAATAGAAGAAACATTTAAACTGAGATAGTTGAAATTGGAAGAGCCCAAGATACCTTCAGTTGGAAAGATCTTTAAAATTTCCCATCACTCAGAGCTATAGAAAATAAATGACTCTTTTTGGAGGGGACATATTAATTATCCAGTCCCATCACTTCATGGCAAATAGATGGAGAAACAATGGAAACAGTGACAGACTTTATTTTGAGGGGCTCCAAAATCACTGCAGATGGTGATTGCAGCCATGAAATTAAAAGATGCTTGCTCCTTGGAAGAAAAGCTAAGACCAACCTAGACAGCATGTTCAAAAGCAGAGACATTACTTAGTCAACAAAGGTCCATCTCGTCAAAGCTGTGGTTTTTCCAGTAGTCATGTATGGATGCGAGAGTTGGACCATAAAGAAAGCTGAGCACTGAAGAATTGATGCTTTTGAACTGTGGTGTTGGAGAAGACTCTTGAGAGTCCCTTGGACTGCAAGGAGATCCAACCAGTCCATCCTAAAGGAGACCAGTCCTGAATAGTCATTGGAAGGACTGATGATGAAGCTGAAGCTCCAATACTTTGGCCACCTGATGCAAAGAACTGACTCACTGGAAAAGACCCTGATGCCGGGACAGATTGAAGGCAGGAGGAGAAGGGGACGACAGAGGATGAGATGGTTGGATGGCATCACTGACTCATTGGACGTGAGTTTGAGCAAGCTC
>SJYV01038331.1:2111588-2170459 GCA_006410875.1 Neotragus pygmaeus
ATAAAGAAAGCTGAGCACTGAAGAATTGATGCTTTTGAACTGTGGTGTTGGAGAAGACTCTTGAGAGTCCCTTGGACTGCAAGGAGATCCAACCAGTCCATCCTAAAGGAGATCGGTCCTGAATAGTCATTGGAAGGACTGATGATGAAGCTGAAGCTCCAATACTTTGGCCACCTGATGCAAAGAACTGACTCACTGGAAAAGACCCTGATGCCGGGACAGATTGAAGGCAGGAGGAGAAGGGGACGACAGAGGATGAGATGGTTGGATGGCATCACTGACTCATTGGACGTGAGTTTGAGCAAGCTCCAGGAGTTGGTGACGGACAGGGAAGCCTGGCGGGCTGCAGTCTATGCGGTCACAAGTGTCGGAGATGACTGAGCGACTGAACTGAACTGAGTTTGTGACCCTGCTATTTTGTTTCTTTTCTGGTATAGCTATGAAGTCTAGCTCAGATTAAAAATAGTTGTGGAAGAAAGTTTTTTTAAAGTGCACATATATGAATAAAGCAGAATATCTCAGTACTTCTTATTTCTGTACTTTCATTAATGGTAAGTAGTGTGTGACCTGTCCCTGGGGATGTGGTTTAATACTAAATATCAAAGTACAGAGCACTGATGCACAGTACAGTTTTTTCCTGCAAAATCACTTTACTAACGACATACTTTGTCAAATTTTTATGTGTGACTGACTATTCGCTTCAATATACCTTGACTGGAAGGATAGTTGATTAGCAGTTTTTAGCAAGACAACCGACAAGAATAGAACTTTAATTTCACTTGACAGATTATTAAATTGAGCTAAACATCTGGTTAGTCCAGGCCAGTTGTTCTTTTGAGTCATAAACATACAACTGCTACATAATGTAATATCTTTTAAAAAAAGTCCTTGAACAAACAAAATTATGGAAGTAGATTGTCTCAGCATGTAATGACACAGCAGTAGCAAACAGCTGCTTTTGGACTCTGTATTAATGTTTCAGGCCACAAAGACTTCATTCTTAGGACACATTCTTCAAATTGTGTTTCTAATGATGACAGTTTTCCATGTAGAGGCTTATTCCTACTTTCTCTAAGCTTCATCTTGTGACTGTTTGCCACCAGTTTTGAGGCAGCTGGTTGTAATAATGAAAATGCACACTCTAGGGAGACTCTCCCAGTTTCTTTCTATCATAGGCCCTTACTTAGTCTTCATACCCACCTGCTATTTTATTCTTATACATTTCTTGACTGTTTTACTGTTGGTTTTCCTTCATTAGAAACTAGCTACCCCAGTATCTCCAGTTTCTAAAACGGCTCTTGGTTCTTAACAGGAACTTGATAAACATTTATGTAATGAGTAAAATTTTGAATATTGATTATGAAGTCTTTTTTGTTTATTAGAAATGAATGAAGGAAGACCAAGTCTGTGATTTTAATTTATGGATTAGTATCATGCTTTTATTTTTTACTGACCACACTAACTAGTCCAATGCAGATGGAGGTGGTTCCCCCAAACCATAATTTATTAAATAAACTCTATATAGCAAAGGTATCTAGATTACTCTGGAGAGTAATTTTTTAGTACTTCTCATCACATCCTCTAGTCTCATTCTAATGAAACTGTAATTCAGATCTTTAACTTTTCCCCTTTAAATTCAAGTTACATTTTATATCTTTTGGTTGTTAGGAGTGGTATACACTTTATATCTTTAGTCTTAAATAAAGCTCATAAATTTTAACAGTATTAAGATCTCAATATATTCCTTTGAGCTTATCTATACAGTTTTTAAATAAACTAACTTTGTTATCATTTAGTAATTGATGACTTTAAGTCACATTGCATGGTTGCTTGTGAAAGTGTGCTACTAAAAGATCTTTACTACTTAAAGAAAGGTTATTTTTCTTTTCCTTTAGTTTGAGAAGACAGAACTAATAAAAATGAATGTCACCCTAAATATTAGTATAGAGTCCAGAACCTGTGAGTATTAAGCTGAGATATTAGTGTTTTGCAAACCCTGCTGTTACACTGATTGAATAAAAACCAAACAAGAATCCTCTCAGAAGCCTTTTCTCTTTCTTCTACAAGTGTAGGACTTTAAAATTTGTTTTGCTTCCCACCTCCCTCTCTTTTCATGGAATGAGTATTGGTAAACATCTGAATAGATATCAAATTAGTTTAAAAATTCCCCAGAATTTTTGGTAAAAACATATTAATGCAAAAACCATTGTTCATGTTGGTTTGAGAGGTCTCATTCGGGAGTTTCTTTTAATAGTTCTTGTTTTCTGAATAATAAGCTCTGTAAAATTTCCCCCTTTTAAGAATAGATCACAGTTTGAGGAAATAAATGAACATCTATCTGATTTGGTTACAATTCAAAACCAGTACTCATTTTAAGAATAACGAAGATGGTGACACGATTCAGATTATAGTGGCATCTGGTCTGTAAAGGAAAATACCCTTCTTTGCTCATTCTCACCGCCGTGACGTTCTCTCACTTCATTATTATTGGTCATTCTTCTCAAGATCAGAAATGAGAACATCTTCTTCTAAACGTACTGTACTAAAGTTGGCTGAAGGATAGTAAGGATTTCTAAACTGAGCAAGTCTCCTGAAGACAATGTCCCTGTGCTTGCGCGTGAAGAAGGCAAGTGTGGAAATTGCCAGAATCACTATCAGCGTCAGTGCTGCTGTCAGGGGTATAATGCTGTGACTTGGTCCTGCAAGGAGATGAAAAAAGAAGACTTCAATGACAATGAAGTCAGGTAGTTACTGTCACATAGTTACTTTCTATTTTATTTCGATGAAAAATCAAAATGTTCTCTACTGCTCCAAACCTACCTTTTCCTGGATGCTCCTTTGCTGTGTGAATATCTAAAATCAAATACAAAGATATTGAGATGAAATTTTCCTTTTAATTCAGAAAAGTTATGTCATTACTTCAAAAAATGATGGCCCATGGATCAAATCTGAGCGCATGTTTTTATAAATAATGTTTAATTAGAACTCAGCCATGTTTGTGTCATCTTTGGCTGCTTTGTTGCTACAGTTCAAGTGTGACAGAGACCATATGGCTCCTATTTCCTGAAATATTCACTATTTAATCCTTTACAAGAAAAATTTGCTGACCCCTAATTTATTTAATCATCAATATTAGTGCTCACAAAGACATAGACTGCCTTTTTTAGGCTGAAGAATCCTCATCCAGTCTCAGCACTGTGCTGCAATAAAAATATAAGTGAAATATAGTCCCTGCCTACAAGGAACACAGTTTTGTTGGGATCTGATGTGGAGTTGGTCCAGTGATGATAACCTCCCTGGCTTTTTGCAGATTTAAAAAATGAGTACCTTCTCATGTCGCAAGAATCTTATGAAATGAGTAATAGCTCTTCCATTCAAAAAGTTTGAGGGTTCCTGTTTGAAGATCTTCTACTGAAAGAATATATCTTTTCCAAGTAGATTCTATATCAGAATTTGAACTCTGCTATTTTTGATCTAGGCAAAGATCCAGAGAATTATACAGGGAATGACCCAGAGAAAGAGCAGTAAAGGGCTTGTCAGTGGAGGACTACTTGGTGCACTACTTAAGACCCATGAAGAAATGTCAACATTGTTACCAGTAACACACACACACACACACACACACACACACACACACACACACACAAAACCTTGATTTTGCAATTTAGAAACAATACTGTATGACTTTACATAATATTATTGAAAATGTAGTATTGTGTATAGAAAAGTTATGACCAACCTAGATAGCACATTCAAAAGCAGAGACATTACTTTGCCGACTAAGGTCCGTCTAGTCAAGGCTATGGTTTTTCCTGTGGTCATGTATAGATTTGAGAGTTGGACTGTGAAGAAGGCTGAGCGCCGAAGAATTGATGC
Organism: Neotragus pygmaeus; assembly: GCA_006410875.1. Classification (NCBI taxonomy): domain Eukaryota; kingdom Metazoa; phylum Chordata; class Mammalia; order Artiodactyla; family Bovidae; genus Neotragus; species Neotragus pygmaeus. The sequence goes on from SJYV01038331.1 coordinate 2,115,465, forward strand.
TTTTTGAACTGTGGTGTTGGAGAAGACTCTTGAGAGTCCCTTGGACTGCAAGGACATCCAACCAGTCCATTCTGAAGGAGATCAGCCCTGGGATTTCTTTGGAAGGAATGATGCTAAAGCTGAAACTCCAGTACTGTGGCCACCTCATGCGAAGAGTTGACTCATTGGAAAAGACTCTGATGCTGGGATGGATTGGGGGCAGGAGGAGAAAGGGATGACAGAGGATGAGATGGCTGGATGGCATCACCGACTCGATGGACGTGAGTCTGAGTGAACTCTGGGGGATGGTGATGGACAGGGAGGCCTGGCGTGCTGCGATTCATGGGGTCGCAAAGAGTCGGACACGACTGAGCGACTGAAATGAACTGAAGGATACTTTTCAAAGAAAGGCTGATGAATGGGTATTCATTCTCAGGATGGAGGCAGTGGGCAGGTGTAGAAGGGACACATGGAGTCAGAAAGTTTGGGTACTCCTCCCTGTGGCCTCAGTTTGGACAAGTACTTTTCTCATCTGTAACATGGGAATTGTTGTATCCGTTTCACTGACTTGAAAACTTGCCGTGAAGGATGAAAGAGGTGTCCTGGAAACCTTAAAGTAGTACAGGAAACCTTAAAGATTTGAACAGACATGAGGTGTTTCTAATTTGTTCTTGATAGCTGAATACTAGTGGTTGCTTGGGCATACTATTAGGTTAGCCATGTTTTCCACACAGAGCTGATACCCACACTTTTGGAACCTCAAACTTTGGTTCCTATACTTACCAGTTTTTGCTTTTTCATTGCCAATATCTCATCAGTCACTAAAGACTGATGATTCTCTTTTCCTTTTCCTCCCTCCATTTTTGTTCTAGTTCTCGGGCTCAAATTACAACCATCTCCCTTACATCCACTGTATGTATCGACAGAGTACTTAGGGGTTCCCCGTGTCCTTCACCATGAACTTCAGCTCTTTAACCCAGCACTCCCTGTGGATAGAGCCTACATAAATACGCTTTCATCCCCATCACCACCTAATGTGGGCTAGTCTTAAATTCATTCTCTATTTCTATCGTTAGTCTTACTGAAATGTTTCTCCAGTATTCTTTCCCTCCTCTATTCTCTTTATTTTTTACTATTCCAAAGTAAACTATTACTCATCCCCTCTCTAAAGTCTTCTTCAGGAGCCCAGACCACATCAATCCCCTGTTATTTATAAAACTGGCATCTGGAAACTGTTGTGATTATTATAAACATCTTCTACTGTCAATGATCCTTACTGTCTTAGAAATCTCTATCATTTGCAACTGACTAGAATTTTCTGGCTTATATTTCTAAATTTTTATCACCACAAACTGAATATATAGCTCAAGAGGAAGTTAAAATATTATTTATAATATACTATGCCTTGCAGTAGAAAAACACATCTACTTATCCACAGTAAGGATACCTAGGCCTGAATTATATTTCCTGTGACCAAAAATACTTTAAAATTCTGAGTTGCAGTGGCCAGAATGAGAGTTGCTTGTTTACATTTCTAGCTCTATTTGCCTGAGGTAAAACTGCTTTTTTACCCATTAATGTAACAGCCAGATGACACAAGAAAGTCATAGTCTTTGAGTTGATTTATAATGATTTTTCTCTGCATATGAGAGAAAGCTGGTATGTTCTGTAAATTGTTTGATGTAAAACAAGATAATAATGTCAGAATCTATTTGAATACTCTCTGAATACCTGAATTTTAAAAGTTTTAAGTGTAAAGAGGTGGATCAGCTTTAGTCAGGGTGGAATCAAATGAGGATTTACCTTTGAACTTTACCTACCTGCTTCCATTTTACATATAAATCCCTTTTTGTCTTGACACGAGGATAATTGCCACACTCCTTCAGGAATCCTCAGGGCAACACACAGATGGGGTTTGAAGTGGTCCACCTCTGGCTTCCGAATACCCCAGTTTGATTGATCTGTGGGAGTTCCATCAAACCACTTTATGGTTTCATCTGTGGAAAAAAAAACACACTAACTTATTATGAATTACGTACATGGTTATCAAACATACTAAGTGTTGAATAAACCATAGAAAGCAGCCCCTAGATTTAATGAGACTCTCCTTATCTGATGCGTTCAATTCAGTAGGTGCAGTCATGAGCTCATCATCAAGAGGCAGGTGTTAGTAAAGCTGTCTTGTGAACAACTCTCTTTATGGTAGATATGAGGTTCTAATGTAGTTCATTTGAGATATCATGTTTCTTAATATAACAGTTTGAATTTTTAAAGTTCTTTATCATTATAACCAACTTAAAGAAATCATTTGAAGTCTTAACATCTATATCACTACAAAAGAGCTCACTTTTTTTTTTACTTTTTACAAAAATTTTTTATTTTTACTTTATTTTACTTTATAGTACTGTATTGGTTTTGGTGTACATCGACATGAATCTGCCACGGGTGTACATGAGCTCCCAAACATGAACCCCCCTCCCACCTCCCACCCCAAGAGCTCACTTTTTAAAAGAATTTTACAGTGAGCTTCTTTAAAAAAGCAAGCCAGTGGTGTACCAAAGGGTGAAGATGCTGGTAGAATCTATCTGTGTGTAAGTGATAAGGAGGTGCCTTGTATGAAAAGGATTTAAAACAAGCAGTATAACTAAGTATACGTCTGTCAGCTTTTTTATTATCACCCTGTGCTAGAAGTTTTAAGCAATATCTGTGACTGAAATACTTTTCTTCCCCAGTGTGGACCCATCCACCACCTTGGTATACCCCTGTGACAAGGTCTCCATGCCAGTTTAAAGTAATTTTCTTTACAAATACTTTCTTTGTTAATGTATTTATTTTAATTGGAGGATTATTGTTTTACAATGCTGTGTTTGTTTCAGTCATATATCAACGTGAATCAGCCACCGGTATACATACGTCCCCTTTCTTCTGATACAAGTACTTTCAATAACCATCAATCACATAAAGAAAAAAAAAATCATACTCTCATCTAATTACAAACTCTGGCTTTTATGAGTAGCAAATAACAATTCTATTAGCACTATTTATCACTGGGACATTTCCATAACTCTATTGTGCTCTTATATGACATTTGGGAACCCAGGATATTTTAAAGTAAATATGGCTTTGATGTCTTATGACTAAGTCTGTGAACACAAAGTTCCAGTCAAACATCTTCATAATGTGAGATTAAGTATAAAATAAACTTGTTGTTTGTTTTCATTTTTGGTTTTCTGGGATTATTTCAGAGAATAAGAGGGTATAAAAAAAGGTTAGCAACGTTGTCTTAGGAAGAAATGGCTTTAGGATTTATGATATTTTTTCACAGCAAATATACCCAAGGAGAGCTTTCTGGTTTGCAGATGTCATTTGCATCAACCTTGACCACTGTGTATTTATTTACGCCCTCTCCTCTTTTCTACCCAGGTTACTTACTGTCACCATCAAACTGAGCATTCAGCCAAATCATCTGGACCGAAGAACGGAAAGCTAAAAGCTCTTCTAGAAGAAAAGAGTTTTCAGTTTCATCTTTGATTGTTAAAAGATTAGAGCCTATAAAAGAAATAAGTAGCAAATGAATAAGTATTTGTGTTATATGTAAATATAATTAAAATAATTCATAAACCTCAGCCTTTAACACATATAAATCAATGTTAGAGCACTCCCTCACACACCATACACAAAAGTAAACTCAAAATGTTTTAAAGAAGGTAAGATGTAACACCACTAAACTGCTAGAGGAGAGCATAAGCAAAATATTTTCTGACATAAATCATAGCAATATTTTCTTAGGTCAGACTCCTAAAGCAAAAGAGATAAAAGCGCTGTATACCGGAAACTAACACATTGTAAATCAACTATACTTCAATTAAAAAAAAAGCTCAGGTTTTGAAAAGTGAAAATTTCCATTGTAAATAAGTAATTTTTGATTAAAAATTTAAAGGTAATATGACACATTAAAAGACACAAACTGGTGCTTAAAGCATAGAATGTTAATTTGGGAGAACAGTTAAGATTCATATTCAGATACATTCAAAGGGAACACTTTCTTGGGAATGTGCAGTATCCTGAGACAGCACCTTGGGTTTTTCACTGTATTCTGGACATTGAATATATTAGCTGTAAATTCAATAATATTTACTTTTTCAATTTTTTTTCCATCTTGTCACACCACCGATTGAAGCAAAACAACACAACACGCTGCCACTTCACCCAAAAGCGATGTTTTCACTCTGCCCTTTCTTGACAGCTCAGCGGGTCATTAGCAAAAGGCCCACTGAGTGCTTTTAAAAGAGGGTACTTTTTCAATTATTTTTGTTTTGCTCCTAAAGTCACTGAGTTATCAGACAAATGAAGAAACGACATTGTTTACTGAAATGTCAAGAAGGAACACATTGAAAGCATTTTACTACCACAAAAGAATTACCTTTCTTTTTGCAAAATTCATGAGCAGCCTCAAAACTTGTACTGTCTAGGACTGTAGAAAAACTGTAGCAATTACTTTTGAATTTTATCCAGGGAATCGATGCTTCTGAGCACAACTCTAGGTGACCAGACAGTCTTGTTTCTATGAACAAAATCAGTTATGATTTCAGGGTGGTAACTGGGTTCATTTATTGAGATAAACATTGTATTACACTCTATGAAAGACCAAGATAAATATCTGTAATGAGATTTTCATGATAATACTCTGAAAGAGTGGGTTTAATGTAAATGATCACAAAACTGAAATGGCTTATAGCATGTCTAACAGAAATAATCTTTACCTATACCTAACAGGGTATATTAATGCATAGCTTCATAGGCTTAGTTTGGGTGCTATCTTTCATATTTACAATTAGGATTAGAAAAATGATTGGAAAAACTGGAGAATGAGATTCATAGAAATACTAGCGGCTGAATGAAGTCGACAAAAGGGCGCTTCAAATGAACAAAATGTGTTCCATTCAGTGGTGAAGATTTAGTAGATCCTTACCTGCTAGTTAACTTATGAGAGAAAATAAATCATTCAGTAAAGTATCGTAACATAGCACAGCATAACATATCATAATATAACATCATAACAAAGTAACATGTCATATCATAACATATCATATCATAATATAACATGACATAACATAACACCACATATAACTAAGTGGAATTTGGGATGGACTTTGCTTCAGAGGGCAAGCATGAGAGTCAGACACATCCACGCCGAGATCCTAGGTGTGTGGCTGTGGGTATGTTACTATCTTCCCCACACTCCTCCACACATAAAAGAGAGTTAACAATAACATCTTTCTTACAACTTAAGTTTAGGTGGGCTAGTGTCTAACAACTTAAGTACTCAATAAATGCAGTGTTATTGAGAAAAAAAGGATAATTTTATAGTGTTTTAGAAGGAGAATTGGCTTTCCCAATATATGTGACTATCATTTACATTTTTGTCTTGAATTGTTTTGATCTGAAGTTATGTAATATGTGTGCTATTTGACTTACAGTATCCGGAGTATAAGTAAATACATGCACACTTACTAAATGAGAGATTTAAAAAGAAACCAGTTAGTGTTAAGGAACTCTCTTTTTATATACCAAAGCAATCAAAAGAAAAGGGCCCTGATTTAATGGGATAGATATAACATCAGAGATCAAGGAAACTTGGCTTCTACTCCAAGAAGTAGTTGTTAGACATCTATGAGATCTTCAGGAAGCTATTTAATGCTCTGAGTTTAAGTTTAATTTTTAAAGTTCACCTGGTTGGACAAGGTGACTTTTAAGTGTAATGAGATTTATTGTCATTATTACCATGTTTTATATTTGCATATAAGTATAAATATTATTACTATGATGATGATGGTTCTAGCATCTTATTAGTCTTGGACTTAAACAAATCCTCAGTATTCAAGATCCTCCACACCTGCTCCTAACCTATGGTTCTAGCTTGATTTCTTACTTCTCTCACCATAAACCTGCCATGCAGGAAAATCCCAACACCAGCTTTACTTATACATGTCCAATCCTTTCTTCCTTCCATGTGTGCCCAGGCCTTTCTGCTCAGGGTGCCTTGCCATGTCCCAGAGTTTGCTGATTCCACCCATTCATCAAGACCAATCTCTACAGTCATGTCCTTCAAGAAACCTTTTTACTTTTCCCCAAGTGAATCTAATGTGTCCACTTTCTTGCTAACCCCCACAACACTTGCTATGGTTCTTGTATCATTTGGTAGCCTGCCTCCTATAACAGTTATTTGTCTGTATATCACCTACCAGACCAAATCCTTCTTGAAGGCAGATAATTCTTTCTACTTTCCCTCAAAGCTCCTGCTTAGCACAGTGCCTTGCATAGTACAGGTTCACAGTTCATATTTCTTGAGTTGAATAGTACCTACTAGTGGGCACTTGACAAATGGCTCCTTGCAAATATGACTCGCAGGCTGTGCTGCTCCAGCGTCCATGGGTGTCAGCAAAAACACAGTCACCAAGGAAGGATGATTCATCGTCTTTCCAAAAAGTGAAGGAGGATTTGGTACCATCTGACCAGTAAAAATTAAGACCGTTCTATGGAGAGAAATTGGACCGTCATTTCCTTGCTGTGAATGCTGGTGGCATCGGCCAGTGCTGTCTGAGCAGCCCTCAATTCACACATGGACATATTTTAGGAAGCCTAGGACAGCTTGTGAGTATGGCCTGACAAAAAGGACTCTCTGACACAAGCAGTATCTTTCTTAGTTTTGGGGAATCCTTGGTTCCTGTCCATCAGATTTCCCAGTAAGCAGTCAGAGTGAAGCTGTTCTATATCTTGTTCTTTATTGTTGTTTAGTCACTAAGTTGTGTCCAACTCTTCTGTGACCCCGTGGACTGTAGCCCGCCAAGCTCCTCTGTCAAGATTTCCCAGGCAAGAATACTGAAGCGGGTTGCCATTTCCTTCTTTAGGGGATCTTCCCAACCCAGGGATCAAACACGTGCCTCTTGAATTGGCAGGTGAATTCTTTACCACTGAGCCACCAGGGAAGCCCATCTCGTTCTTTACACCAAAATAAATTTAAGATTGAGCCACATGTTCAGTCCCTGGNCCTTCTTTAGGGGATCTTCCCAACCCAGGGATCAAACACGTGCCTCTTGAATTGGCAGGTGAATTCTTTACCACTGAGCCACCAGGGAAGCCCATCTCGTTCTTTACACCAAAATAAATTTAAGATTGAGCCACATGTTCAGTCCCTGGGTCAGGAAGATCCCCTGGAGAAGGAAATGACAACCCACTCTGGTATTCTTATATGGGAAATCCCATGGACAGAGGAGCCTGGTGGGCCATAGTCCGTGGGGTTGTGAAAGAGCCAGATATGACTTAGCAGCTAAACAGCAACAGCATCTACAGGTTCATACATGTAGTTGAAAACATAAAAGTGCCAAAGAAAACTTGGCTAAATAGTTTATGCTCTTAACATGGGAAAAATCTTTCCATGTCAGATAAAATAATCCAGAGACCACAAAGCAAAATTGCCTACAGAAAGTTAAAACATTCTGTGATACAAAAATACGATAAGGAAAACAACAACAACAACAATAAATGCAACAGACAGCCATGAAATACCATCCTTTCAGCTATCCTACTGGCAAGGATTAAAATTTTGTCATATCCAGTGTTGACAAGGATGTGAAAAACTAGGCGTTATCATATACTGTTGTTAGCATGTAAATTGTCACAAACATTTGGAGGGCAATTTGGCACCATTGCTTGTTAAAATTTAAAGTGTGCTTAACTTCTGGGGATTTATCCTACTTGTACAAGGATATTTGTTGTGCCTTGTTTGGAACTGTGAGAACTGGGAAGAACCCAAAAGTCCATTCACAGGAGAATGGTTCAATAAATTGTGGCATATCAGTGTATGCTGCTGTCTCAAAGACTGTATCAGACTTTTATGAGCTGACACAGAAAGCTGTACAACCTATATTAATAAAAAGGAAAGGTTAAGGACAGTATATATATAGTATGAGCTCACTTATATTTAAAAAAGAATATACCTTTTAACATATTACATACATATATATGCATACACAGAAAAATCATAAATGACATACAAGAAACTGTTTACAGTGATTGAGGAGTGGAACTAGAGGTCAGGATTGAATAGGTTTACTTTTCATTATCTGAGTAACCACTTTCATTTAAAAAATATTATTTTCCAAACCATATCACTAGAGGGGAAAAATAACATACATGTTAAATTACAAGGAGTACTGAATTAATTAATGACCAAATTTCTAGGCAGGAGGCATGATTCATTTTTCTTGGGGATTCTTTAAATGCAGCAAATTACCTGAATTCAGGTGTTTGAGTTCAGGATGTATTCTAGTGCACATATGAGGCAGTATCCTGAAATTTCTCAGACATCTTCAGAAAACCTTTGAAGGGTATTAATTTCCAGAAATTAGGCAAGTAGTTATTTACTCTAAAAAGGGACACCTTTATTTTGTAGTCATTTGCTGCTCATAAGGTTGGTCAATAGTTATTGTATGCTCATAGTATTAGCTGCTCAGTCATGTCCGACACTTTGTGACCCCATGGACTAGAGCTCGCCAGGCTGCTCTGTCCATGGAATTCTCCAGGCCAAAATAATAGAATGGGTTGCCATTTACTTCTCCATTGTTCATAGGGTTGATAAATAGTTATTGTATAATCCAATTACTCAAATGTTACATTTACTGTTATTTCGTGACTCTGTTTTTCTGTGGTAATGTCAGTGGCTATCTCACTAAAGAGGTAGATGTGAAACTTAACTATGCAAGAATTGTACAAGGGATTTTAGGAAACTTACATCTTCAGTGAACAGTCCAATCCAGTGGGCATATCCCACCCGGTTAAGGATAACAGTGAGGAAAGACTGGTGGTACTGGTCTGTAATGCTGGCCAGTTCTGCTCCATGCATCAGGCAGGTTTTTAGTGCTGTATACCAAGTCATATTTGCATTAATTATTTTATAAGTTCTGTTTCCATATTCTAAGGTATTAGGGATTGGATACATATCAGATGTATTTATACTGTGTCCAGAAGCATCTAGAACAAGAACAGAAACAAAAATTATTTATAGCATCTGGATGAGAATAGGGGAGGCAAAACTTAGCATGGATCCCAGTACAATGATCCATACTATTGTAAACATCAGTTTTTCTTCCCAGAACTGACTACTTCAAATTGAAGACAGTATCTATAAATATAGGTGATGGTAAAGGACAAAAACACTTAGAAAATTTAATGAATGAGTTTTAAACATATATAAACACATACTGAATCATTTCTAGATTTCCTGTTTTTGATAATCCCTTGACAAACTGACCACTTTTTGGTGAAACTGATAGTGACCTCATTGGGCAGGTTTAATTCTAGTAGGCACACTCAGCCTTATACATATATTAAGTTCTGTTGCTGGCAGAGCTTAATATTTACTAAGAGAATATTAACAAATATAATGTAGTCAAATACTGCTTTGCAGGCATAATTTACAAATGCATATTCTCAAATATAACACTATTAAACTTTTGAGACTGATAGTTGCTATTCTGTTTAATATTAATATAACTTCTATACAGAAGTTAAAAATAAGTTAATAAATGTTTAGAAATACATTACAGTTCTTATATACCATTATTATTAATATGTCACCCCCTGTCAGAGTCCAGATTTATAAATGAAAAGACTAGGTTTTCCCACACATGATACTTGGTTCTTTGTGTTCATGAGTGGTTGTGATCAAGTGAAAACCAAACTCGTGTGTTATACAAAGATGTTTCCTCTTTGATACACACATTTGCCATTTTGTTCTGTACTATATTCAGGCTAAATTTAGGAATTCTAGAACACAAAGATGGTATTTCTGAACTGTCTGATCTAAAGTAGCTGGGATTTCTCTCTGTATACTGGTTTTATCACATTTGGGGTGAAAAGGAGCATGGGGAGATGTAGACAGACCAAAAGCCCTGGGACTCAATCGCAGTCCTGACCCTAAATGGCTTAGGGACCTTGGCCAAATTAGTCAGTCTCTCTAAACTTCAGATTTCTGGTCTGAGAGAGATTACTAAAGCCTTTGTTAGAAGTATGAGGGTAAAATTAAAGGAGATGTTTATGTAACACACCTACTATACGATGTGGAACTCAGCAGGCACTCAATAAATGCTACTTCTTGCTCTCCTCTCCTATTCTTGTCATACTCTCCCAAATAAAAATGGCAGAGTGCAGATTTGACTTTTCCTGACACTGTTACCTCAATGTAGCAGTAATACATATTGTAAAACCATTGTAAAACCGAAGTGAAACAAATCTATTCACCAACTAAGAATTTTTTTTTACCAACTAAATTTTGATGGATCACACTTTCATCATCTGCTTTTGTTTGTAGAAGTCTGTTTACCAGCTAATGCACCAAGTCTAAACGTTATTTATATAAAACTAATATAACACCAAAGTAGCTATTTAATAACAGTTATAAAAACTAAAGTAACTGAAATTCTTTGTATGTGTGACTTAATGCCATTTTAATTGACCTTCCCCACTAAGTCATGCACTTGTGTTTTCACATATATGAATTTCTCACTATGTTATTGATGTCATCATTTCAAAACATAAGTGACTTTGAACATTACAATATGCCATCTGCTTCCCTGAGAAAGATAGGTCCACTGGAAACCAAATTCAAAATTGGGGGTCTTGATTTAGCCCTTGTCTCTCTTTTCATTTAGATATCTTTATTCTTTTGGGCAAATCAAACTCTTTAGGTTCTAAACCCAAGGCAAACACATATTCATATGACAAATAAAGAAGAGGAGGCAGAATTTGGATAGTCAGAATTTGTAGACCGTAAGAACTTAATGTAGCTGAATAGTAATATAATAAAAACAGTAATAAGGAAAACAATAACTGTTTCTTAAACATATGCTGGACCTTGCTAAACACTGTATATATGTAAAGTCCATGAGATAATTATTATTCCATTTTACAGATGCAGAAATGAAGATTCGGAGAAGATGACAAACTTTACTGACAGTTTATTTACAGAGATGGGGTAGGAACCCAGGTGGTATTTGAACTCCACCACCACTGCTCTATACTGTCTCAAAACAATCATATATATTCTTAGTTCCAGGAATATCAAAGAGAGAAAGTGGTTCAGGGAGTACTGAAAAGATCAACATTATTGTTTAATACAATGATTCTATTCCTATAATAAATATAACAATTATATTCTTAGAATAGAAGAGAATCATTGTATTTAACCAAGAGACCTTGAATATGTTCCTTATTTTTCCTAAGCCTCAAGGTCCTTATCTGTAAAAAGGAGAGGCTTTTACCTACTTCATAGAATTGTTGTGAGGATTTTATGGCATAATACTTATAAAATGAAGGCACAGTTCCAGGTGCACCATAAGTGTGCAAGTAATGATATACTGATACTATTTTATTCCTACAAGGCTCTGCTCTTCTCATAATACTCTTCCTATAACTGATCTGATATCTTCTTTCAGTTCCTAACCACTACTATTCTTAAGTGATAACTGCTAAGTCACTTCAGTCGTGTCCGACTCTGTGCGACCCCATAGACGGCAGCCCACCAGGCTCCCCCATCCCTGGGATTCTCCAGGCAAGAACACTGGAGTGGGTTGCCATTTCCTCCTCCAATGAATGAAAGTGAAAAGTGAAAGTGAAGTCGCTCAGTCGTGTCCGACTCTTCACGACCCCATGGATTATGGCCTACCAGACTCCTCCGTCCATGGGATTTTTCAGGCGAGAGTACTGGAGTAGGGTGCCATTTTGTGAACTAGGAAATAAGGTTTTCCTGAAACTGCTTTTATGAGGATGGTTGATACTTAGTAGCATCAAAGAGTTCGCATGTATTTAACACTAAGAGGTATAATTCACTTTCCAAGTAAGCATGTATATCCTCAGCTGCCTACAGTTCCACACAGCTCTAGACACAGACAATGGCCTTCTAGGGAAGCCTGGGACTGGGTAAAAGCAAGAGATGTGAGCTCTTGCTAATTGTTATTTTTATTACTCAAGGTCACTTAGAGTGCATCTACACTGTTCACTGTCCCCACTGGCTACTTGTAGCACTGTAGCTCTGGTATTTCATACCAGAAGTCATTGGGCGTTCTGATAATCAGATCTAGAAAAGTGCTGTATGCCATGTTTAGCCACAGATACCATTTTAGGATTCCTAAAAAGGAATTAAGTATTGAGTTGGCTTATTTCCTTGACTCTTTTCCAATACTTTTTCAATGTCTTTTTAATAATCTGAACAGACCCAATCCTACAGCAAGCAGTAAAACCTTTTAAAGTGACCAAAATGAATGCATAAACTTGGTCATCACTCAAGTGGTCTCTGGAGTCCTTAGAACCCCACCAGCGGGCACAGCCCTGAGGTAGTGGAGATTAAATGACCATATGTGTGTAAAGCTCAAAGAGTAAGTGCTGGCACTATTAGCTATGAAACTATCATTTACACAGTGTGTAAGCAAATGTGGAAGAGAAGAGTGGGCTGTGGAAATGAAAGGAATAAAAAAGCAAATATTTCTTACCCTGCATTTTTTCACAGACAAACCCATAACCTTCTCTACAGTCTTCAAAATACCATTTTCCAGTGAAATGAAAATTAGGATTATTTGACAGCAAGCCACAGAGAGGAATGCGTTTTTGAACTTCAGTGGTGTTGTGATTTGGAATCTTAAAAAAAAACACATGTTTAAAAAAATGGTAACATATAACATTATTATAACTGACATTTTTATTAAGAACATGATTTTTAAAATTCAAACACTATTATTTCTTTATTTGCATTTAATTTGTTCACAAATCACTTTATAACCCACAAAATAAATAAATATTATGATGAGTAATTACATCTATGGAATGCATGAAAATTATATGAAATTACATTATTAAAAATATATTGACAACAAACTAATACAAACAAAACTTCAGTAAACAAGGATCAAATATCTCTTGCTAAAATGACTGATAAAAAAGAATTCTTAAAACTTACATTTATTGTATCAAATGGAGACCAATTAGAATATGACACCGGCCTTCCATTTAGCCATTTTTCATAATCATCATTTTGTAACCCTATCCACACATTAGTGGTATGGCCAAAAAGATTCATGGTAATGAAAGCTGAAAAATAAGAATACATTAGCAAATTTAATACACATAAACCATGTGGATAATCATCACATTCTGTTTATAGCTATGATTTTATTTAAATGACAGCAAAACTTAATTACTAATCAATTGTAGGAATTCATTACTTTGTTCTTATTAAGGTAATACAGTCTCTTTCATTTTTATTCAGCTTAAATTGACAGAAATTAGCTGGCTAAACCTGGAATTTCATCATATCATTAACAAAACAATTTTCAATGTTCATTCAATGCCTTCCTAAGCAAAGGGGGGCTAATCGCTTATGCTTAAACTAAAGTATACAATTATTGCCTAAATAGCAAATTAAAAAGTACGGATCTAAAAGGATCTGAAAAATTATACCATGCAATTATGATAGACTTTACCTCAGATTATTTTAGCTATTTTGAAATACTGATCATAAGTATGTCTTTATTCTTTCCATTACTCCTGGTGAGACAAAAAGCTCTGAAAAATCAGCAGTTTCTAAGCAATGAAGTGTACTAACTTTTACAGATATCATGATATAAACCATATAGGTCACACTGAAAAGTTAGTGTCACCAGCAACATAATACTTAAAATGTTGGTTAGTATTTCAGAGAAACGTTTTAATAGACACTTCAGTAAAAATGGCGATTTTTGCCTGATTGAACATTGAGTACGCTACCTTGTTCCACCTCATTTTCAATGGCAACCAGTGTCCCCCCTTCTTCAACACAAAAATCTTGAGCAGATGTCCAGTTCTTCCAGTCACTTGGGCCTTCAGGGATTTTCAGCAAAAGGCACTATAAAAATGTCCCAAAAAGGCATTCATTTCCATATTTTTCTAAGTGAATTAAAAGTTTCCTAAACACACCGAGGATCAGCTTTGAAGATTCTTTATGATTTTATTGGACAGAAGTGACTTTTTTTTTTTTCCCGGCTACTCCAAAGTTGTGAAAGCAAAACCAAGAGAACCAGCTTTCAGGGTGAGTCAGGCCTTTTGTGCATCTGCATCAGACAGCCTCAGAGACAGCGATGTGTTTTGTCATGCAGGGTATCAGAACGATATCTTCTGCTCAGTGAAAAATAGCATTCCTTCTAAAAAGAAGCCAGCCTTACTGCAGAGTTGACAGGGGAGGATTTCATCTAAAAAAATTTCTTTGGGTGGCAGTTAATATGTTCATTTGATTTTATTTACAAATACACTCTCTCACTTTTCAGTGAGAAAGGAATCCCGGGGACGCAGACCACACCGGGTATTTAAAGTCCCTAAATACTTGGAGTCAGCCATGTGGGCCAAAAGTCAGTGAGGAAGAACGGGAAAAGAAAAGAATGAGCCAAAGGGAAGAAAAGCAAGAGCAGGACCAAGGAAGCTTAGGAAGGAGAAACAGAAGCGAGGGGCACAACAGTGTCCAGTGGACCTCAAAAAGAAGGCTGTGGGGTGTGGCAGTGAGAGCTGCCTATTGCTCAGGAGAGAATCACGTCTGTGGCATGGCAGGGGCTACTCATTATGGAACAAGAGGTATGGAATGGTAACTGCTAGGCAGAGTAGGCAAGGTGAAGAAAAGCACCTCCTCACTAAACTCTGTGAAGTTTAACCACGGTAGCCAAGCTACATGGAATCAGAGGGGAGGAGACAGAAAGACAGAAGAGAAAGCCTTCGGCGAAGTTCCAGAGAAGTCGGGAAAGACTTTCTGCAAAAAATATTCTGTGCGGATTATTCTCTCATCAACGAACATAGCCATCCCTGGTCAGTGACGAGTCTGAGCGTGAGATCTGCCGCTGAGAAAATCCCAGCTACAAGAGTATTCTAGGTTAATGTGGCACCCTGCACTTGAGAGAGCATCCTACCCCATCCTTCTTTAATATCTAAGTGTATCAGTCCCTCATCCTTTCCCTACCATCATAAACTCCTTAAAGAGAAGAGACTAGATGTTGCTCCTCTTTGAACATCACAACTAAGAAGGTCTTCAATAAGTATTTATGGAACAAGATAAAAGCCAATAGACCCTGAAATGATTGTGAAGTGACATTCTGAACATTCCAGTGGTTCTCAAACAAGACCATTTTGCTCCTTAGATTATATTCTGATAATGTCTGGAAACATTTTGGTTGTCACAGTTCAGATAGGGTTGCGGGGGTGGGGAGCGTTGCTATTGACATCTAGTGAGTGAGACCAGGGGTGCTGCTAAACATTCCATAATGCACCGGTCAGTGTCCTACGTCAAGGAATTAATTATCCAGACCCTAATGTCAATACTGCTCAGGTAATTTTTCTCAGAACTCAGTTCTGAACATGTCGCCCTTTAAACCCTTCAGGGATTTCCCACTGTTCTTAGGACAAAAACCAGAAACCCTGATCTAGCATGAAGTTGAGCTGCCAACCAAGACAGGAAGTGCATTTTCCCTTTTTCTGATCCTCTTTATCTGTTTGCTTCACCAAGAAATGGAACTGGCTTTAAAGGATTTTAATTTTATAACAACTATCCTTTTATCTATTTCCTTTCATTCTGCCTCTTTCCTCTAATTATGAATTCCAAAGAGTGGCACATACTAATTATTAGGAAGTCTTATCATTTAATGCGAATTCACCTTGTGTTCAGATAGTCACACTAATGAACCATTCATAAATACCAGTGAACCTCAGGTTCATTTAGCTCAATAAATCTCTCCAGAAAACACACACACATACCCTCCCTCTTCCCACCCAGCCTTACCACTGCCCTGTTCGCTTCAGCCAACTGAGGCTTGACTAGCTTGACTATGGGAGTGTAGCCTCCCATTACCATAACTTCATTGTATCTAAAAATATAACATGTTTACTAACACACTTTGAAATTGTGTCATTAATAATTAAAGCAAAGTAGCAAGATGAAGTACAACACCCTTAATTTTAAATTGTTTATTTACTTACTGCTTTGCAAAATGTGATCAAGTTTAATGCGTCTCTCATTATTGATGTGAAGTAAGGATATGACTGAAGCGACTTAGCAGCAGCAGCAGCAGCAGCAAGGATACCTTACTGTATTCTAAACGACTTTTGCATGTAAAACTCTTTTTTTGGTCTCCAAGTCATTTCCAGCTCAAAATGTAAAGATGGAATTCATGATCTTTCTCCCAAATCCGGTCCTTTTTCAGTGTTCTTACTGATGTTGAATAGCATAGTCAGTTATGCTTAACTGCTATAGTTTCAGTTAAGTCTGAAACCTGAGATCTTCTGACCCTTCAGTCACCTCCATCACCCCTTCGGTACTACCGTCTGGACATTCCATTTCTGAGTCCTTCACTGTCGCCTATTCCCACTGCCCCACCATGATCTTAGCCCCAGGGACTTCCCTCTTGTCTGGACTATTGCAGTATCCTCCTAAGGGCTCTTCCTTTCCTCACCCTCGCCTTTCTTGGGTCTAGTTTTGGTGCTGCAGCCTGAATGCCCATGTGCTCACTCAGCCATCCATGTCAGATGCTTTGGGCACTGCACTTTGGGGTTTCCCACTGCTCTTAGCATAAAACCAGGAACTCAACCACAATATCACCCTTTTCTACTCCTTTTGTCTCACTTTCTGTATTCTAGTTCTCTATGCTTCTTTTATTTTCTTCAATATATCACATTCCTTCTCACCACAGGTCTTTAGCACATGTTGTTTCCCTTACTTTTGATGCTTCCTGTCCTTCTGACTGTCTCAGTTAGGTCTTCCTGTTATACACTTCTATGGGACTAACTCTCCATCACTTATGCCAAAGTCGTAAATTAGAGTTATTTTCCTGATTGATTTACTAATGTTTTGTCCCCTCTAGCCTAAAAGCTCTAAGAGAGAAGAGACTGTATTTGTTTTCATTCACCACTGACTTTCCAATATGCAACACAGTTAAATGGAATGAATGAAAAAAGTGCTAGAATTTGAATAATTTAAAAAAGGAGAGCATTTTCTTTAAAGGAAGAACTATGCTATGCATAAAATGAAACACTGGCTAATCTAAAACTAGATGGTACAAAACACTGGCTAATCTAAAACTAGATGGTAATCTAGAACTAGATGGTCTTGAATATTCATTGGAAGGACTGATGCTGAAACTGAAACCCCAATACTTTGGCCCCCTGANGCATAAAATGAAACACTGGCTAATCTAAAACTAGATGGTACAAAACACTGGCTAATCTAAAACTAGATGGTAATCTAGAACTAGATGGTCTTGAATATTCATTGGAAGGACTGATGCTGAAACTGAAACCCCAATACTTTGGCCCCCTGATGCGAAGAACCGACTCATTGGAAAAGACCTTGATGTTGGGAAAGATTGAAGGTGGGAGAAGGGGGTGACAGAGGATGAGATGGTTGGATGGCATCACCAACTCATTGGACATGAGTTTGAGTAAGCTGTGGGAGATGGTGATGGACAGGGAAGCCTGGTGTGCTGCAGTCTGTGGGGTCGCAAAGAGTCAGACACAACTGAGCGACTGAACTGAACTGAACTGAGATGATACAAAGCAGCCATCACCACTAAATCCAGGTCCTTGAATAAAACATATAAGTAGAACCACACAGTTAGTCTGATACACACATACACACAAAGAAGGTCTTCCTCTTATACACAGCTCTGCTGTGCCAAACTTCTTACATGACTCACTCTTCCTGGGATAATCCCTGGTCAAGCCTCTTTTACATCATCAAACATGAAGAAAATAATGTATGAGACATGAGAAAAGCCACAACTTCTGCTATCTCAGTTTTGAAACCCTTAATAGTAAATAGTCAACCAGGCAGCATTTTTTTCCTTAGAAATAACCAATAAGAATTAGTCCTAGGAACTGACAAGCAAGAAGCAAAATTTAGTGAAACATAATGATGTTTATTTAGAACTCTGAAGTGAGTAATGTCTATCATTGCTATCTCCCAATTTTCCTTCGGTAGCTTTTTTGTTATTCAGAACTATCCCCACTGGGCTTTCCACTCCTCTCAACCATTAATACTCCTATTTCCAGCTTTTCTAATGATCTTATAAACCCATTTATTCTGAAGTGGAGGTGACAGATGAGACAACCTCAGAAATATTTCCCATAAAAAACATAAAGGAAAGTGTTAAGGCAAAGGAATAAGACTCTAGTGGTGGGATTTTCACCATTAATATGCAGGGGAGGGCACTATGGGTGGGAAAACACACCTGGGGACCCTGAAACCTCATCCTGTAACAACGCACTTCTCATGAAGCTTGCTGTGACCATATCCTTAGTAATCAAATCCTCTGAATTGATGGTTCCAGGACTCAACTGTACAACTATTGCATTGCTGGGCAAATTTGGCTGCACATTAGAATAACTGAGGGAGCTTTTCAAAAATGCTAATGCCTGGATCCATGCAGATCAATTAAATCAGAATCTTTAGGATGTCATCTGCTGCTGCTACTGCTGATGCTAAGTCGCTTCAGTCATGTCCAATTCTGTGTGACCCCATCGACGGCAGCCCACCAGGCTCTGCTGTCCCTGGGGTTCTCCAGGCAAGAACACTGGAGTGGGTCGCCATTTCCTTCTCCAATGCATGGAAGTGTAAGTGAAGTCGCTCAGTCGTGTCCAACTCTTAGCGACTCCATGGACTGCAGCCCACCAGGCTCCTCCGTCCATGGGATTTTCCAGGCAAGAGAACTGGAGTGGGGTGCCACTGCCTTCTCTGATGTCACCTGCACCATGATCTTTTCAGAAAGCTTACCCGGCGATTCTAAGTATTTAATCAGAGCTATAAACCACGAATCTAGCTATTAGTTATCAATAAAGATTAAAAATAGCCCCTGAGCTAAGCAAGGGTGTTTTAATCCTGCTCCATAGTTAGCCTCAGAAAGCCTTCTCCTCTCATGATTGTGTTTGTGCTTTACTCATGCACCTTCCTATTCTTTCAAAGGAAGCATTCAGTTATTCTTTTAGCCCTAGGTCTGCGGCACCATTACTGTACCTTGCCTGTGTGTGTATATATTCCTCATGTTTACACTCAAGGAAACATGGAATAGAGCTAATCTGTATAGATAAGAAGTTTAGGAAAAGGACAATGGCCAAAAACTACCATTGTAAGTTTCTAAGAATTATTTCTGTAATGCCAAGTATATGACTTGTTATGATTTGCCTTAAAATATTCTTTATTTATACATGGGAGGGATTATGATTAGTAGCTAGAAGAGTTTATTCATGGTTTGGGACTGCCCACTCTCTGGATCAAAAATGTGACTTTGAGGCAAGAAGGGCATTCCTTTGTGGTGGTTCCCTTCAGGGCACTCTACTGTATACTTGTTTTAATAGTTGTAAAAAAGCTTCATGTGTAAGAATTAACTAAAAATGGACTAAAACCTAAGTATAAAAGCTAAAACTATAAAGTTTTTAGAAGAAAACATAAGGTAAATATTTGTGACTTGGATTTAACAACATATCCCTTAGATATGACACCAACAGTGTGAACAACAGAAAAAAAAATCAGATAAATTGGACTTCATTAAAATTAAAAACTTGTATACATCAAAGGACATTATCAATAAAGTAAAAAGACAACCTAAAGAATGAGAGAAAATACCTACAAAACATATATCAGATAAGGGTTTTTTATATCTAGATTATATAAAAATCTCCTACAATTCAATAACGAAAAAACAACCTAAATAAAAAGTGGGCAGAGGAGTTGAACAGACATTTTTTAAAGACAATATATAAATGATCAATAAGCACAGGAGAAGATGCCCAACATCATTAGTCATGAGGGAAATGCAAATCAAAACGACAATGAGATAACACTAGACTAGTATTGGCAGTCTATTTCTGCTTTATTGACTATGCCAAAGCCTTTGACTGTGTGGATCACAATAAACTGTGGAAAATTCTGAAAGAGATGGGAATACCAGACCACCTAACCTGCCTCTTGAGAAATCTGTATGCAGGTCAGGAAGCAACAGTTAGAACTGGACATGGAACAACAGACTGGTTCCAAATAGGAAAAGGAGTCCATCAAGGCTGNGGCCTGGCATGCTGCAATTCATGGGGTCACAAAGAGTCGGACACAACTGAGTGACTGAACTGAACTGAAATGAGTATTGGCAGTAATCAAAAACATGGGTAATAACAAGTATTTTCAAGGATGTGGAAAAATTGCTAGCATACACTGTTGGCAGGATTATAAAATGGTTCAACCATTATGAAAAACAGTTTGCTGGTTCTTCAAAAAATTAAACACAGAATTAGCATGTGATGTAGCAATTCCACTCCTAGGTATATAATGCAAAGAAGTGAAAACAAGGACTCAAGTAGATCCTTATGTATGCCAGTGTTCCTAGCAGATTTATTCATAATAGTTAAAAAGTAGAAATAACTGAAGTCCATCAACAAATGAATAGATAAACAAAATGTGACATGGCATATTAAGTCATAAAAGGAATGAAGTTCTGATGCATGCTATAACATGGGTGAACCTTGAAAGCATTATGCTAAGTTATATAAGCCTGCCACAAAAGGGAAAAAGTTGTATGAGTTCATTTATCTAAATTATCTAGAATAGGCAAACTCATAGAGATGGAAAATAGATTAGAGCTTACCATGGGCTGGAGGGGACTTCCGTGGTGGCTCAGATAGTAAAGAATCTGCCTGCAATGTAGGAGACCCAGGTTTGATCCCTGGGTCAGCAAGATTGCCTGGAAAAGGGCATGGCAACCCACTCCAGTGTTCTTGCCTGGAGAATTCCATAGACAGAGGAGCCATGTGAGCTGCAATCCATGGGGTCGCAAAGAGTTAGACACAACTACGCATCTAACACTTTCTTTCACTTTATGGGCTGGAGGGGATAGGGAATTGGGAGGTATCACTTAGCCAGTTACAGAGTTTCTGTCTGGGATGATGATAAGCTTTAGAAACAGAAGTGATGGCTGAACAATATTGTGGATGTAATTAATGCCATGAACTGTACATTTAAAAATGGCTTAAATAGCATATTTTATGTTACATATTTTACCACAATAAAATAACCTAAAAAACTAATTGTCAAAGGTTTTAATTAAAAACTTAGTAATACTCAAATCCTATTGAATATTTGGTGTTTTGTCATATTGAAATATATATGTAATTTATAACTGGTAAAAATATTTTATAGTTTGAGAAATAAGAAGCAGACTGAAAGTTTCAATTATTTTAAAAAGATATTTATTTATTCATATATTTGGCTGCACTGGGTCTTAGTTGCGGTATGTGGGATCTAGTTGCCTGACCAGGGATCAAACCCAGGCCCTCTGCGTTGGGAATGTAGAGTCAGCCACTGGACCATCAGGGAAGTCTCTCGACTATTAAAAGCAGTATATCTCCATACCATATAACATTTTAGAGAACGACTATATTATTTTAGAAAATACCTCACACTGCCACCGGACTGATTGTATCACAGAGTTAAGGTGATTTGGTAATTCTTAAGTACTTATATGAAGTGGCAGCTGTAGGAAAGGGACAATACTCAGGGTCAGAAAATCTGAGGTTGATTCTCAGCCTGAGACTTATTTGCTGTAAGTTTCAAAAAAACCTACACAATGTTATTAGCCTCAGTCTTTTCATATGTAAGATGGTATAACTGTTCTGTGTATTTTAAAAATTCAATAAAACAAGATACACACACACACAAACATATATGTATGTATATATGTAATTGCCAGCAGAAGCAGCTACAAGGTGGGAGAAACTCAAATGTCCATTGATGGATAAGNATGTTATTAGCCTCAGTCTTTTCATATGTAAGATGGTATAACTGTTCTGTGTATTTTAAAAATTCAATAAAACAAGATACACACACACACAAACATATATGTATGTATATATGTAATTGCCAGCAGAAGCAGCTACAAGGTGGGAGAAACTCAAATGTCCATTGATGGATAAGTGGAAAAACAAAATGTGTTATGTACATACGATGGAATATTATTCAGTCTTCAAGAGGAAGGAAATTCTGACACTTGCTACAATATGGGTGAGCCTGGAGGACACTTCTAAGTGAAATAAGCCAGTTACAAAAGGACAAGTACTATATGATTCCACTCACATCTGGTATCTGAAGCTGTCAAATTAGTAAAGACAAAGTAAAGTAGTGCTTGCCAGGGGCTGCGAAGAGGGAGAATGAGAGGCTGTTGTTTAATGGGTTTAGAGTTTCAGTTTTACAAGATGAAAAAGGTCTGCAGAGTCGTTGCACAGCAGTATGCATATGGTGGTGGTCTACGTCGCCAAGTCGTGTCTGGCTCTTGCAGCCCCGTGGACTGTAGCCCGCCAGGCTTCCCTGTCCATGGGATTTTCCAGGCAAGAATACTGGAGTGGATTGCCATTTCTTTCTCCAGGAGATCTTCCCGACCCAGGAATCGAACCCAGGTCTCCGGCATTGTAGGCAGATTCTTTACCGACTGAGCTATAAGGGAAGCATATTCTTAACACTAAAAGTGATTAGGATGGTAAATTCTATGTTATGTGAATTTTACCACAATTAAAAATATCAGTCCCAAATAGTATGTGCTCAATAAATATGTATTAAATACACATGACCTCATAACAATGAGAGGAAGATTGCAAGGGAGAGAATGCCCTGCCAATGTAACTAAACATATAGACTGAAAATGCCCATGCTGGAGGAGCAATTTCATATTAGTATATGAAATTATGACACAGTTTGAGCTTTTTAATTATCAAAGATTTAAACATCTATAATTTGAGATGCATTTTAACTACTTCCACCTAAGGCCTATAAAGTAATTTTATTTAAAACAAGGAATGGAGGGGAAATTTTGGCCTTAATTGGAGACAGTATCAAAAATAATAAATCTGGCTTACAATATCCCCACTGGCCACTTTAAAAAAAAATCGATTCTTCATGGAAGCACCAGCTTTATGCGGCTCAAGACAAAGTTGACTGAGCTACGTTATTAGTCGCTCAATTCACAAGGCGTGTAGAGCTCCATGTGGGCTCCAGGCAGAAGGACACAAAAGAAGAAAACAGTCTGGGCCCTCTGGAGTTGACAGCTCATTTGGAACATGGCCTAGATACACACATACACACGTGTGCATGCACACACATCACACCTAAATGAAATAGTCATACAGCACAAAGAATGACAATGTCAGTGGCAAAAACTGAGTATACAAATGAAGGGTGGTGTCAAAGCTGTTTTTGACAAAACCATCTTATTTCAAGAGATCTGTCCCTAAATAGAAAACTTCTCAAATCCCTTGAAAATTGTGACAAAAAAATTCCAGGTCCAATGGACAACTCATGGTTTTTCAAAGCCAGGCCCACTTTTGATTACATTCTAAAATTAACATCTACAAAAGAAAAACAAAAGCAACTTTTTGAAAACAAGTTTACCTTATAGTCAAAATATAACCATCCTTTGGGACATGTTCCATGTTGTTTTGGAATATCTTTCTTTTTTTCTATGACCCAAACCTTTTTTCGCTTACAGATGCTAGGCATAGAAATCGAACACTCTTCACTAGCCCAGAGACCTGGAGGAGAAAATGGTTAGAAATAATAGAAAATAATGGTGATGTAGAAATTCTGTAATGGTCAATTTTTTTGTGACTGCTTTGGTTTACCATACTTTTTTAAATCTGGAAATTGAACTATATTTAACTACTAACTATAGAGTTCTCTGTGACAAGAGCTAACTGGGGAAAATGCCAAATCAGTAATTCTAATTTAAGAATGTAGAAATTTTGCAAATGCAAGAAAAATGCAAACAAATATTGGAAATGAAATCACAGCACTGTTGAAAGTTTTAAGAACATTTGACTTGTTTAACAAAGGATATTTTTGTAGACTAACATTTTTGTTTTACTAAGAGTGCAAGCTTTAATCAGTTGTTGCCATGTGAGACTGGGGGCCTGCTATTTCCAAATCTCCTAATTTTTAATAAAAGCCAGAAAATATGAATTTTTGAAAGATTAAGATAAATATTCTTTGTTTTAAAGTATTCCACTTCAAGATAAAAAGAAGGAAAAGATTCTAAAATAATAGACGATCATTTCTACTCTAAATCTTAAAAATATAATAATTTAGAAAACATTTTTAGAAAAAATAACTCAGGAACTTCCAAGGAAGAAGCACTTTTCAACACTGACCCTTGAACAAAACACACACTAATTAGAGACATGCCCGCAGGAAGATGTATCCCAAAGTCCTCAGTCTCTTAGAAAATAATTAGAAAGTCTTTATTTTCAGAGTAAAGGTTATAGAATGTATTTCATTAGCATTCAAGTCATAAGTTCCAGAACAGGACTAGGGTGCACGTAAATTGCAGGGGAAGATTCTGCTTTCTAGTGTGAGGGGTATGAGCCAAAAAGATATTGGCATTTTGAAGGAGGGGCTGGAATGCTATTTTCAATTCAGATTAGCTGCTCTTCTTCCAGAATCACAAACAGCCTTTCTGTAGGCTGTTGTGACACCTGCTGGCAAAAGCGAGCTGATTAACAACATGGATTTTCCTCTCCTTTCTCTGCAGTTGCCCTTAAGCCAGAGATGGCTTTCCAAAGTTTTACTTCTCCTGACTTGGGAGGATCTGTTAGGAACATCATTACCTTTTACTGGATAGAAAGCAGAATGGATATGAGTGGACAATCAACCCCAATAACACTGCACTGATGCATAGAAAAAAAAAACCCATCTTAGACATACATGTACCTCTAAGTCTAACTGACAGAGCAATGGTGTTTTAAGGCAAGCAGCAATTAAGGCCAAATGTGTAAAAAAAAAAAAGACAGTGAATTCAGGGAAAATTTTTCTTAAATGGAAAAAAATTTCAGAGGTTAAAGTTCTGACCAATTATACACTGGATACTACAAAGAGATTTTTTAAAATGGGCCCATATTGAAATTTCATAGAGAACAGTATTAGGCAAGTTTTGGACCCATTTCAGTGGGCACATTTTTGGTAGTTTTGGTTCAAGATTAAGGACTTATCTAGATGTAAATTATTTTCAAGAACATGAATGCATGGAACAAGCTGTAGGAAATTAAGACTGATGAAATTAAATACACGCGGTTGAAAAGCAAAATAACCAAACAGAACCTTCTCACTGAATTAATGCAATTAAAAGGAGACTTCAAGTCTTCTGAAAATTATGTTTGCATTATAAACCCCAAAATGGATTAATAAAATAACCTGTTACAGATGAAATGAAGCCACACCTCTGGCTCTCATTAAGGCCCATAGATCTTTCTTTTCCTTTGTCCCAGTTCTGATATATTACTGGTGATCCATCTCTCCAACTGCAAGAAAATTAAGAAATTAAAAGTCTTCTTTCGTTCTGCACATTCAGTCTCTAACACCATTTTTGGAGTTCTGGGGTATGGACTGGAGGCATAATTATTTTATTAAATTAAAAAAAATACTCATGTCTTTAGCTAGGGAAATGAAAATTTATAAGTTAAAGATAATGTTTGAAAGCTATTCAACAAATTAACCACTAAGATCTAGTCCAATAACTCTGAGAATAAAAAACCTGTCAAACAGGGTTAAATGCAAATTAATCTAGGTCCATACCGAAATTCATCATTGGCTCTTTCTTCCCGAAGTCCAATCCACCAATTTACACCATACTTTGATAGCTATTTAAAAAAGAGAGAGAATCTCAGCATTTATTCTACTTGTTTTCCCTTTACACTATTAAGATTAATGGGGTTGCTGTTAATAGCTTTCTATTCTTCAGTATTTTACCCAGTTATTTAAAGAGGAGTACACTAAGGTCAAGCATCTTGAGAAAACCTGAAACTTCATTTTTCTAAACTACTCCCTCCTCATTATAGAAGAAAATTGGAATCAAATATTTAAAATAATTTTAGTTTCATACATAACTTTGTTACAATGTTTCTTATATATGAGAAAATAAATTTTCTAACTCTCATAGTAGGGATTTATAAAGTAATATTGTAAAGTGAAATAGAATGTGAATTCCTTTTTAAACTAAAAGTTTAGTGACTTATTCTCTCAATGATTTATAAAAATTTACTGCAAAACTATAATACTTGAAAAACAATTCGAGGCATAAAGACCTCAATAGTAACAAGAACTTGTATTTTAGGCATTAGTCTGATTGTAAGTATTAGCACTCTCCCCCATTCAAAAGGAAACTACAGTATAGGACAAAAGAATACTGCAGTATTTCCAGTGTTTGACAACTAGAAAATTATCCTTTCTATATTTTATTAATTTATGCCATTATTTATCACATAGATCTCAGTACAATAAAGAATAAACTTGAAACATCATAGACATGCATGTGCATATACACATTAGACCAGATGTAGTACTGGACTTACGACCCAGGAAATTGAAATTCCCTCTTCAACTATAAAGAAAGAAGAGGCATTAAGGCATTTCTCTAAGGCCTCTAAATCAATATTGTTTATTGTGTGTGTGCTGTGTGTGAAATGTAACTTAATTTTTTATGCTAAAAACCTGTTAATTTGAAGGCATTGTACATTAAAATTTTCACTTTCATTTCTTCTGTAAAGACTTGGAGATGCATTTTTAAAATATATTTTTTTTCCCATGTGAATTTCAAGTCATCATAAAACAGAACCTAATAGCTCTCTAACATTCTAATTTATACATGAGTATTTTTACTCCTTAACCAGTGTGGCTGTCTGCCATATCAGCAATTTGTGAATAATGCAAGATGGAGCAACTGTAATTTTGGCTCCCTGAGGTGTTGTTTCATGGACATGTTCTTACATGCTGAATTTAGGCTCCTATTGTCAGCCTTTGGAATGGGTCCATGGAGACTGGCTGTGAACTCAGTGGGAGAACCACAACCATTTCATTCAATCTAAAGAGGTCTCGTGTGCAACAATAGTGGAAATCATGGTCTGATTGTTCATTGCCCCAATTAAGGATCTGTAAAGAAAAATTACAACTACCACATCTTAAGTGGCATATTTATTACCACCTCAATTATAGCATGGTAATCCTCCACATGGTACATCACAACCTGTTGTGACATGGGACAGAACTTCATAGGTCAAGTGAGAAGACACTCAGAGTAAAAAAATCCAATGTGAAAAATAGATGTGAATTTCAGTTTAGGTGTAAAACCACAACAATAAAAGATACTAACTAGTATTCTTTTGTATAGAAAATGTGATACAACCATGGACTTCATAATATCAATTATGTTTTGTTACAAGGATTCATTACAGATAGCATCATATGGGAAGAACACTTACCATAAACAAATAACCCACAGTAATATCCAATATACTAATCTACAAAGCAATGTAAGGGAGAACAACCTGTTATCTCTTAAAATGTTCCATAAAAATAGCAAAACGAAATTATTTTAAGGATTTAAAACACCAGATTTGGGGGGATGACTAATAGATTTGATATATTTTTGTCAGAAATTTTTTGAAATAAAATTGAAAAAATAAGAGTAAACTCCAATTTTGAAATGCAAATACTTATTGCACAACACAGCATAACAATATTAGTTCATGTCAAACAACTTGTAAAGTGCTCATTGTTTTTATTTTTTTGGCATTGATCTGACCAATAAGATGACTCAAAAAATTTGTTCTCAAAAATTCCCTTGTGGTCTTCTGTTAGTCAAAGAGGAAATTATGCCTCATCACTTTTCCAAGATGGAAGCATTCTATTAAAAAAAATTCTGCTTCAGACTTTTAAAAAACTGCATCCAGCTTTCTTTCTCAATAATTAGTTCTTCTACTCCCCCAAAGAATGATATTTTTGTCTTTCATATTTCTGAGTTACTATTCTTTGTAGAGAAGCTATACAATACATATGTAACTTTAAAAATATTTAATTACTTCTATTCTTCCTGCAATTATAGGATGAGTGTGCCACAAAAATGAGTGGTATGACCTCTACATGTTTAGTTCCTCATCCAGAACTTCTGGACTGACCTAAGAAATGTAGGTCACCATAAATACTATCACTATCTTGAACAAAAATTGCCTAATATCTACAAATTATGCAGGAGGAAGAACTGCTTTAGAAATATACAGCATTCTTTTCTCTAAATTAATACCCACTCCCTTCGGCTCCCTTGCCCCATTCTGTGTCTCCCCATCTTTTACTCTCTGTAGCATATTGTGGTGTTGGATCAGTCAGCTGCTCACCTGTGATACTGAAAGAACATTCTGTATCAACCGGGTCATAGGCTGGGTAACACTTTTACCATCTAAGACACCACAGGGTTCGTCTGGTTTGGGATCACTAGATCTAATCCTCAACTCTAGATCATGGCACTGGCTATGCCTTCTTAAATGGCTAAGCCCATGGGGTTTTACATTCCATTCCATGAGAGGTGTTAACTCTGCCATTCCCACTGGCTTCCCAACCACCAAAGACCGAGAGAGTGAATTAAGGAAAAGGTGAAGAGAGAAGGGTACAGAGGTTCTCCAACGAGCTAAGCTCTGCTGGAAGGATCAAAGAAGTCCTTCACTGTTCACGTCTGAGACAGAGCTGGCAGCTATCATTTGGGGAGGGACTTTATATTATTTTATTTTTAATTAATTAAAAAATTGAGGTATAGTTCATTTACAATATTATATTAGTTTCAGGTGTATAATATAGCGATTCAAAATCTTTTACAGATGATACTCCACTAAGTTTATTGTAAAATAATGGCTATATTTCCCTGTGCTGTGTAATATATCCTTGAAGCTTATTTATTTTATACATAGTAGGTTATACTTCTTAATCCTCTACCCTTATCTTGCCCCTCCCCTTTTCTTCTCCCCACTGATGATCACTAGTTCATTTTCTGTATCTATGAGTTTGTTTCTGTTTTGTTATAGTCATCCTTTGTTTTATTTTTTAGATTCCACATATAAGTGATAACACACAGTATTTATCTTTCTCTGACTTACTTCATGAAGCACAATACCCTCTTGGTCCATATATGTTGTTGCAAATGGCAAAGTTTCATTCTTTTTATGACTAATATTACACTGCATATATATATAACACATCTTTATCCATTTATCTATTGATGGACTCTTAGATTATTTTCCTATCTTGGCTATTGACAAAACGTGGTCCCCTGGAGAAGGGAATGGCAAACCACTTCAGTATTCTTGCCTTGAGAACTCCATGAACAATATAAAAAGGCAAAAAGATGTGACACTGAAAGAAGAACTCCCCATGTTGGTAGGCGCTCAATATGCTACTGGAGAAGGGCTCAGTAAAGAATGAAGAGGCTGAGCTAAAGCAGAAACAACACCCAGTTGTGGATATGATTGATGACAGAAGTAAAGTCCAATGCTGTAAAGAGCAATATTGCATATGGATATGATTGATGACAGAAGTAAAGTCCAATGCTGTAAAGAGAAATATTGCATAGGAACCTGGAATGTTAGGTCCATGAATCAAGGTAAAGTGGAAGTGGTCAAACAGGAGAAGGCAAGAGTGAACATAAACATTTTGGGAATCAGTGAACTAAAATGGACTGGAATGGGCAAATTTAATTGAGATGACCATTACATCTACTACTGTGGGCACAAATCCCTTGGAAGAAATGTAGGAGGACTCATAGTCAACAAAAGAGTCCAAAATGCAGTACTTGGGTGCAGTCTCAAAAATGACAGAATGATCTCTGTTTGTTTCCAAGGCAAACCATTCAATATCACAGTAATCCAAGTCTATGCCGTAATCACTGATGCCAAAGAAGCTGAAGTTGAATGGTTCTATAAAGACCTACAAGACCTTCTAGAACCAACACCAAAAAAAAAAAGATGTCCTTTTCATCATAGGGGACTGGAATGCAAAAGTACATAGTCAAGAGATACCTGGGGTAACAAGCTAGTTTGGCCTTGGAGTACAAAATGAAGCAGGGCAAAGACTAAGAATTTTGCCAAGAAAACACACTGGTCATAGCAAATTATCCTCTTCCAACAACACCAGAGAAGACTTTACACATGGACATCACCAGATTGGTCAATACCAAAGTCAGATTGATTATCTGCTTTTCAGCCAAAGATGGAGAAGCTATATATAGTCAGCAAAAACAAGACAGGGAGCTGACTGTGGCTCAGATCATGAACTCCTTATTGCCAAATTCAGACTTAAATTGACGAAAGTAGGGAAAACCACTAGACCATTCAGGTATGACCTAAATAAAATCCCTTACGATTATACACTGGAAGTGACAAATAGATTCAAGGGATTAGATCTGATAGAGAGCCTGAAGAACTATGGATGGAGATTCATAACATTGTATAGGAAACTGTGATCAAAACCATCCCCAAGAAAAAGAAATGCAAAAAAGGTAAAATAGTTGTCTGAGGAGGCCTTACGAATAGCTGAGAAAGGAAGAGAATTAAAGGGCCAAGGAGAAAAGGAGAGATATACCCATTTGAATACAGAGTTCCAAAGAATAGCAAGGAG
Source organism: Neotragus pygmaeus (assembly GCA_006410875.1). Taxonomy (NCBI): domain Eukaryota; kingdom Metazoa; phylum Chordata; class Mammalia; order Artiodactyla; family Bovidae; genus Neotragus; species Neotragus pygmaeus. The sequence continues at coordinate 2,145,970 of SJYV01038331.1, forward strand.
AGGTAAGAAAGCCTTCCTAAGTGTTCAGTGCAAAGAAACAGAGGAAAGCAATAGAATGGAAAAGACTAGATATCTCTTCAAGAAAATTAGAGATACCAAGGGAACTTTTCATACAAAGATGGGCACAGTAAAAGATAGAAATTGTATGGACCTAACAGAAGCAGAAGATATTAAGAACAGGTGGCAAGAATACACAGAAGAACTATACAAAAAGATCTTAATGACCCAGATAACTATGATGCTGTGATCACTCACCTAGAGCCAGACATCCTGGAGTGTGAGTCAAGTGGGCCTTAGGAAGCATCACTATGAAAACAAAGCTAGTGGAGGTGATGGAATTCCAGCTGAGCTATTTCAAATCCTAAAAGACAATGCTGTGAAAGTGCTGCACTCAATACACCAGCAAATTTGGAAAACTCAGCAGTGGCCACAGGACTGGAAANTGAGTCAAGTGGGCCTTAGGAAGCATCACTATGAAAACAAAGCTAGTGGAGGTGATGGAATTCCAGCTGAGCTATTTCAAATCCTAAAAGACAATGCTGTGAAAGTGCTGCACTCAATACACCAGCAAATTTGGAAAACTCAGCAGTGGCCACAGGACTGGAAGTTAGTTTTCATTACAATTACAAAGAAAGGCAATGCCAAAGAATGTTCAAGCTACTGCACAATTGCACTCATCTCACATGCTAGCAAAATAATGCTCAAAATTCTCCAAGCCAGGCTTCAGTAGTATGTGAACTGAGAACTTCCAGATGTTCAAGCTGGATTTAGAAAAGGCAGAGCAACCAGAGATCAAATTGCCAACATCTGCTGGATCATAGAAAAAGCAAGAGAATTCCAGAAAAAACATCTATTTCTGCTTTATTGACTATTCCAAAGCTTTTGACTATGTGAATCACAACAAACTAGAAAATTCTAAAAGAGATGGGAATACCAGACCACCTGACCTGCCTCCTGAGAAATCTGTATGCAGGTCAAGAAGCAACAATTAGAACCAGACATGGAACAACGGACTGCTTCTAAACTGGGAAAAGGTTACCTCAAGGCTGCATATTGTCACCCTGCTTATTTAACTTCTATGCGGAGTACATCATGCAAAATGCCAGGCTGGATGAAGCACAAGCTGGAATCAAGACTGCAAATATCAATAACCTCAGATATGCAGATGACACCACCCTTATGGCAGAAAGGAAGAAGAACTAAAGAGCTTCTTGATGAAAGTGAAAGAGGAGAGTGAACAATTTGGCTTAAAATTTAACATTTACAAAACTAGATCATGGCATCTGGTCACATCACTTCGTGGCAAATAGATGGGAAAACAATGGAAGCAGTGACAGACTTTATTTTCTTGGGCTCGAAAATCACTGCAGATGGTGACTGCAGCCATGAAATTAAAATATGCTTGCTCCTTGGAAGAAAAGCTATGACCAACCTAGATAGCACATTAAAAAGCAGAGACATTTACTTTGCCCCCAAAGGTCCATCGAGTCAAAGCTATGGTTTTTCTAGTAGTCATGTATGGATGTGAGAGTTGCACCATAAAGAAAGCTGAGCACCGAAGAATTGATGCTTTTGAACTGTGGTGTTGGACAAGACTCTTGAGAGTCCCTTAGACTGCAAGGAGATCCAACCTGTCAATCCTAAGGGAAATCAATCCTAGATATTCATTGGAAGGACTGATGCTGAAGCTGAAACTCCAATACTTTGGCCACTTGATGTGAAGAACTGACTCATTTGAAAAGACCTTGATGATGGGACAGATTGAAGGCAGGAGGAGAAGGGGATGACAGAGGATGAGATGGTTGGATGGCATCAGCGACTCAACGGACAGGAATTTGAACAAGCTCCGGGAGTTGGTGATAGACAGGAAAGCCTGGCGTGCTGCAGGCCGTGGGGTAGCAAAGAGTTGGACAGAACCGAGCAACTGAACTGAACTGACGGATGAACATTGGGGTGCATGTATCTTTTAAAATTAGTGTATTTATTTTTTCCAGGTATATACCTAGGAGTGGAATTGCTGGATTCTTTGAGGAAGCTTTGTGTTGTTTTCCATAGTGGCTGCACCAATTTACATTCTCAAAAACAATATACAAGGGCTACCTTTTGGAGGATGGATTGTTTTAATACAATGCACATGCTGTTCTGCTGCCCACAGCGGTTTTTGAAAATGACCTTATAAGTCAGATGAGTTGGGTTCACTTCCAAATTCCACTACCTAGCTGCTGCGTAACAAAGGTTGCTTCACCCCTTTAGAGGCTTAGCTTCCTCATCTGTAAGATCTGCTGCTGGCAGACTTCCCACAGAGAGTTCTTACAAAGATTGAATGCCATTAAACATTAGTGCTTCACAGTGCTTGACACTGTGACAGTGAGTATTGGCCAATTATCACTTCCTTTGGGGATGTGCCCTTTACATGTTGATAGATGATTGGTTTTTTAGTCATTCACCTGGTCTCTTATTACTGCCACTTGGGGCAAGGAGTCTGCCTCTGCCATCTAGCTAAAGAAACAAATGTATTTTCTGAGGTCATGATATATAACTCGTTGATACTTAATGTTCTGGTTTTGACTTGAGTGTTCCACTTGCAGGAGATGAAGAGTAGTAATGGAATGCATGAACTGATACTAGGGGAGAGCCTGTTCTCCTGGGTGCTCTGCCATTGTGTCTCTGTGGGGCAGTGCAGTTGTCACCTAACCCACTGGTTCTTGGGTTTTCCATCAAAAGCCAGTAGTGGACCCAACCTGCATCCTCCTCACTGTATGTGTATCAGAGAGAATTACAGAGACAGGAAAGCCCTATGAGATGTGAGGGAAGACATTTCTCTTACAAGTCAAGGGTGCTTTAACATAGAACTTCATTTTAACAGTTAACTTACAAACATATGGAAAGATGATAGAGCAATAAAGGATTCCTGGAGACCGTGAAATAATGTTAAATTATGGGAAAAGAAAAAAGGCTCTCTCTTACCTTTAACAGTTTCCTAGAGAAAATTAGGAACGAGGTTGTTCCTCCCTGGTGCCCCCGGGGTAATTTGTACAGACTGCTCTCTTTTCTTTTACTACATCGTGTTATTTCCAGCTTTTTAAAGACACTGACTGTATCTCATTTTTGTGTCCTTGACATTTTTGTGTCCTTGACAAATACCACAGTGCCTGAGACAAAGCTCATGCTCAATAAATGCTTACTGAAGAAATACACGGAAAACCTGACACTATTCCTGGGTAGTCTATTTCGTATTTAATAGATTTTCCATGCTCCTTTCTACTTAGCCTAGCTTCTCAAAGGATTAAGTCCAGTCTTTATCTGAAGTTGAAATGTAGAACCACTTTTTACCATTTTCTGTATAGAGTCTAGAAAATATTGTACTCTTATAAGTAAAATTTGGAATTTTAAAACAGCATGCACCTCCCAGTAGTCCTTGTCCTTCATCAGTGCTTAATCTTCCTGCATGCATCTATCCACTTATCTTTTTCTAAAATACTACGTAGTTCTATTTACTTGTATTGCTTGCAGTTTTCCTTCCCAGACTAGACTATAAGCTCCAGGTGGGCACGGATTTTGGTCTATTGGAAGCGCTGATAAAACCTCAGCCCCTAGAATGGTAGATGCAGAATAAATATGCTTTGAATGATGGAATGAACCTCACAAAACAATAAAATGCTACTCACTCATTCTTATTGCTAAAAAAGCATGAGAAGTGAAATAACCGACGAGCATAGTAAACCTGTGTTTCCATTATGTTCTCTAAATCTTTCTAACAGGAAGAAAAACAATTCTTAAAAATCTAAGACTTTCAATGAAACAAATTAATGTCTGAAATCTTTTGAAAACAAAACCCCTCAAGGAATGAAGAAGGAGTTAAGCTCTGAGTTTCTCATAGTTAATCAAATTTAAGTACCGCTCTTATTTTGCTGTGGATGAATTCTTGTTCATGTGCAGAATGAATAGTGAGAATATCACTGCGCAGCCAGCCACAGACAAACTCAAAGGAGGACCATTCCGAGGCATAAATATGAAAAAGGTACTCTGCATCCTGATAAAAGAGCCAGGGTGCGTCTGAAACAGAAATAAGCAACGGAAGTGATACAACAGTTACTGAGCAATGTAATGCAAACTTAAATAGGGTGTGCTATGATTGACCTCACATGTGTAATTTAGTCACTCAACATTGAGAAAATGTGTGTGAACACACCTACTCCCACACATACATAAGTATACAGTTTATTTTCACTGGTCTCTTTCATATATGAAACATGTATATTCCAAAGTCTGGGCTAGAGGCATATTTTAAAATCATGTGCCATAAAAATGGAGTTAAGCTATGATATTAGTCTTTAGTAATATTTAATGACATTTTGATTTTTAAAAATATGTATTTATTTATTTGGCTACACCGAGTCTTAGTTGTGGCACGCGGGATCTTCCATCCTTGTTGTGGCACGCGGGATCTTCCATCCTTGTTGTGGCATGCGGGATCTTCCATCCTTGTTGTGGCACGCGGGATCTTCCATCTTTGTTGTGGCATGCGGGATCATTAGTTAGTTGCGGCATGTGGAATCTAGCTCCCTGACCAGGGATGAAACCAGGGCCTCTTGTATTGGGAGTGTCGAGTCTTACTCGCTGGACCACAAAAGAAGTCCGTAGTTTGATTATTTATTAATGGTTAATTTGAACAAATTAGTTCTCAATCAACACAAGAAAAGAGTAACTCCACTGGTGCTATGTAATAACAGAGTAATGGTATAAAGTAGCATAACATCAGAAATTCAGGAATAGTTCTTACCATACTGATACCAGGGTGGAACCTTGGGTCTCACATCTGTAAAGTAAAAGCAAGCCAGTGTGAGTGATGTTTATTTACAGATGTACTATCTCTGAATTACTTCAGGCCTAAACACAGTATTTTGGACTTTGGTTTTTAAAAGATTATTGAGAACCAGATGTTGCTTGGAAAGTGATCAGTTCTCCTACTTGAAGAGGAGGCTCAAGAGAGACCTCTGGTTAAAGAAAAAGGGTTGTGAACATTTATTGAGAGGCTATTGTGTGTCGCACACTATGCTGGTGCTTTCACTTAATCTGATAAGTAATTTTGTTTGTAATGTCACAGTGACATTTCTTCCAGGTTGTACTTGCAAAATACAATGCTCCAGAACATGGGCAGTTATCTTCATTTCCTACTAACTTAGCATATTGCACTGGTGTCATTTTTTTCTCATTTCACCATGATACACGTTTTTTTGCTAAAATGGTGCAATCTGGTTCATCATGAAGGTTGTTGGTACTGCGGTCCAGGCTGCTTAAATTTTAGACCTCTGTAACTGTTGCCTTGGGAAAATGCTATAGATGGTTAGAAAGCAAACAAATAGTAAAGATCTTAATATTTTTACCTCTTGGAATTTTGCATATCCATTCACGTTTGGAACCACAGTATGAGGGTAGCAACGTTTTATTTGCCTTATAAACAGCACAATTTCTTGCATCTTCTCCAAAATAAGAATTGTCTAAAAATGAAGAGACAACCTGCAGCAGATGAAGTTCATTATTTCTTAATACTGATTCTCCACAAAAGGTTTCAAATGATCAAAAAGGCATCCCTGTAGAAAATCACAATAGACTTCTGGAGGAAGCAAGTTATGATGCCAGTTAAAGGTGGTTCCACATTTGTGAAAAGCAAGCTAATGAAAACTTTGGCATTTTTTCTTGAAGATTCTTTTTCTGTTTTTTTAAAGAGAGGCATGCTACTCCTTTCTCCAGAAGGAATAAGTCAGATGAACTTGCACTGTTTTCTCACTTACGGTTAGGCTAGCTTTGGGATCTTGGGTAAACTTTTTAGTGGCTCAAGGATATTTCAGAATTGAATCTCATCTTTGATGTAGATTCTTTTGCTTTTAGTCTCTAATACTAAGTCAACCCTAGCTTTAATCAAGAATTTCTATGAATGAACACACAACATGAGTATTGACTAGAGATTCAAACTTCTCAATGATTTAGTGACTGCTCAGCTCAGTTGCTTCAGTCGTGTCCAACTCTGTGCGACCCCATAGACGGCAGCCCACCAGGCTCCACCGTCCCTGGGATTCTCCAGGCAAGAACACTGGAGTGGGTTGCCATTGCCTTCTCCAATGCATGAAAGTGAAAACTGAAAGTGAAGTCGCTCAGTTGTGTCCAACTCTTTGGGACCCCATGGACTGCAGCCCACCAGGCTCCTCCGTCCGTGGGATTTTCCAGGCAAGAGTACTGGAGTGGGGTGCCATCGCCTTCTCCGATTTAGTGACTACTTGATAGAAATGTGGACTGACCATGAGTAAGACTCAGGTAAAAACCTGAAAAAAGAAGAAAGGGTTTTGAAATGATTTATGCTTCCCTGGTAGCTGAGGGGTGAAGAATCTGCCTGCAATGCAGGAGACACAGGTTTGATCTCTCTCTGGGTTGTGAAGATCCCCTAGAGAAGGAAATGGCAACCCACTCCAGTATTCTTGCCTGGGAAATGCTATGGACAGAGGAGCTTGGCAGGCTATATAGTCCATGAGGTCACAATAGTTGGACACAACTTAGCTACTAAACCACCAGCACATACTCACCTTCAAATATGTACAAAGTCATGCAATAATTCATCTAATGTATATATATATAAATAAAGTTCAGATTCAGAGAATGGTATGAGTTTGATATTTATTCTATCCAGAGGGAAGCGGTGAGGGACTCAGTCCACTGCTTCATGGCTTTATCTCATTGATTCTGAACCAAATTGTCTATGCCTCTCCTATTACTAATAAGTTTGTTTGTTTTACTAGAAGACATTGTCGACCTCTATGCACCACACTGTATTTTCCAAGTGCCATATTGACATTAACCACCCAACTGTGCTATGTGGTGGCTGCCATGAATGGGGCAGGTCAACCCTGCTTTATGCTCCTTCCACTCTCTGGGCCTTGGCTTCATCATCAGCAGAACAGATGGGTGAGGCCAGGTCATCTCCAAGACCTCTTCATGACCTCTGGTCCTGATGTCTTTTTCAAAGAAGCAGTACTGGCATGGTATGTATATATATATATATATATTTCCAACTAGCACACTCATTATTTTTATTCCCACTTAAGCATATAGTTTTTCTGCAAACCATTTCCTTGCTACAGATTTGAACACCATCTATGTATCAGGTCTAAAGATCCCCTTTCTCTTTTGATCTTTACTATGTCAAAATTTGGCTGCTGCTATTTTGCCAATGAGGAGACTTTATGACATTGTGGCTTTGGAGGCAGACAACCTGTATACAAATGCTGTCTCTCTTATGTATTATTTTAGGGAAACTACTTAATCATTTACCCACTATTGTTGAATCACTGTAGTGATGAAAAGAGATCATGCAGGATTGCACTCAACTCAGTGCTCAGAACTTAACTGGGACTCAATGAATAGGAGCTGTATTAAATGCTCACTGCAGGCTGTTGCTAACCCCAGTTCACTGGTGAAACTAAATAATTTGATTTTTCTTGAGCCTTCAGATGGATCTCATTTTAATCTGGGTTACTGCTTCAGTTTTTTTTCCCCCTATCATGAGGAAGATCTCAGAAGTCCTCACTGTGTCTGAAAAAAAAAAAAATGTAATTGTGAGTTCCTTTTTTCCTTCATGAGGCTTTTACACATGTGAGGCTGAATGAGAAACATTTTTTTTTTTCCTCCCAAATAATTTTGTTTGACTNGCTTATTTCCCCTTGCCTGCAGCAACCCTTTCACATCCTTAATCTCAAGTCTTCTGCTCTGCCTTCTTTCATCTCTCTCTTCCCCTTCTCCATGGAGAAAAGTGAAGCTTTTGGGTCAGGAAAGGTGAGCTTTCATGGAGTTCTGCTTATCTGCCTGAGACCACATTAGGCATTTTATATGGTCTTTTCCCTATTTAACTTGAAAAACCTCTTTGAGGTGGATATTAGTGTCTACAGTTAGCTAATGGAAAAACCAAGGCTCAGAGGTGTAGTATCTTGTTTAGGGCCACATAATACTTCAATAGGGTTGATCTGGAATTTGAAGCCAGATTTAACTGAGTCTACCATGAAATAATGTCAAGGTGCAGAGGAGGTGGACATTCAGTAAATAACCGTTGAATGAATAACTGAAACTTCCCCTCCAATTATGCTCCTCCATTCCATGGAGTCTTCTCTTTCCCCTGGTCATACTTCTCTCCTTTGTGAACCCAAAGTATTTCCTTGAGATCTACTATCACATTTTAGTGTGTATGACAGTTACTGATATATTTATAAAAAGATACAGAATTACCAAAAGGGTACTCAGAAATAAGGCTGCTCATTCTCATTTAGGTGTTGGTTCATTTCAGAATTCTGATGAGACTTAAAATGGATAATTATCTATCTGTTGGATGGATAGGGTCCCCCTGGCCATGTATAGCACACTTTCAAGAAAATAGGTCTGACCTGCTCTACTGCATTCCCATTCTCCTTGTCACTGACAGAAGATTTCCATTGACTTGAGACAATTGGGGGCAATACTTTGGAGTTATCCTGTGAGTGAGGCACTCCTTCTTGCAGTGGTATCTAGATACAGAAACAACTTTCTTCACAGAGCCTGAGTTATGGATGGATGCAAAATTGTGATTTCCATTTTTTTTTCTATAAAACACCTGTGAAACTCTAATAGTATTTGGAAGGCTTTTTTGAATACCTTAAAGGATAGATTAACATGCTTCCTTTCATCATTTATAGCAACCTCCATATATATTGAATCATTAATATAAATACAAGGTACATTTAGGTTTCTAATGCATTAGCTTCTCCCTAAATGAGAAAGGCCCTATTTATCATCTTTCTCTTTAATCAGTGTTACTAGTTAGTATGGATCAAAACTGTTTTTACCTGAATGGTTACTTCTCTTAATATACAGAATGCCACAGTCACTTTGTTATAGTTATTTTAGTAAAGATAGCAAGAAATTATTTCTTAATAGAAATATCCCAGCTATGAAGAAGCCCCTAATGAATCAATCAATTCATTAATGCATCAATCATATGGCTTCTAACTTGCAAATAGTGAGAAAATGAAATGGTCTTTCTAAAAAAATAAGAATCTATGATTTGGTTCAGGTCTCTGACTCTAACTTTTTAAAAATAAAAATGTTAATTTTATGAGAAATAAAAAGAATAGAGTAACACATTTTCGGTGCGTTGTGGGGATACAATAAAAAAGCCCAGACTGTAGAAAACTACAGGACAAACAACACATTTGCATCAACAAATAAAAATTTTAAAAATGACAGGGGGCAAGGAAGAGGGAAACCTAGAGAGGAAAACAGACTTTAGGAGATCTATCCGCTAATTACAATGTGCGCTCCTTTTTTTGATCTTGATTCAGACAAGCCATAATATACATTATATATGTATATTGTTATGAATCATTTAGAAATTCAAGCATTAACTGAAGATTTATGATGCTATGAAATTATAGTTAATTACTTTTAGCTGTGATAATTGTATTATATTCATTTTTCTAAAAAAGGAGTCTTTATCTTTTAGAGCTAATACTGAAATATTTATGGGTGAAATGATATGATATCTGGGATTTCTATGAAAAAATATGGGAAATGGGAGGAGTGGGTGAGAATATAGATGAAACAAGATTACCGTGGGTTGATAATTGATGACACTGGGTCATGGGTATAGATGGTGGTTCATTATGCTATTTGGTGGGCATAATACAAGGTTGATAAAATGGCAGAACTATGATTCCACCACAGATCGAATATTTTGATGATATGACATAAGGACAGAGTCTTCATTGAGTTTATAAAAAGCTGCAGGCTTCCTGTTCAGTGGTCAATTTATAAAGACAGTCTGGGCTGGATTAAGATTCTGACATGAGGACCAAGCTAATGGATTCTTTTGTGACAGGCAGAGAAAAAAATGTGATTTAGGATGGTGTTTCTGCAAATAGCAATTTAAAAGAAAAAAAAGAAACATAGGGCTTTTACATTGCTATTTTCTTCAAAAAAAGATTTACATTTTCATCTTATTCAGAGACAATTTACTCAATGTCAATCAGACTGAGCAGCCAAACTGAGCATCACGATATTATTTTTGCTTCAGGGAAAAGAGAAAAAGAGTAGTGCCACTCAAATAAATTACAGCAGAAACTTATGAATGACAAGGAGTTCTGCTTCAGTTCCAAATTTTAGACATCCAAATATGCCCCAAGGAAGATAACATTAAAAACTAAGAATTTTGTCTGCTCAAAATGTATTAATTTATTTTGACAGGTATAGACATTCCTAACAAAATTCCAAGGTATATTAGAAATGATACCTGTTTTTTTTTCCAATAATAGTGTGACATGGAACTTTACTATTCTCTGTATTTTAAAAACATTCATAAATTTGTAGAATGAGAAGTTTATTTATTGAATGAATTGTGATGTTTCTTGTGTAGAGCTATGCAGTCACCAGTGTCTATACAAATTTCCTAAAGTGATGTTATACACAAGAATCTAATTTGTCTTACCTTCACCTCACATGCCTATTTTAAAAGTATAATTTAAAAATATAAACTATATTTTTAGAGCATTTTAAGATCACAGAAGATTTTAGTGGAAAGTAAAGACTTCCCTTATACCCCATGCTTCATATATCCTACTATTACCCTCACACACCAGAATGGTACATTTGTTAAAATCTACATTGACACATCGTTATCACCCGAAGTCCATGGTTTACATTGGGGTTCACTCTTGTTGTATGTTCTCTGGATTTGGACAAATGTATAATGACATATGTCCACCAGTGTGGTATGATATAGGATGGTTCCACTGACTACCCCCACCACCCCCATCACAAATCTTCTGTGCTCTGCCTATAAACTCCTTCTTCCCCAAGCCTCTGGAAACCACTAATCTTTTTACTGTCTCCATAGTTTTGCCTTTTCCAGAATGTCATATGGTTGTAATCACACAGTATGCAGCCTTTACAGATTGGCTTCTTTCCCTTAGTGACGTGAATTTAAGTTTCTCCATGTCTTTTCATGACTTGACAGCACCTTTCTTTTTATCACTGAATAATATTCCATTGTCTGCACGTAATACAATTTATTTATTCACTCATCTACTAGAGGACATCTTGATGGCTTGAAAGCTTTGCCAAGTATGAATAAAGCTTCTATTTAAAAAAATCTGTATGCAAGGTTTTTGTGCTAACATCAGTTTTCAATTCATTTGGATAAATACCAAGGAGTGTAAAAGTATGTTTACTTTTTAAGCAATTGGCAACCTGTCTTTGAAAGTGGCTATACCATTTTGCATTCCTGCCAGCAATGTATGAGCGCTCCTGTGGCTCCAAATCCTTGCCAGCATTTGGTGTCATCAGTGTTTTGGATTTTGGTCATTCTGATAAGTGTGAAGGGGCTTCCCTGATGGCTCAGTGGTAAAGAACTCACTTGCCAATGCAGGATACATGGGTTCAATCCCTGGATGGAGAAGATCCCCTGGAGAAGGAAATGGCAACCCACTCCAGTATTCTTGCTTGGGAAATCCCATGGACAGAGGAGCTTGGCGGGCTGCAGTCCATGGGGTTGCAAAAGAGCTGGACACTACTTAGTGACTAAACAACAACAAGCAAAAAGTGTGTAGCAATATCTCATTGTTGTTTTAATTTGCAATTTCCTATTTATATAAATCTCTGGGTTGGGAAGATCCCCTTGGAGAAGGAAATGGCAACCCTCTCCAGTATTCTTGCCTGAAGAATCCCATGGACAGAGGAGCCTGGAGGGCTACAGTCCATGGGGTCGCAAAGAGTCGGACACAACTGAGCGGCTTCACTTTCACTTTATTGATATATAATGTTGAACATATTTTCATTTGCTTACGTTTGATCTATATATCTTCTTTGTTTAAGATCTCTTGTCTCATTTTACACTGGGTTTTTTGTTTATTGTTGAGTTTTAAGAGTACTTTGTATATTTTGTATAACAATCCTTCATCAGATGTGATTTTTTTTTACAAATATTTTCTCCCAGTCTATGGCTTGTCTTCTCATTCTCTTGACATTATCTTTCTCACAGCACAAGTTTTATTGAAGTTTTAGTTTTAATGAAATCTAGCTCATCAATTATTTATTTCATGGATTTTTGCTTTTGGTGTTGTATCTAAAAAGTCATACCATACCTAAGGTCATGTAGGTTTTCTTTTTTGTTATCATCAGGGAGTGTAAAAGTTTTATGTTTTACATTTAGATTTATGATCTATTTTGAGTTAATTTTTGTTAAGGGTGTAAGCTCTGTGTCTAGATGTTTTCTTTTTTTTGACATGTGGATATCCAACTGCCTAAGCACCATTTATCAAAAAGAGTTTTTCCCGTTGTATTGTTTTTGCTTCTTTTTCAAAGATCAGTTGACTATTCTGTGTCAATTTCTGAGTTCTTTATCCTGTTTTATTGATTTATATTTCTTTTTTTGCCAAACTATATTGTGTTAATTGGGCTTCCCAGGTGGTTCAGATGGTAAAGAATATGCCTGCAGTGCAGGAGACCCAGGTTTGATATCTGGGTCAGGAAGCTCCCCTAGAGAAGACAATGGCTACCCATTCCACTATTCTTGCCTGGAGACTCTCAGGGACAGAGGAGCAATAGTTCATGGGGTCACAAAGAGCTGGACATGACTCAGTGACTAAACATACACACACACACATTGTCTTAATTACTATAGATTTATAATAACTTTTGAAGTCAGATAGTGTCAATTGTTTGACTTTGTTCTCCTTCAATACTGAGTTCGCTATTCTGGGTCTTTTGCCTCTCCATATAAACTTTAGAACCAGTTTGTCAGTACCCACAAAATAACTTGCTGGTTTTTTTATTGGAATGGCCTTGAGTCTATAGGTCAATTTGTGTAGAACTGACATCGTGACAATATTGAGCCTTTCTGTTTATGAACATGGACTCTCTATTTATTAATTTCTTTTTGATTTCTGTCATTAAGTTTGTAGTTTTTCTCTATAGATCTTATACATATTGTTAGATTTAAACCTAAAAATTTCATTTTGAGGGGTGCTAATGTAATATGTTTTTAATTTAAAATTCCTCTTTTCACTGCTGCTATACAGAAAAGCAATTGACTTTTGTACGTTAATCCTGTATCCTTCAGTCTTGCTATAATTGATTATTAGCTAGAGGAATTTTTTATTCTAATTTTCTACATAAACAATCATGTCATCTGTAAACAAAGTTTTATTTCCTTCTTTCCAGTCTGTATACTTTCATTTGCTTTTCTTGTCTTATTGGATTAGTTAGAACTTCTAGTACAATGTTTAAAAGAGAGTTGATAAGAGACATCTTTGCCTTGTTCTTGATCTTAGTAGGGAAGCTTCTAGTTTATCACCATTAAGTATGATATCTGGGTTTTCTGTAGATGTTCTTTATCAAGTTGGAGAAGTTCCCATCAATTCCTTGTTTGCTAATAGTTTTTAACATGAATGGGTATTGAATTTTGTCAGATGCTTTTCCTGCATCTGTTGATATGATCATGTGATTTTTCTTTGTTGATGCAATGGAAAACATTAATAGGTTTTCAAATGTTGAACCAGCTTTGTATACCTGGGATAAATTCCACTTGATTGAAGTGTATAAATTCTCTTTATACATTTTTAAGTCAATTTGTTAATATTTGGTTAAAGATTTTTGTGTTTACGTTCATGAGATATATTGGTCTGTAGTTTCCTTGTAGTGTCTTTTTCTGACTTCGGTGTAGGGTAATGTTGCCCTCATACAATGAGTTATAGAGTAGTCTCTCTGCTTTTAACTTCTAGAAGAGGTTGTAGAGAACTGGTATAATTTCTCACTTAAAATGTTTGGTAGAATTCACTAGCTGAACCCATATGAGCCTGCTGCTTTCTGTTTTGGAAGGTTATGAATTACTGATTCAATTTCTTAATAGATATAGTCTTATTCAGGTAGTCCATTTCTTCTTTTGTGGGTTTTGGCAGATCATATCTTTAAAAGAATTGGCAAAATTTACCTAAGTTGTCAAACTTATGGATATAGTTGCTCATAACATTCCTTTTTAAAATCCTTTTAATGTCTGTGAGATCTGTAGTGATGTCCCTTTATTCATTTATATTAGTAATTTTTGTATCCTCTCTCTTAGTGAAACTGGTTAGAGGCTTATTAATTTCATTGTTATTTTCAAAGAATCAGGTTTCTTTGATTTTCTTTATTGATTTTCTGTATTCAATTTCATTGATTTCTGCTCTAATTCTTATTTTCTTTTCTTCTACTTACTTTGGATTTAATATGCTCTTCTTTCTGTAGCTTCCTAAGGTGGCAAATCAGGTTACTGATTTTAAATATTTCTTCTTTTCTGATATATTCATTCAGTGTTATAAATTTCTCTCTAAGCCCTGTTTTCTCTGCATCTCACAAATGTATTTTCATTTAATTAAGTGTTGCTTAATCTCCAAATATTTTGGAATTTTCTCAGATACCTTTCTGTTATTTGTTTATAGCTTAATTTCATGTGAACTAAGAGACATTGTACAACTTCTATTCTTTTAAATTTGTTAAGGTGTGTTTTATGGCCTAGAATGCAGTCTGTCTTAGCAAACATTCCATGTCAGTTTAAGAAGAATGTGTAATCTGCTGTTGCTGTTGTTGGATGAAGCAGTCTATAGCTATCAATTATATCCAGGTGATTGATGGTGCTGTTCATTTCAACTTTGTCCTTACTGATTTTCTGTCTGTTGGATCCATCCATTTCTAACAGAGGGGTGCTAACATATCCAACTATAATAGTAGATTCACCTATTTCTTCTTGCAGTTTTCCCTCATATAGTTTGCTATTCTATTGTTCAGTACATACACATTAAGGACTGTTAGTGCTGACTCCTTTATCTTTATGTAATGTCCATTTTTATCCCTGGAAACTTTTCTTGTTCTGAAGTCTGCTCTGTGTTAAATTAATATAGCTATTTTTACTTTCTTTTGATTAATGTTAGCATAATATCTTTATCCCTTTATTTTTAATCTACACATGTCTTTATATTTAAAGTGGGTTTTTTGTAGACAACATACTTGGGTCTTAGTTTTTGAACCACTCTAAAAATATCGTTTAATTAGTATTTAGTCCTCTAATTTTTGTTAAATATTTGATATATAATAGCAATTATTATAATATTATAATAATAGTTATCTTTCCTCAGGGAAGAGCTTGAGGCCTCTAACTCATTTCCTCCAGATACAGATTTGAAGGTAACCTATTGCCTGTTGTCTGGAGTAGGCTTGTTGGAGATCCACAGGAAAGAAAGGGAGCAAGGCATCCAAACGGCTCACACTGAGATAAAGGTGTATTGGATCTAGGTTGATGCCTAAGAGTAATACAGTGACCTAAAAGCTTGGTCTGCAGGGGCTGATTCTAGTGTAGATTGTGGCTGAAACCATTAGCTTCTCTGGCACAGTTTCATACTTTGGGATCCAGAGCTGAACATAAGAAAGTGAAGGATTAATAGACCTGTAACTGAAATCCCAGCTAAGGTACCACAGAAATCCATGGAGGAGATGGACTAGCAAGAATGTTACCTAACTAACATTTCACAGCAAAGTCACCTGGCATTGACTGTGAATGTATTAGATGTGCTCAAATGTGCCCATTCACTCTGTTTGAAGTATAAAGGACTTTTCTGGATTGATTAAGCCCCTAGGATTCTTAGACAATGAGGGCAGATGGGGAAGAGATTTTAGGAGGGAGAAACTGGACTTCTGCTAATAAAGGCATGTGTGATCTTGAGCAATGAATTTATACCTTGAACTTGTCAAATGACTCATATGGATTATACTTCTAAAAACGATCAGCCATATATCACCCCCTGAGAACCTGTGGTAATTGTTTTAGTTGATTTATGCCTTAAGAAAACACTAAGGGAGACTCAAAGGAGGTGGACCACATGGTGGATGGAATCTGGGGGTAAACAAAACAGGAGGGAAAAGTGGTATGACGGTGCCCTCAACTCACGGGGCTGACGTGTGTTCCAGTGTGTGTACTTCACCGGCTCCAACTTCTGCCCTGCCGTCTTCCAAGTGTATTCTCCTGTATTATTTTGATCTTGAAGAGCGATCCAAAAATAAATGTCCTTCGTTTTTACCACACTACTGATCAAACTGGTAATAAAAGCCTGTTCAAACCTTAAAAGGGGAAAAGGAAATGATTATAGTAAGTTTCTGGGCAATAAAAAATGTCATTAAAACATAATGAGGTGCACAGAATGGCACCAGAGTAAGCATTTCTCATGAATTCTTTAGAATATGGGACAGAAAAATACTCAAAGACCCCGAACATTGCTAATAAATGCCAAACAGAAGTGCAATTCCCAGAAATATGTGAGTGAGGAGAATCTGATCCTCAAAGCTGGTGCTCAGTTATTTCAAGGAACAGAGTCCAGTTCCAGCTTCAGAGTGTGGCTTGTGAAGGCCAGAATGCTAGCAATGCACTTCTTGGTGCAACCTGCGCCCTGTGGTGTAATTAGGCCACACAGCACACACCATGCTGTAATGTGCATGAGGTGGGGAGCTGGCTCCGGAGGTGGCGGAAGGAAGGATATTCTGCTTTTCTGAATAAGCATCTGCTGATAGAGTTCACTTGTACCCACTCACCACGCTTGCCTGGTAAGAATGGAACAGAAATTGGAGTAGCAATTATGTCTCCCAAATCCGTTTGTGCACAGGCGCATGGAGTCATTGGCTTATTCAAATGTGTTCAGATGTGCTTATTCACTGAAGATAAATTTCAAACACTAGGAACTAATCCAGAGAAGTACACCCACTATATTTCCCCAAACAGCTGAATGAATTAGTGTTCACTGACTGATGGCACCGCTCCCTCCTCACATTGAAGGCATCAAAAGCAGAATCTAGAAAATTTGTATACATGCTTGACAGAAACATGGATTAAAATTTAACTAGCATTGAAATTTTAAGCTAATTTGGAAACTATCTTGAAAATTTTACTTTAAATACATATATTGTTTTGAAGAAACACCTTTCAAACAATGGTAACTTTTGGCCAGACCTGTCAAGTCACTGGGAG
Organism: Neotragus pygmaeus; assembly: GCA_006410875.1. Taxonomy (NCBI): domain Eukaryota; kingdom Metazoa; phylum Chordata; class Mammalia; order Artiodactyla; family Bovidae; genus Neotragus; species Neotragus pygmaeus. Next base: position 2,163,035 of record SJYV01038331.1, read on the forward strand.
AGGAAAGGCCTGATAAAATTACCAAAGGTATACCGAAGGAGAGAGCAAATTAGACTTTGTCATCCAATTTTGGATTTTTTTTCATTATGGTGCATCTTTGACTTGCTAAATGAAGTTAATAGGGTCATTCAGGAATAACGGAGTCTCAAGGGAAATAACCGGAGGGAAAGAGAAAAGAACACAGAGAAGCAAACTTTTTAACTGCCTTATAAGCATCACCAGCAACAGTGATACCAAGCATCCAGGACACTCATCTTGCAAACCATATCCTTTAGTATTTTCTGCAGCTACTCTATTGATAATCTAAAAGGCATACACTTGAAATTATTAAAGTTATTTTTAAAATCAGATTGCAGTGGCAGAAACTTAGATAAAATATGCTTCAAAAAGAAGGTATATAAAAGTAAATACTATCTAGATGCTATTGTAATTTTTCCTAGACTTTCAGTAGTTAATGCTCTCATAACATAAGATCTGTTTTTCCTTCTCCCTTCTGAGGGAGACTAGCATTATTATCATGCCAGATGGTGCCTGAAATTGCAATGCTAGGAGGCCAGAAGGGCTCTGCACCATGGAGGCTATGATCAGGACCACTAGTCACTGTGCTGGTTCTAACACCCAGGGAATATTGCTGCTGCTTCTATTACCTTGTACTACAGCATTTATCAGATAATGGAGAGAGAGAGAGAGAGAGAGAGAGAGAGAGAGAGAGAGTGGTGTCTGCGAGCTTGGCCTCTGGTATCATTATTCATGACAACACTTTACTTTTGTCCTGTTTTAGATTCATTTAGTCTACTCTGATTTGCTATTTTATAACAATTTATCATTGCTCAAAGCAATACAAATTTGCTTTTTAAATTGGCAGATATACCATTTAAGCAGTTACATATAATACTCATATATTAAATCCTATAGTAGTGTTATTTGCTCAGTTGTGTCTGGCTCTTTGCGACCCCATGGACTGTAGCCTATCAGGCTCCTCTAACTATGGAATTATCCAGGCAAAAGTACTGGAGTGGGTTGCCATTTCCTTCTACAGGGGATCTTCCTGACCCAGAATCAAACCCAGGTCTCCCACATGGTAGGCAAAGGCTTTTACTGTCTGAGCCACCAGGGAAGAGCCAAGGTAAAAGGGAGCTGGGCTTGATACCCTCGATGCAGAGTCCCCAGAACAGAAAGCTCTAGAAGCCAGTGGGTGTGAGAACATTCAAGTCCCGGGGTTTGAGACTGTGGGCCCGTGGCAGCTGCCCGTGGCACCTCTCACTGGGATATCCATCTTGGGTGGCTTGAAAGTTGCTGGCTCCTTGACCCTTTGGGTGGCTTGTGTGTGCATCACTTCCATTGGCCTTCTGGAAGGATCTTGGTCCAAAGAGGCTCCATTTAACGGGTGAGCCTCTGTCTTTATCCCCACCTCCAGAATCCATGGTGCTAAAACTGGGGCCAGGTAAGGCTGTGGAAGAACCAGAAGTGACCCAAGGATCAAAGCCAGGTCTCCTGCATTGCAGGTAGATTCTTCACCATCTGAGCCACCATAACATTCAGATAAAAACAGAAATCTAGTTTTCTGGTCCAATTTAGAAAATGGGATTGTTAATAGGGAAATTCAGCAACTATATCTTTTTTCTAAACCATGTACTTTAAGAAATTAACCCTGAAAAATAGCATGCAGTCTCTTGAGTGTCTGTTTCCAACTGATAAAGAAACAGAGATCATTTTACATTCTTTATCACTAACTGTTTGGTTTCAGACACTTACAGGGTTGTGAAAACTCTAGCTTTAGGTAATAGAGTGGATGACCTTTCAAAGTCTTTTCTGGCCCTTTCTTTTAGAATTCTTCATTTGAGAATATTCCAAGGATTCATAATATTTGGACTTTTTATCTGGTTTCACTGAGGTTAACTCAAATATTATGATTTAAGAAAAAAAAACCACATGCACATATTTTTATATATTTTTTGAACTAGTTATCTTTAGAGTATTCAGTAAAGTAAAAATTATTATTCTTTAGAAAGACAATGATAAAATATTTTGCTTATGTATATATCTAATTATAAAATCAAGTTTTGTAGGCAAATACTTCTTAAAATCAGAACAAAATTAGTCAAATGTTTATTTCCAGTGTAAAAAGAAAAAAAGGTATATCTTGAATTTCCATCACCTTGAGAAGAATCTGTTGTTCATGGTGCTAAACATTAAATTTTAATTAAAAAATGCAATGAGGGTGTTTCTATTGTGTAATTTAAAAGATAGTCACAAAAATGTGTTTTTTAAAAGAAATTGAACTGCATTCTACCAAAAAGAAAATTGTTAAATTAATCAATGAATTCAGCAAGTTGCAGGATACAAAGTCAACACACAAAAATCAGTTGCATTTTTATTTATTGATACTAACAGTGAAAAATATGGAAAGGAGAACAATTCCATTTATAATAGCATCAAAAATAATAAAACATTTGGGAATGAACTTGACTAAGGAGGCAAAAGACTTTTACACTGAAAATGATAAAATTAAAGAAGACACAAATAAATGGAAAGACATTCCATCTTCATGGTTTGGAAGACTTACTGTTAAAATGGCTATTCTACTCAAGGTGACCTATAGATTGAATGCAATCCTGTCAAAATCCTGATTTATCTTTTACAGAAGTAGAAAATCCATCTTAAAATTCATACAGAATCTCAAACACAGTCTCTTCAAATAGCAAAAACAGACATGAAAAAGAAGAACAAAGTTGGAGACCTTATACTTCTTGATTTCAAAACTTACTAAAAAGTACAGTAATCAAAACAGTGTGATACTGGCATAAAGACAGACATATAGAGCAATGGAACAGAATAGAGAATCTAGAAATAAACCATTGGATGTATGGTCAAATGATTTTTCACAAGGTTGCCAAGACCATTCATTGAGGAAAGGACAGTCTTTTCAATAACAATGTTAGAAAAAGTGGGTATCCACCTACAAAATAATGTAGCTGGACTCTTAGCCTACACCATTTACATAGTGGATCAAAGACCTAAACATATGAGCTAAAACTAAAATTCTTAGAAGAAAACATAGGGGAAATTTTTTCATGACAGTGAGTATAGCAGTAATTTTGGGGATAAAACACTAAAAAGCACAGGCCACTAAATAAGAAAGAATAAACTGGACTTAGTCAAAATTTAAACTTTTGCACAGGAAAGGACAATTCAACAGAGTAAAAGGCAACCCACAAATAGGAGAAACTATTTGCAAATTATGTATCTGATAAGCAATTAATATCCAGAGTATATAAAGAACTACAAACCAATGACAGAAAACAAGCACTCTAATTCAAAAACTAATAAAAGACTTGAATAGATGGTTCTCTAAAGGAGATATAAACTGTAAGGAAGCACATGAAAAGATGCTCAGCATCACTAATCATTAGGAAAATGCAAATCAAAACCACAATGAGATACTACTTCACACTCATTGGGATGACTATTATGTAAAAACAGAAAATAACAAGTTTTTGTCAGGATGTAGAGGAACTGGAATTCTTGTGCATTGCTGGTGGGAATGTAAAATGAAGCTCCAATGGAAAACAGTATGGGTATTCCTCAAAAACTTAAACATAGAATTATTATATAATTCAGAAGTTCCACTTCTGGGTGTATCACCCAAAGTAATTGAAAGCAGGGACTTAGGTGATACTTGGACATCCATATTCACAGCAGCGTTGACAGTAGTCAAAAATAGAAGCATCTCTTTTCTATCAGTGGTTGGATGGGCAAACAAAATGTAGAATATACATACTATAAAATGTTTTTCAGCCTTCAAAAAGAAAAAAATTCTGACACGTGCTATAATATGGAGCAACCTAGAAGCCATTATGGGTTTCCCTGGTGGCTCAGTGGTTAAGAATCTGCCTGCAATGCAGAAGATGTGGGTTCAATCCCTGAGTTGAGAAGATGCCCTGGAGAAGGAAATGTCAACCCACTCCTATCTCTGTCTGGGAAATCCTATGGACAGAGGAGCTTGGTGGGCTCCAGTCCATGGGGTTACTAAGTCAGACACAGCTTAGCAACTAAACAACAACAGGGGACATTGAAATAACTGCTATGTGGTTCCAGTTATGAGGTAACTAGAGCAGTCAACCTCATAGAGACAGAAAGTAGAATGGTGGTTGCTAAAGGGTGGGGTAGGGGAAATGGGGAGTTAGTGTTTAGTGAATACAAAATTTCAGTTTGGGAGGATGAAAAATATTCTGGAGCTGGATGGTGGTTAAACTGATAAAGCTTTATATTATGTATATTTTGCCATACACAAAAGTTAACTATAAAAGTGTTTGGAGGATATTGTGGTTGAAAGAATATGGCAGGACTGTAAAAATGCTTGCAAATAATGCATATTTAAATTTAGGAGAAAATGAGATATTGCAGCATTTCTCACTTTGGGCAAAATTCTCAAAATCAAATGTGTTTTGGATTATTTTGTACAAATATTCCATGGCTGATGGATTCAAGGTTTAGATATATATGCATTTAGACAATTATCCAATGTAACTTTGGAATTCAAGTTTTGCATCTGTGGTCTGTCTAAAAGAAAAGTGGCCAGGCCTCAAAAATTTTTGTAACAGCAAGCAAATAAAATACTGTTATTCAGCAGTAAGGATTCATTTTTCTTCCCATCTCTATTCTACAAAGTGTTAAAAGTCCTAAACCAGGAGCAGTTGCCTGATAACAAAAGAAATACGTAATTTGTAGCAGGTGGTTCTAATTGTGCCCATCAAATCTGTCGCTCAATTGTGCAGAAGAGTGGAAAATCAATTAGCAACTACAAGCTTGGGTACCGGTGAGTGACAGGAGTGTCTTAACTCAAACAGGAAATCAGTAATGGAAGAAAATGATTACCCAGGCTGCTAGTGGATACTCAGAGGAGACAGTCCATCTACTGCCCAACCTTCTCAGACAAAACATGCTGTTGAAAAATATTCAAAAGTGTCTTGTTATTCAAAGAACAGTATGGTGGACTTCCCTGGTGGTTCAGTGGATAAGAATCTGTGTTCCAGTGCAGGAGAAACAAAGTTTGATCCCTGATCCGGGAATATCCTACAGGCCGCAGGGCAACCAAGCCCGTGCATCACAGCTACCGAGCCAGCGCTCTAGAGCCCGAGAGCACACCACAGCTAGAGAGTAACCCCAGCTCTCTGCAGCTAGAGAAAGCCCACTAGCCACGAAGACTCGGCAACAACACTAAAGGATGGTGTGGTGTGGGTCTTCATTTCTTAACTGATAAGGTCTGAGTGAATAAAAATCAAGAGCCTGAGGCCCTCTCTTCCTTTCCTCAACTCCCGTGTCCCATGTTGGAGTCACTGCTTTGGATATAGACATGTTTGCAGGGCAGTGTATATGCAGGTAAGCTACCTGGGAGGGCTGGCTCATTGGAATTAACATGTAGTACATGGCGGCGGGTCGGGGGGGAGTGGTGGACTGGTGACTGAGTAGCATGCCAGCAAAAGGTCACCTGAGGGGCCTAAGAGGTCGAGGAGGGGATGGAAACAAATACATCCAAATCTGAATCTGCTCTAGTGTTGGACTATAGATTAGCTTTGGCTATTGAATACAGTTTATCAAAAAAAAAAAATTTGTAGTATTCACAGCATACGCTTGTATCCAGATTTGGAGGAAATGAAACAGAGTTTTTTTTTTTTTCCACTTTCTGCCCTTTGCATGAGGTCCCCAAAAGGTTCAATTCAAAATGAAGTGTTTGAATTCTAAACAGATTTCTGCCTTACTTGGGTTACTTTAGCACTGTGAGTTATTGGTAATGTCACTTTGAGTTTATCCATTTATTGTGTTACTTTACTTTCTCTACTTGTTTCAGGCATCTATGTTCAAACTCTTTAGCTGCTGGCCTGCAAGTGGCTTCTTTTATTTTTACTCATTTTTTTGTATAGCATGCTGGTGTTTAATATAGATAGTCAATAAGTAATTTTCTAATAAACTCTTGACTGTTGACTTTTTGCATGGTCAGATAACATATGAAAAGTAATTAACACAGTGCCAGGTGTGTGATAGATACAAAAATGGAAGAATAAGATATAAAAAGAGGTGAAATAATTAGACCTTTTTCTTCAGTGAGAAACATTTAACTATAATTATTGAAAGAGCATAACTTCATTGGTCAAGCTCCTGAATAAAGCCCAGTGTTGACCTACTGGCTGGAGGACTTTCAGCCCAAGGCTCTCTCATAAACTTGTGGGCAGATTGAACAAGGCTAAGGATAAAGACTTCATTCTGCCTTGGTAGCTAGTCTGGGAAGGAGAAAAGCAGAACTAAAAACAACACTGAGATACATCAGAAGTGGTGCTGTACCCCATAAAAGGGTCTCCTGAGTATCAGATGTTTCATCAGGCAATTTTGCCAAGTGCGGTCAGTCTGTTCCTCTGTGTGTGTGTGTGTGTGTGTGTGTGTGTGTGTGTGTGCACTCTTGCGCATTTGTTTGGAGGGAAGATGGGAAAGAAGGTAAGAGGTGAGAGGAGAAAGGACTTCCTTGGTGGTCCAATAGCTAAGACTGTGCTGTCAATGCAGGGCGGCTGGATTTGATCCCTAATCAGGAAACTAGATCCCACATGCTGCAACTAAGACCCAGTGCAGTCAAATAAATAAATAAATATTTAAGATTGAAAAAAAAGAAGAAGAAGAAATACTGATGGCTTTGAATGTTGACTTCCCATGAAGGGTGAACAGAGAAAGCACCTAGAATTCCTCCTACAGTTTAGACCTGCATATGAAGGGTCTCTAGATAAAACCAGAGCATCAGTTGTTCTGTTTCCTGGTCTTCAACGGATATTTTCAAAGGCAATGACCTCAGTCGAAAAGCAAGTAACTAGCTTGGTGGGTATAGTTTCCTGTGGAACCACTGAAGAGTTCCGCCTTGCTTCTATCTTCTGCCTGGAGGAGTCAGTCTCCCAGCTCTCACTGTCCTTCTGGTATTGATAGTGACACTGAGGTCACTTCTGATGTTGGTACTTTTATCTCCTGCTACTCTTCTGCAGCATGTTGCAAATTGTATGGAGTGTGAAAAGGGCAGTGTCTCTGTGGAGAAGACATCTGTGCACCGAGAAATCTAAATCCAAGCAAACACAGACCAGAGAAGCAATGGAGAAGCATTTGAAAATCCTCTACAGTTTACTTACTTTTGTTATTAAAAAAAAACTCCACATGATACATATAGTATGTTAAAAAATACTTCCCAGAAAGAAAAACACCAATACAGTATACTGACACATATATATGGAATTTAGAAAGATAGTAATGATGACCCTGTATGTGAGACAACAAAAGAGACACAGACATATAGAACGGACTTTTGGCCTCTGAGGGAGAGGGAGAGGGTGGGATGATTTGGGAGAATGGCATTGAAGCATGTATACTATCATGTAAGAAATGAGGCGC
>SJYV01038331.1:2170559-2224315 GCA_006410875.1 Neotragus pygmaeus
TATATATATATATATATGATACTTCAAACCAAAGACTGCAAAGACAGGGCTTAGGTATAAGCCACAAGGTAAAATCAGTTATTTGAGAAATATTGTCATGAATCTACACTTTTTAAAAATGTATTCAGTTATTTGTATTTTGCAATAAAGTCTTTTTAATTTTGTAAAAAAGAAAAAAATGTAAATCAGATCATGCCTTCATCTCCATGAAGCCCTTTAGTGGGTCCTATCCCAGGCCTATAAGCCTCACATTTTCTCATTCTTCCTGCTCCATCTCCTACCACCTTTCACCATTCATACCGCCGTACTACCCAGGTCTCTGTTTTGATTACCAAACAAGGCAAGCCTTGGCCTGCCTTTGGGGTCCCCTGCCTGAAATGTTCTCCTGCTCTTCAAGAGACTTTTTTGTTCTTCAGGTCCTGTATTAAATGTCACCTCTTCAGAGAACTTTCATTGGCGGTCCTGTCTGAAGAAGCTGTCCCAACCCACATTTCTCATTCTCTTGAGCCTGTGTCCTCAGAGCTATCATCACAACTGTAGCCAGAATGTGTTCTCAGTGCATGAGTTTTACTGCCTAGTGTGGAGGCCCCAGAAGGAGGAGGCGCTCTGTCTGTGTTCGTCTCTGCCACAGCCCACGTCCCTGGCCCAGGTGGCTCTCAATACAAGTTCAGCGAAGTGAACAATGAACAGCGAATCAACTTACAGATTGCTCTGCTGAGACACACAACTGGCTTCTATTTGGAAAAATGTGGGGCTCAAGTGTGTGCCAGTTAGTAAAGGTGACCGAGGAGCCATTAGACCATTCAAAGGAAACTGGAATTTTATGGCTGCTCAAACCAATCCATGTTTCTGATGCATTTTCTGCAAGAGATTAACGTAAATTACTTACAAGAATCCTAGTATCTGCAAAGGCAGTAACACAGAGGGGCTGTTACCAATATATACCACTTTGCATGTGATTGCTCCTTTGTTTCTTCATGGAATGAAACCTGTTTAAAGTTTTGCTATAAAACGCCTGCTTAAACTTTTCTCCCATTCATCTATCCATATCTGCTCAATATAGGTTTATGAGTGAGGCAGACTGACAGCGAAAGGTGTGTAGGACAAAGCTTAAGCTAGTCAGATTCCTGGAACACTAGTTAGTTCGTGCTACAGTATGGAAAGTAAGTCTGAAAAGTCTTGTTTTTCTTCTACCTCTAAAAAGAGAAAATAGGAAGGTTGATTGAATTAAGGAAAGGCACTTAAAAAAAAAAAAACTTTTAATAATGTCTAGCTTTACTTTTTTTTTTTTCCTTTTGACCAGGGCAAAATAAGAGCAGAACTCTTAGAAGCATTGAATGGGAGAAATGGGGTGTCTGGAAAAGTAAATAAAATAAATCTTGCCACTCTAGGTGGGTTGAAAAGACCACTGGTGGCTGGGAGAGTGTCCAGTGACTTGTTGAGATGGAGGCAGCCACAGGATTCTTTCATCCCAGTGCAGAGTGAGGAACAATGACAGAAGGAGTTCGGTTTTCACTCCAAACTAAAACCTAACATTAAAAGGGCTATAAAAGTAGATGTTGAGGATTCTTTTCACTAAAAACAATTTACTCGAAGTCAACGATTTCAGTGATTTTGTTAGGAACTTCCTTTATTGCTTGGATTACGTGGCCACAGCACATTACTGCGGTCTAGTACCCACTATACTAAGTTACAGGTTCAAGTTTTGTAAATTAGAAGTTTCAGGAAATTACCTTTCCTCTTTAAAGAAAACCCCCAAACCCCTATCATCATATTTATCCGGCATATGTGAGATATTACAAAGTTTATTAATATGTATTATGTAAAAATTCAATGAATTTGCATGCCTGGATATTATTTGGAAATTTCAGATGTATGTGTCATAAAGAATCACTTTAAAATAGTTTAATTTCTTGTCAACTTTACTCATAAAGAGAGTTACTTACCAAAGACACTTGGCACTCACCATCTCCTAGGAGGGTTACAAGAAACTCCACTTCTGCTAACGAAGTTATGTCTATTAATGCACTGTTGTTGGACTGGCAAGACTGCAAAGCCTCATTCCAGGTCTTTTTTTCTTTCTGAAGTCTATAGCAATTACGATTGTGGGGATTCCAGCCAGGCTCACAGTGGGTAGCATAGTATTTCCAAGCATCATTTTCTTTTTGAACCAACAAAAAACAATGTCACTTTCCACAATTATTTTGACATTACTTGTTACCCACAATATAAATCACCATCAATATGTGATTATTTTTTAAACTTGAAAAACAGAAGCATATGATACAATAACATATAAACCGTATCCTTCTAGGTCTTCAGACTTGAGAGCAATCCCAACTGTGATCTAGATCTAGGGTCTAATGGATCTCAGTGCTTTATTTTCCAGATGAGCTAAGGCACGAAGAGGTTAATCAGACTTGGTAAGATATTACAACCTAAGCGAGAGTCAGAATACCCTGACTCTCGCTTAGGTTGTATGATAAATATCATATTCTAACACATATATATGGAATCTAGAAAAATAGTACTGAAGAATTTATTTATATGGCAGCAATAGAGAAACAGACATAGAAAACAGACTTATGGACATTGGGAGAGGGGAGGAGAGGGTGAGATGTATGGAAAGAGTAACATGGAAACTTACATTACTATATATAAAATAGATAGCCAAGCAGAACTTGCTGTATGGCTCAGGAAACTCATCAGGGACTCTGTATCAACCAAGAGGGGTGGGATGGGGAGAGAGATGGGAGGAAGATTCAAAACGGAGGGGATATATGTATACCTATGGCTGATTCATGCTGAGGTTTGACAGAAAACAACAAAATTCTGTAAAGCAATTGTCCTTCAATTAAAAAAAATAATTAAAAATATATAAAATTTAGCAGTTGGAGCTGCATTTAAGTCTTTTTACACTGAAAGAGGAGTATTACGAAACACAAATGGTTTTTAAAGGATTTTATATACAGTATTAAGTGCATGGATAGACATTTATTCTCAGTTGAAAAGAATTCAAAATTCTCTGGCCACTTTCTCTAGAGGAGAGATAATAGCTTTAATTTTGAGGGTCAGTCTGAGTGCCTCTAGGGTCTCTCTGGGCTCAGATGGACTCTGGGTTCCACCTACAGGAGAACAGTGCCACGATGCTTTGACACTGGCAGGGAAGGCAGCTGTGTATGTGCACATTTTGACTGTCTTGTTCCAGGAGCTTGCCCCCAGGCTGATGATGGCATTTTTACTTAATTTTATTACCTACAACTGCCTCCTTTGTGGCTCAGCAGGTAAAGAATCTGCCCGCAATGCGGGAGACCTGAGTTTGATCCCTGGGTTGGGAAGATACCCTGGAGAAAAGAAAGGCTACACATTCCAGTAGTCTGGCCTGGAAAATTCCATGGACTGTACAGTCCATGGGGTTGCAAAGAGTCGGACACGACTGAATGACTCACTTCACATTACTTACAACTGGGTGCTTCCCTTCAGCACTAACTTGGGAACAACTTCACTGCTAATTTAGGAAACAAGACATTCTTTCAAAATTGCTTCTAGGTCTCTAACAGAGATTAGAGTCACAGTGGAAGAATGTTAGAACATTTAGGTAGATCAATAATATCAACCTAAAAACGTAATCACAGAACCCCCTTAAAAAAAAATGAACCTAAATTTCACTCTAAAAGTAAGATAAAAAGATAACATGGGAACTTCTCTGACTGATGCAGAGGTGGAGACAAGTAAGGACCCAGGGGACCTTGGATACACAGTCTGAGGATACTAGATGAGATCATCAGGCAAACCCAATAGAGTATTGTAAAGTCAAATTAAAAAATTAAAAAAAAAAAGTATTTGTTGGACTTGAAACAGCACCAAATAATCCAAACAAACTTAGCTTAACTGCCATTATTTCTGGTCTTTTGACCTCAATTAATAGATCAGGAGAGCAAATAAAATAGAAGAAAAAATGGATAGCAGCAGAATGTGCAGGAGGGCATAAGAAAAAGAAAAATCAAGGCAGAAGAAATTGAGGCAAGAAAATGAAAGGAAAAGAGGGAGGGACAGGCTGATTAATAGCCATAGCAAGGTCAGCGCATTTTTGACATAATGAAAAAAATCTCTAGAGAAAAAAAAATGATGAAGCGTTTCTTCTACCCACCCCCATATTCCATAATATCTTTAGATTTAGCTACTTAAAGGAAAATAAAAGTTAAAGCTTAATTGTAAGGAGGTGTAGAGAAGAAGGAACACTTCTACACTGTTGGTGGGAATGTAAATGGTGCAGCCACTATGGAGAACATTGTGGAGGTTCCTTACAAAACTAAAAATAGAACTACCACTTGATCCAGTAATCCCACTCTTGGACATATATACAAAAAAGACAAAAGCTCTAATTAAGAAAGATATGTGCATACCAATGTTCATAGCAGCACTATTTACAATAGCCAGGTCATGGAAGAAACCTAAATGTCCATCAACAGATGAGTGGATAAAGAAGATGTGGTATGTATGTGTACATATATGGTGATGGGATATGATAATGGAATACTACTCAGCCATAAACATGAATGAACTAATGCCATTTGTGGCAACATGGATGGACCTAGAGACTATCATACTAAGTCAGGTAAATCAGGTGAAGACAAGCATCATGTGATATCACTCATATGCGGAACCTAAAAAATGGTACAAATGAACTTACTGACAATAGACTCACAGACATTGTAAACAAACTTACGATTACTAAAGGGGGAAAAGGGGATAAATTAGAAATTTGAGACTAACAGACACACTATTATATATAAAATAGATAAAGAACAAGGACCTACTGTATAAAACAGGGAACTATATTCAGTATTTTGTCATGAGCTATCATGGAAAGGAATCTGAAAAAGAACTGTTGTTTCTAAAGACAAAAAAAATTTTTTTTAAGAATTGTTTCTAATTATGCTGGTAATGATTCTTTTAAAAATGGTTATATTTTTATCTCTACTTACTGAATTGAGACATTAATTCCATAAAATTAAAAGGAAGTAATAGATCTTAAGAATGGAAGTAACTGGGCTTCAGGTATTAGATTGTAATTATGTGGTATTCTATGGGGTCACACAGAGTCGGACACGACTGAAGCAACTTAGCAGCAGCAACAGCAACTCTTAGGTACACCTAAAAGTTTTGTTATTTTGAGGAGAAAACATTACTAATAAGAGATACAGAATATGATAGGAGATCGATGAAGTAAAGAATTTTATAAAATGATATTCTAATTTATATGTTTAATTTCTAGGGTAATCATAAATAAACCTCAACTAGGATAGAAAAGGAAGCATATCTTGTTTTTCGAAGGAGAATGAGTATGAATGCCAATTTTTTAAAAAGAGAGGGAGAAGATATTTTCTATACTTAGGTTATTTGCTTTAGTTTTTAGTAAAAACCTAAATACATTTGTTAAATTCATGGTGCCTTGGGAATAACAGATCTTATCTCATTACACATTTTTATTTGTATAAAGACTAGTTTTAGGTTAGTTTAAATTATAAATTATTAGCAAAAAATAGAGGAATCTGAATATATTGAGAGGATAAGCAAACAACTCATAAAAACAGTGTAGAAACACTCACCAACTACTCCATGATCACTGGGATTTAGATATTTTTTACACACGTAGGGCAAGGTAGAAGATGTGTATAAGAGACAGGTATTTTGTCACNATATTGAGAGGATAAGCAAACAACTCATAAAAACAGTGTAGAAACACTCACCAACTACTCCATGATCACTGGGATTTAGATATTTTTTACACACGTAGGGCAAGGTAGACTCACAATCCCGACTTTTCCAGGCCTTTGGCATAAATGCATTAAATGTTCCACAGTGATGTTCAACAAATGGCTCAAAATTTATTTCTGAAAACACAATTGTTTGTGTACTTACTATTAGAAGCAAAAGCAGTTTAATACATATTGAAATGTAGTTTTAGCATCAAGGAAACAACCTTTCTCTTTGGCATATGTAGTCAATTCTGTAAGATAGTATGAGTTTGCAGTTGAAGTCCAGGCATGACAATGAAATGATTTCCCAAAGACAGAAACAGCTGATTTTATTGTTTTAAAGTAGAGAAAGATTTTTCAATCTGTTGCTATTTTTAAAACAGTTGACTAGAACCTTGGCTGTGACCCAAATCCTTCTGAAACCTTGGCTAAATGGCTTACCTTCTTGGTCTCCATTTCTTGTTCAGAAAAGCATGCCTCATAGAAATTCAATCAGGCTTTAAAAAACACTTATAAGTCACTTTCACAATCACGTGTTGTATATGTACATGGGGAATATTGCTATTTAGGCTATGGGATGAGTCCTCAGTCAAAGGTATGCAAGCACTTCAGATACCTGGGCTCCAGTTCAGATAGTTGAGTGGTATTCTGTCAGACCACTGCCAACCAGCATCTTCATCCAGCTGATTCAGACCCATCCATACGTCCACTGCTTCACTGCCCAAGTGGTCTGAAATAAGAGAAATACGGAATTTCAAAAACAAAATTAACATTACACTTGTTTCTTGTTTTCCTATTCCTGGAGCATGGATTCATAAATTAACTCTATCAGTGTTAGAAAGGGGTTTGAGTGCTACTAAACCCCACCCTGGTGGTTCAGAGTTAAAAAGCCAGCCTAAGAAACACGGCAGCTTCCTAAAGGCTCACTGAAGCAGCTGTGAAGTGCTTAATCTAGGCCCCCAGGAATGCTGCCTCTCAGCGGTCATCAATCCATCGAGTTCACGGTTACAAATTTGAGACCATCCGACTTGTGTGGACTCAGGCACCTGAGGGGTCTAGAGTGTGAAGGAGAAAGTGCCCAGGGCCAGTGTTCGGAGGCAAGTCTTCAAATTTAAGGTATGCTGAAGCAAGCAGGGAGATGGCTCCCCAGTTAAGAAGTGGGAGCTGTCTGGCCAAGAGGAGAGTATCATCCCAGGGACCATGGTATCCAGAGCAATCAGCAGCAGGTAGGACCATGAGCTGTGCAAATGCTTCTTCAGCTGGAGGTGGGAGAATGTCTCCTTGGCATGCCGACCCTGTGGCCTCTGCTCCTAACTACTGTGCCACAGCTCCTCCTTTTAAGTTCAATGCCATTTTTGTTATAAATGCTACATAGAAACGTGCATTGACATGCTTGTGTAGGAAAATGTGGTTATCAAAATTATAGAATTAGAGGAAATTTTTCTTTGATTTTTTTTCTTCCTGTGTACGTGAACTTTAAAAATTATTCCAGAATAAACATGTGCTACTTGTGCTATAAAATTTGGGGTAAAAAAACTAGTGTCAGAGGCTTTAGTGAAAGTAACTAATTTTGCAACACTTTAAAATGTTGCCATTTAATCTTGCATCTAAAAGGAGGGCATTGACCTCTTATGATTATCTGCTTCAGAACTCAATTTCTTCTGAGCCAGATGCAGGGGCTCTGCCTGAGACTGAGACCCTGACAGATAAGAGTTATAAATAGGGTGCCTGTCTGTCCCAGTCTGCCTGGAAAATTCATGGCTTATGCTGGTAGTTCCAGAATAAGTATTAATGGCAGCCCCCTTTACTCTTGAAAGGGTCTTAGTTGGAATGATCAGTTGCATGGTCACCCAAGTTGCAAAGAATAATGCATTCACATCACAAGGCTGCAGAGCCTTCTGTGATAGGGCATCTCAATACAACAGTAGAAAACTAGAACCGAAACCTTTAAGGAAAGAGTAAAACGTGTTTTATCATTTGGAGATCCCCTAAATCACTGAACAGCATAACATTCATGGGCCCTGCCCTTCCAAGATTCTGTGGCATAAACATGAGTCTCTTCTTCACGTCTATTTGGTTCATCCTTCCAAAAGCTTTGTTGTTGTTGTTTAGTTGCTAAGCCATGTTTGACTCTTTGCTACCCTGACAATAGCCCGCCAGGATCCTCTGTCCATGGGATTTCCCAGGCAAAAATACTGGAGTGGGTTGCCATTTCCTTCTCCAGGAGATCTTTCCAACTCAGGGATTAAACCTGAGTCTCCTGCTTTGCAGGTGGATTCTTTACCACTGAGCCACCTGGGAAGACCACTATTTGATTAAATCATCTATCTGATGTCATCATAACAGGAGAGAAAATCGAAGATGGATTGATAAGATGGAGAAATTTCCACATTTCATATTGGTGCAAGTGCCAAGTGATGCTTTCAAGTAATCTACTTAAAATATTTAAGCATTAATTATTCTTATCTTAGAGTTATTTTGAATAACCTCTCTGTTTTAACAATACATAGAAAATCATTGTGTAATTTATAAGCTGTGTTTAGAAGTACAAAAATAGTCTATTTAGCTTCACAAGTAAATGGGCTCACAATTCTATAATAATAAATTCAAATTTAAATTTCTTTGGCTATTTCTTGGCATTTGTGGCAGCTTGAATAATTCTTTGTAACATGGCTAATGTTCATCAGCAATTTACAAGAAACAGTAGACTATTCTCATCACTAAAAAATACCTTAGTCAAAACAAGCTTCCATCTTTATGAAAAGACTTCTGTTTTCCCAAACAATCTCCAAAATCTAATCATAAAATTGTGGTGTTTAAATAAAAGTCTCTGACATATCTTATTTATTTCATCTTTATTTAAGTTTGATGAGTAAGTCCAAACCCTCTTATTAGATATTCCAGCAATTAAAATAGATAACAACTATAATTCATAAATAGTGCACAAAGTTTTCTATGAATACCATTAAAGGCTAATATTGATATTGGAAATGGGTGTTTTCCTGCAATATGACTTACTCAAGTTGAGATTCAATGATAATTTCCCACTTTTGCATGTCCGTGGGGAAAGCAGCCGATATATACTGTTCACACATCTGTAACAATTCTTCTGGAAGGTATTAATGACTTTCAAAAGCCTTAAAATATGCTTCCCCTTCCACCCAGTGAAGCCACTACTACAAACTTACAGAGAAATAATTGGGGATCTAAAAAAGGTATGTGCAGGGATGGTTTTCAATAGTGATAAAGAAATAAATAAAAACAAAGAATTTTATCCACTTATCCCTATCTAATACTGGAGATTATCTAAATATATTATCACTAACTTGAATCCCTATGTAACCACTGAAGCTTATAATGTAGATCTTTATTTCTAGACATGGACAGATGTTCATTATACACGTAAATTACATAAGCATTTGTACCCATAGTTGCTGTTAGGTGGTCAATACACACTGAGTGTTCGTTATGCGTGCCAGATACTTTTCTAAAAATTTACCTGCACTATAACATGTACTCCACACTGCCAAAAAGTAGGCATTGTTATTATTTTCATTTGATAGAGGGGAGAAGTTGAGGCACAGAGAGGTTAAGTTATCTCTTTAGTCCTGCTAGTAAGTGATGGAGGTGGGATTCAAACCCACACAGGTGGTTCTTTGGTCCAAGCTCCCAACCTCTGCACAACTGCCTCATGTTTTTATTCAATATCATTTTCCATAGATACTGTGGATGTATGCATACCTGCATTTATGTGAGTTTTTTGCGGGAAAAGAAAAACACATGGCTATCTTTGGATTGTGGAACTATGAGAGATTTTTCTTTTGTATACTTGAACTTTTAAAATTATCCTAGTATAATTTTATTATTGTTATTCTAGAATAAATATGTGCAATATAATTTGAAAAAAAGTTAGAAACTTTTAATGAAAGTGGCTAATTTTGTGACACTTTCAAATGTTTCCCCAAAAATTGAAATTGCTCTATGTAAATATCTAGAAACATTTAACCTATAAAAGAGAAATAAGAAGAGAGTTTAGGTGAGAGGTAAAAAAAAAACAAGACCCAGCTCATTAGCACTCTTTTGACCATTTATGTTATTATTTTATAGTATTAGTTAACATGTGTGTACCTTTGCTTTTCCAATCAAATTTTAAGTTCTTTGGCATCCACCGGAAAGCCTACTACATACTGCACGTAGTGACAGACAGGTAAGATTTTGTTTAATTAGTAAACAGCTTATGTTTATCAATGGAAACAGAATGGCTAAGATCTCCACCAAAGGAGGAATTTGGACTTAACTTCAGAAGTCTCCCATAGTCATTTGTTAGAGCTGCAGGTTCTCCTAGGTCCCTTGCTGTGAGCTCAACTTGTCTTTTCCGAGGTGGAAAGAGAAATGGTCAGGTGTCACATGGAATGGCCCAGGGATCAGGGTAAACTTCTGGGTATGACTTTGGACCATGTTAATAAAAGAATATTTTCCAAGGGACTTTTTTTTCCAGAAGACATCTTGGCATACATGGACATAACTGTAAACAACATCATTTTAATTGTACCAACATCGATGTGCATTATACACCTACTTACTCCTTATGAAATTTTCTTCAGTTTCATCTGCAATACTTAATAAAGCACCTCCTTGCATCTGGCATGAAGAATGAGCCTCGCTCCAGGACAGGGAGGAAAGCAGGTTAAATTGGTAGCAAATGCGTGAATGGAGATCCTTTTCCCAGACTGCATCGCAGCCCACTTCTGTGGATGCTGAAAAGAAAATCCATTAGAACTTTATAACCTTATTTTAGCTATACAGTGATATACTTCTGAGATTAATTTGAATGGCATGATTCCAACTTGTAATTCCTAAAGCTTCAGTGCTCTTATCTATCCTTGATTAGGTTTTTATGACAAAAATCTGTATTGTTTTCCCACTGGCACTTTATGGTAAAACTTGTTCAAGATTTAAAGGAAATTCAATAAATTATCAATAAAGAAGCTCTGACCCTTTCTGGGAAAATGATAGTAGCCATTTTTAAGAGAAGTAAATATAAGTGAAGTATTTGTGAAAATAACATCTGAATTCTTTAAAAAGCAGACAGAACTTTATACTGAAAACTGTATGAATTGAAATATTTATTTAAGACAGATGCAAATAGTCTTTTAGGAGGCTTTTCCCTGCAAATACCAAAACACTAGACAGACTAAAAGGGATAAAGTAGAAATAAGAGTCTCTAATGAACAGAAGTTTTCAAATAAGCACTGAAAACAGGAACATTGATGTTTAGTTTTAGAAAGTTCTTTCACTGTAAATCAACTTCTGTGGTTGTTCAGATGCAAGCGATGTCCAAGTCTTTGCGACACCATGGACTGCCGGGCTCCTCTGTTCTCTACTAATAATTCAATTTTAAAAATGTTTTAAAATTCGTTCAATCAAAAGGAAGAGAAACAAAATCCACTTGCAAAACACTGGCCAAGCATTGAGTAGTTTGCTTAAAAGTAAATTTAATAAAGTATGAAACATGGATCTGAAATCTGAAGTTTCTTAAGATTACAGAAAATAAAAGTAAAAGTGCTTTTGATGAAATTTTAAATCAAAGCCCAAGGTGAACCTAAGCAGTCAGTAATTACCTCAAATCAAACTCAGCCAAAAATTTTCAGAATGTAGACAATGTGAACTGTGCAACAGCAAGAGTGTAACTTATGGCCAGGCCATCGGCTAAAATCTAGAACAATCTTTCCCAAAGTGCAATCCACAGAGTATCACAATTTCAAGAGCTCCCCAAGAGAAGCTGGGATGTAGTGCATATGTAACCTCCTCTGGGGAATTCATAATGTACACTAGTATATTAAAGGTTCTGAGAAGTTCTCTAGTAAAGAAGAGGTTTGCTTTAAATTCACTATACTTCAAACTTATTTGACAATATGAAATCTTTTCTGTTTGCTTTCTTTTTGACACAGTGCTTAGTTAGATGGCTCCCTTGGGAATGCAGAAGTTTATTTTCATGTCTGGTTGCAATGTGCCTTCCCCAGTACTGAGTTAGTGAATGAGAAGTTATTAAACATAAATATATTAAATCTGAGATTGTCTACCAAGTTCCCTGACCTACACATGTATTTATAGAAGGATCCAAGATTGAAGGAGGGCAGAAGACAAGTCTATATCATCAAGGAAAATGTGTAGGGAAGGAGGATGCTCTGATGTTTGAAATTCCCACATTGAGCCTGAGTCCTTAGAGACCATTTCCAGTTAAAAAGCTCTGCCATCTGTGAGATGGGACAACATGCTAAGCATTATCAGGCTTCATTTTAGCCCTATTAATCCCGTGTGAGAGCTGGGTCCATGAGAGAGGAGCGGGGCGGGGTGGGGGGTGGGNCGTATAAGTTAAATAAGCAGGGTGACAATATCCAGCCTTGACGTACTCCTTTTCCTATTTGGAACCAGTCAGTTGTTCGATGTCCAGTTCTAACTGTTGCTGTCTAGATACACATAATACCTGGTTTTAAATGTGCAGTCAGAAGCTGGTGATGGATGAAACTGTTTGGACCATAAAACTAAGTTTGAAGGTGGCCTATAATAGTTAATGTACATGGTGAAATTGTGCTGGATTTACTGATTCACTACATAATAAAAGTAAATTGGGGCAGATCAATAAGTAATAGACATTTATCATCACCAAGTTAGGTACCCACACATTGGCAGGGAGGGGGGGTCCCACCTGTCTGGAAATGCCAACTTCCAGAAACACAGATGTACATGGTACTTCACAAGGACCACAGTACGTATTTTTTAAAGCTTTTTTTTTTTTTTAAGTTCTTTCTTTCTTTTTTGTTGTGCTGGGTCATCATTGATGTGTGGGCTTTTCTCGGGTTGCAGTGGGTGGGGTNCCAGAAACACAGATGTACATGGTACTTCACAAGGACCACAGTACGTATTTTTTAAAGCTTTTTTTTTTTTTTAAGTTCTTTCTTTCTTTTTTGTTGTGCTGGGTCATCATTGATGTGTGGGCTTTTCTCGGGTTGCAGTGGGTGGGGGCTAATCTCTAGTTGCCATACACAGGCTTCTCGTTGCGGTGACTCCCCTTGTTGAGGACCACAGGCTCCAGGACGCGTGGGCTTCGGTAGCTGTGGTTCTTAGCTGCTCACAGCATGCTCCGGGATCTTCCTGGCTCAAGGATCAAACTCGTGTCTCCTGCATTGGCAGGCAGAATCTTTACCACTGAGCCCCCAGGGAAGCCCCACAGTACACATTTTAATACTTTTATACTCTCAAGAACATTCTTAGCAAGCAGGCCTTACAAAGATGACTACAACGGCCATTCGGTGTTCGGTCAAACAAAACACCGTTTGTAGAATGATTACAGGTGCATGCCATAATTTAAGTGGGTGTTAGCACCAGCGAAGGCACTTGTCTCAAATAATGAAGCTAAGCTCTTAGGTGTAAAGTGTAGCCTAGGTTGTGGTTTTCTGAAGACCTTTATGCTTGGTTGGCTGTGGTCATTCTCCTAGTTGGGTGATTCTGATCTCTTTACGTTCCCAATTGAAATGAAATATTAGTGGATATATTGATAACACTTCTGAGTATAGAAATAGCTTAAATTCTCTATGCTCTAAGAGAACACCAGAGAACTTACTAACTTGAAGCTTAAAGTTTCAAGTGAAAGGAGAGTCCTTGAACACTTTGCTGTTATATAACAAATGTGCCTAGTTCTATATGGAGTAGCAGATCCTCCACTGAACCTAATTATGGTTTATATCTCTGATTATATACTTGTTTAGGGGCAAGGGCCTGAAATGGTGGCCACCACCACCATTATCACCATGGGTTCACCATCATCATCACCACCACCACCAACACGACCCCATTAACTGCCACCATTACCTCCACGCCCCCATGATCCCATCCTGCCAAACTTTTACATATTTATTATACCAGTTTGAATAATGCTAACACTATGTCTAGCAAATCGAAGGTGTGTGTCATATAGTGGCCAATAGTATCATNGGTGCTTCACTGTGCATGAAAATCATTTAGCAGACTTCTGAAAAAAAACACAGATTCCTGGTTCTCCTTCTCAGAGATTCTGAATTGGTAGATCTGGGGTGGGATTCAGAAAACTGACTTTCAGACATATTCCTCTACTGATGCAGATGGACCACAATGCAAATACTGGGAAACACAGGCTTGAAATAAACATCTGAACCACTTCCTAAGAAGAGCAGGTACAAATAGCCCCTGGCTACTAGAAGATGATAGGAGGTCAGAAATCGAGACTGGAGAGAATGTCAAAGGGGAGATCTGGGGACACGGTACCTGCCTCTTGTCTCCTGCCTTGGGGAAAGATTCGATAATGAGTCCTAACTATAAGCCTCCAGGATAAGCCATGTCAGGATAAGAAAAGGCCTGATGACACTTCAGTCAATCTTGTTCCCATTTTTGCCAAAAATTGGCAAGGAAAGGTCCTACCCTTTCAACAGCATGCGGATTGAGCTATGTAAACACAGCCTTTGGCAGAAACCTGAATTCTGTGCAGCAAAGCCTGAATTCAATACCTTAAACAGTTAAGATAAAAGGCTTGCAGTTGATCCTGTCTGTGCTACAAATTGCACAGCTCAGTTTTGTTAGTTTTTCCTTGGCTTCATATTATCTGTGCTATTCTTAAGGTTAATCAAAAGGAATGTCTCACATGTTTGCAACAAATACCCACAATCTTGTAACAAGTCAGTCCATTTGTCATTGAAATTTGGTTTGAACTAAATATTAGAATGTATACTTCTATGCAGTCAGTCCTCTCTGCTTGCGTATCACTCCACGAATCTTATTTGAGGATCTTATGGTAACAAATGGAGTGAAAGTGCCACCCTGGGCTTGGGCAGTGACGTGCTCTTCTGATCTCCCTTCAGGACCAAGCTTTATTTTCCCACCTGCCAGCAGACACCTCTCCTTCAACGATTGCCTTGGCTGATGAGGCTCATTGCCCTATGTCACTCTCCCGTCTCAAGAGCAGCTTGCAAACCATGATGGTCACCACAGAGCCATAAGACTCCTACTCTCACCCCAACCAGGGCCAAATACAGCTTGAGAACTCCTGTGAGTCAATGTGGGGGTTGCCAGTCCTGCATCACAAGTCCTGAGCAATCCTGCTTTCTTCCTTTCCTTTCCATATGTATCGAGCCTGAGACTGCTCCCCTAGAGACCTCCTGCAGGTTCATCTTGGCCTCTAAGACTACTGCCCAGAGGTTCCCATCTTGGCATGAGACATCTGCATGAGTTTACTCTTAATCATCTTGCTTTCTTCATAACTAATTTTTATTTTCAAGCCACTGAGAAAACAAGATTGAAAGCTGGTACTCTTACTTTTTTCTCCAAAAATTCTAATGTAAACCATCATATTTCTTTGCATCTTCGGTTGTCTTTATATCATCTCTTCTGTCACTAAATTATGAGCTCCTTGAAAGAAACAGCTATGTCATATATATCTTTGTATCTCCTATTGATTGAAGAAAGATGGCCAAAAGTCTTTTTTGCAAGACGCTATAAATAGGTGATTTTTCCCCTTTTCAAAACACACTTCTCTTCTAATGAACTGAAGCATATTCAAGTCAATACTGATTTTATTACAGATTATGACTGAGATGCACCCGTGTCTGCTTCTCTGTTAGCATGGCTACTTTTGGTCTTCCCTAAGGACACAGCTTTGCCATTGTCCCAGGCGTGCTCTTTCTTGCCACTTTAAAAAATGGTTGAATTCTTACAAAGCCAACAAACAAAAACAAAAACAAAAACACACATACTATTAGAGCAGCTCCAAGCTACAAAGTTACTCTTTTCTTCTCTCTTTGGTCTTTAATATACTCAGCATGTAGTTACTGAATATCTGTTCCCTGCAAAGTGTGTTGGTAGCAAATCTCCTTTAAACGGGATACCGAACCAAGTGTCAGGACTTCCTGCTCCCAGTGTCTTACATGCTTCTTGGTAGCCCTGATCACAGGTGAAATTAAATGATGCATTATGTGATTGCTTATTGATTGTCTGTTTTTCCTGATAAAATTAAGTATCAGGAAAGCAGGTACCATGTTCCATCTTTTTCATGTCATTCCCCATCAGTGCCTAAAGATAGTTGGGTAAGGAGACTATGATATCCAAGGAAGAGGAGAAGCGGAGGCCACAAAAGAAAAAAGAAAGCTAGCAGGCGTGGGCCCCAGAAACCCAAGGAAGGAGATAATGTCAGTTTTGTTACTTATTGTCGAATCTTGGAGTACAGTGAGAACTAAGTCATTAGTGACTTTCTGGAGCCTGTTTCAGCAGATTAACCCAATCATTTGCCTGCTCTGTGCCTACATCAAACTGATGAGCACTGCCAAGAAGAGTCATCTGATTGATTCATTATCAACCACTCCTGATACTTCCTGGAAACGTGACCAGCTTTCTCTAGTAAGCTTGCTCTCCCAGCAGCCACCGTGTTCATTTCACACCTTTCCTGTTGTCTGAACTTCTCATGCCTTCTTCCAAGTCCACAGCTCTGGACTGGTTTACTCCTCATATTCCCCATCACTTAATCCATCAGCCTTCTTGGACCTGTACTATGCTCTTCCTCTCTCCTACAGAGAAGCTGTTTTTACATCCACAAAAGGCTTTTACATCCATCCAGGATCTGGACCCTACTTCCTTCTGCCTTCTGAGAGACCATGTTTATTTCACCAATTGTTTCACTTTTCTGCATCTTCAACCTCTTTCTCTTTGATCATTTCCAGATGCACTCAAAGATGACTTAGTGTCTCTCACCCTTAAAAAACAAGAAACAAAAAAACTCCTTCCCTTGGCTGCCCCACCCCAGTCTCTGCCTTTTCTCTACCCTTGTTAATCACATAGTTTCATACATATGCTGTCTCCAATTTCTCATCTCCCATTTACTCTTAAAAAAAAAAAAGTTTTGCTGAGATACAATTAACATGCCATTTAAAGTATATAGTTCATTGGTTTTTAGTATATTCAAAGCATTGTGAAGCCATCACCACAATCAAGTTTAGAAACCCAGTATCCATTAGCAATCACTCCCCACTTTTCCCTCAGTCCTCACCCCTACTCCCAGCCCGAGACAACCACTAAACTAGTTTCTGTCTCTATAGATTGGCTTATTCTGCAAATTTCACATAAATGAAATTATACTGTGTGGTCTTTTTGTGACTGGGTTCTTAGCATAATGTGTCCAAGGGCCATCTATGTTGTAGCATGTACCAGTACTTCATTTCTTTATATAGCCCAATAATACCCCATTGTATGGGTATACTATGTGTTATTAATGTAGTCATCAGTAGATAGACATTGGGTTGTGTCTATTTTTTGGCTATTATAGATAATGTTATTATAAGCATTTATGTGCAAGTTTTTGTATGGGCAAGTGTTTTCATTTCTCCTGGATAATTAGCTAGGAGAATTGCAGGTCATATGGTAACCCAATATTTACCCTTTTGAGGAACTGACAGACTGTTTTCCAAAGCAGCTGTATCCTTTTACAATCCTTCCAACAGTGTATGAGAGTTCTAATTTCTCTATATCCTTATCAGCACTTGTTATTTTAGTCTGTATTTTTGATTGTAGCCATCCTGTGAGATGTAAAGTGGTATGTCACTGTGGTTTTTGTTTTAATTTCCCTAATGGCTCATGATATTGAGTGCTTTTCTTTGGTTATTGGCCATTTGTCAATCTTTTTTTTTTTTTTTTTTGGGAGAAATGTCTATTCAGACAATTTGACTGATTTTAAAATTGGGACTTTTGTCTTTTTATTGAGTTATAAGCTTTCTTTATATAGACTAGATATAGGTCCTTTATTAGATACTGATTTGCAAATATTTTATCCTATTTTGTGGGTTGTCTTTTCACATTCTTTTTTTTTTTTCCATATTCTTGATTGTGTCCTTTGAAATACAGAATCCTTAATTTTGATGAAGTTCAATTTATCTATTTTTTTCTTTTGTTGCTTTCATTTTGATGTCATATCTAAGAATTCATGAAAATTTACCCCTATGTATTCTTCTAAGAAGAATGAGTTTGAGTAAGCTCCAGGAGTTGGTGATGGATAGGGAAGCCTGGCGTGCTGCAGTCCATGGGGTCGTAAAGAGTCAGACATGACTGAACCGACTGATTGATTCTTCTAACAGTTTTATAGTCTTATCTCTTCCATGTAAGTTTTCAAAATCTATCTTGAGTTAGTTTTTTATATGGTGATAGAAGTTCAGTTTTATTCTTTTGAATGTGAATATCCAGTTTCCCTGTACCGTTTTTTGAAAAGACTATTCTCTCCCCATTGAATTGTCTTGGGATCCTTGTCAGAAATCAATTAATCATAAGCGTGGGTCTCTCAGTTTTATTCCATTTTGACAATTGTCTTGATTGTCTTGATTAGTGTTGCTTTCCATAAGTTTTGAAATTGAGAAATCTAAGTCCTCCAACTTTTTTCTTCTTTTTCATGATTATTTTGGCTCCTCTAGGTCCTTTGAATTTCCATATGAATTTTAGGAAGAGCCTGTCAATTTCTGCAAAGGAGTAAGCTAGGATTTGATAGAGATTGTTGTAGCAGTGCTATCTTACCAATAAAAAGCCTTCTGATCATATGAACATGAGATGTCTTTCCATTTACTTAATTTTCTTTAATTTCCTTCAATGTTTGTAGTTTTTAGATGTAAGTTTTTCATGTCATTTGTTAAACTTTCCTAAGTATTTTATTCTTTTGGATGTTAGGATAAATGGACTTCTGTCTCTTTTTTTTATTTGTTTTCTTAATCTAATTTATGGATTGTTCATTGCTATGTGTTAAAGTGCAATTGACTTTTGTATATAGCTCTTGTATCCTGTGAATGAGTTTATTAGTTATAGTAGTTTTTTAGTGGATTCTTTGGAATTTTATATATCCAAGATCATGACATCTGCAAAGAGAGATAGTGTTACATCTCCCTTTCCAATCTTTAACAGGGACCATGCTTTGAGAAACACTGAGATAAAGTTGGAGAAGATTGGATGGGAGGTTCCAGAGTCCAGATGGGGAGATTCACCCTCAGAAGGAGGAAGACCACTATTGCTTGGGAGGGAGAAAATAGAGATGGATCCAAACCATGGTAGGCTTAAAGAGCAGGCCCGTGAGCAGGAAGTTGTCAAAACTTCCCCTCTGAGGGATCCTATTTTCTTTGAAGTTGGCTCTTAAGAGTTTGGAAGGAGAATGTAGGGCAAGTTTAGAAACTCAAGGGAGAAGAAAGATTTATATGGCCCTTTGGGGAGTGAGATAGAAGCTTGAGAAGAGAGAGATAATAATACTGCTGACGAAGCAGAGGTTGGCAGTCATACATCTAAATTGGTACCAATCTGCTCTATGATTCAAATTACTGATAAAAACTGTATCAGGTGAATGAGGTTCCAGAGCAATGAGCCTGCCAGGCTCCTCCATCCATGGGATTTTCAAGGCAAGAATACTGGAGTGGGTTGCCATTTCCTCCTCCAGGGGATCTTCCTAACCCAGGGATCAAACTCGTGTTTCCTGTGTCTCCTGCACTGCAGGCAGATTCTTTAATGCTGAGCCACTGGGGACGCCTTCACCCAAAGGCTGGTATCCTAAAAATATCTCAAACTAACTAAGCCTGACTTTCCAGCTGTGTAAGATATACAATCAGGACAGACATAGTATGACTCAGAATCACCTCTAAATAAAACCAGAGATTCCTTCCTGTCATCCTGTTCCTGAAGATCTATAGCAACAGAAATTTTATCACATCCCTCTCTGCTCGTGTGTTTTAGTATGTGTTTATTAGGACTAAATTTACACTATGTTCACTTACAATCAACTTTTTAAAAATAAAGGCATTATTCTACATTGAGATAGTAAAAAATTTCTGAATAAGAAAGATGAGATACAGTAGTATGAATCTTTGTCTTAATCTCTCTGTCCTGTCCACTTCCTGACCCCATGGAAAAAGCAATCAGCGTGCTCAGATTCCGGTCTCTGGCACATTATTTTGAGTTACGTTGGCCACCAGGAACCAAAAGTAAAAGAAAGGAAGAAAATTGGAACTGTAATTTAGCACTGTACAAATAAACATTCTCTCTGCTGGTTTTGTAAAGGGCAAGAGAGTTGGAATCTGGCAGGCTGTCAAGTGGAGGATGTTTCTGAACTGTAGGAAGCTGAACAAATAGATAGTCCGGGGATCTAAAAGCCCTGGGCACCACTAAACCCAGGCTTCCACATGGGAAACCATAATTGGCTAAAAGTGACGGAGGATGGTGACAGTGCTCTTTGGAGAATCTCAAGGAGACTGCTGCTGCTGCTGCTGCTAAGTTGCATCAGTCGTATCTGACTCTGTGCGACCCTATAGACAGCAGCTCACCAGGCTCCTCTGTCCCTGGGATTCTCCAGGCAAGAACACTGGAGTGGGTTGCCATTTCCTTTTCCAATGCATGAAAGTGAGAAGTGAAAGTGAAGTCTCTTAGTCGTGTCCAACTCTTAGCGACCTCATGGACTGCAGCCTACCAGGCTCCTCCGTCCATGGGATTTTCCATGCAAGAGTACTGGAGTGGGGTGCCATTTCCTTCTCCATCAAGGAGACTAGTATAGTTTAAAAAATAGTATTAGGGCTATGTGAAATACATCTTACTTTTATTAATATTTGCTTATTTACTTTCCTAAAAAGTTTTTATTGTAAGATGTTTGAGTTACAATATTGTGCTAGTTTCTGCCATGCATCAACATAGATCAGTCATACGTACACATATAGCCCCTCCCTCTTGAGCCTTCTTCCCACTAATGGAGAGAGTAGCATGGAAACAGATACACTAACGTATTCCCACTATACGTCATAGTGGGAATTTGCTGTATGACTCAGGAAACTCAAACCAGGGCTCTGTTTATTTACTTTTAATAATGACATCTATTGGAGATGGAAATGGAAAGAGAAGATGATATAAAAAATGTGACATCAGACTCAAGGATCTAAGGAGTGTAGGGATTACATGCACATATTCATCAACACAGACATTCAGGTTCAGACAGAGAAGGCTAGTGATCTGACAGTTAATAAATAATGAAATGCTTTCGTGCTGATTGGTGAAGAGCTGCTCTCCTGAGCTCATCAAGTGCCTCTTGCTGCCTCCGCATCCCCTCACATTACAGCAGATAAGGGGCTAATACCAGTAGTGGGTGCCCAGGACTCCAAGCCTCCACATTAAGGTCTCCACTTGAATTGGCCAATAGCCCACACCAAACTGGTTGCCAAATGTCTTAATATCACCCCTGTATATAGATGTTACGTGGAATTGCTCGCATGTTGTGAATTGTCTGATGAAGAATTATTGGCCACAGGATCGCCTGAGCCACTTGTCAAAAATGCAAATGCTCATTGCATCTCCAGGACTGGACAAGGATCTACATTCTAAACTATATGATTCTAGAGTGTCCTATCAAATGTAGTCTGCATTTCCAGGCATGGAACAAATCTGTCTGTCCTGTATTCCATCTGGGCCAAGTTCTTTGGAGAGAGGGATCTAAGTCCTAACACTATGCTTAATTTAGTGCTGGTGACAAAGATGATAAAGAGGGAGGATCATTGATTCAGAAGCACATGTTGAAAGGATCTTAGACCTAATAGTGACATGATGATGGTGGTGGTAATCCTGGTGAGTACCAAGTACTATGATAAGTAGCTTAGATGCATTATCTAATGAAACTGATCACATGGACCACAGCCTTGTCTAACTCAGTGAAACTTTGAGCCATGCCATGTAGGGCCACTCAAAATGGACAGGTCATAGTGGAGAGTTCAACAAAACATGGTCCACTGGAGAAGGAAATGGCAAACCACTTCAGTATTCTTGACTTGAGAACACCATGAACAGTTACGATAAGACAAAAAGATAGGACACTGAAAGATGAACTCCCCAGGTTGGTAGGTGCCCAATATGCTACTGGAGAAAAGTGGAGAAATAACTTCAGAAAGAATGAAGAGATGGAGCCAAGGCAAAAACAACACCCAGTTGTGGATGTGACTGGTGATGGAAGTAAAGTCCGATGCTGTAAAGAACAATATTGCATAGGAATCTGGAATGTTAGGTCCATCAATTCAGTTCATTTCAGTCAATCAGTTGTGTCTGACTCTTTGTGATCCCATGAACTGCAGCACACCAGGCCTTCCTGTCCATCACCAACTCCCGGGGTTTACCTAAACTCATGTCCATTGAGTCGGTGATCCCATCCAACCATCTCACCCTCTGTTGTCACCTTCTCCTCCTGCCCTCAATCTTTCCCAGCATCAGGGTCTTTTCAAATGAGTCAGCTCTTTGCATGAGGTGGCCAAAGTACNGTGATCATAAAAATACCTTTCCAAAGCAGAAGATATTAGACAAACCTAACTCCATGCTGCTCAGTTTTAGGGTGCTGTCACATTTCTATACCCGGCTGCCTTTAGGATATGGCTTTGGAAAAGTTCTTCAGAATGTATCATAAACAAGTAGCTCTGGCTTACTAATAACAATAAACATGCCATCTCCAAAAGAATAGTATGTCACACTAAGCTAAAAAATGGCCCAATCCCATTTTCCCATTAAGCTATAATGGAATCTGGTGCTAGCCCCATTAATCTCCATAAATTCACTGAAGAGAAAGCAACTGTTTTCAAATAGACTACTAGGAGACCCAATATAGGTAGCAATATTCTGATTATTATCATATGTGCATAAGAGTCATCTCTAACAAAAACATGATGTGAAAATAAGCCAGCAGTCCTTAGTGTCTGAAGACAGATTTCAAAAAGGATGAAGATCAAATGTGGGGGGAATCAAGATTGATTATAGATGTCAAGGACATCAGTTCTGCTTGAACACTGATTAAGTGATTAATGAAGTACTGCCAGAATTACTAAATCTCTTTGCAGTAAAATGCTATTGTACATCCCTTCATAATTATAAGTTTAGGAAGAGAAAAAGGATTGATTTACTAGAAGTAACTTATAAACTAATTTTCATCCTTAAAAAAAAAAATCCATTGAAACTAGTGTTTCTAGTTTCTACTCTGAGTTCCTCTGGAAAGGAGATCATTTAAGATCCACTCTTTGGTCCCACAGGATGACATGTACTTTTCTAAGGAATGGAAGGAGAATTTCTTTATTCATTCATTTCTTCATTCAACAAGCATTCCCTGGGTGCTGACTATGTGGAAGACACTCTGTAGGGTGCCAGAGATAGATAGAAGAATCATTTTCTTGAATATTTGCTCTCTAAAACTATATCTATTTGTTCTGGAATCATGCAAATTCTCCCAGTTAATGAAAAGAAGGGAGTTTCATCAGTTCCAAAGAGAACATTGTAAAATAAACCTTTAAAAACAAATGATGAAAAATAAGAAAAAGGAAAGGACTAGAATTTAAAACACTTGACTGGATCTTCAAGTGATGACATGAGTGAGGTGGACACGGCCCCCCCATCAGACCTTTCTAGATGGAGAGTGTGTATGTATACATGTACTGGCCCATTTTCCAGGGAGGAGACAACAGAACGGCACTGGAAGGGACATAGACGTGGCAGAAGTTAACTACCCATAAACCCAGAAGCATGAACTTCAGTGCTGGATGAGACCATAAAGCTCATTTAATTGAATCATCCTTATGTTATTATTATTTTTTTTACCAAATGTTATTTTTTTCTTAGAAGTTCTATATTCATATACTTAGTGAGAACCATGTAGGTCTAGCTCTATTTACATGCATTAATTTGTAACCTAGAAAGAAAAAAGAAAAATGAAACGAAAAGATTATTGCCAAATAACTTGAAGTGGTGTCATCTGAGGTTATTGATATTTCTTCTGGCAATTTTGATTCCAGCTTGTGCTTCATCCAGCCTGGCATTTTGCATGATGTACTCTGTATATAAGTTAAAGAAGCAGGGTGACAATATACAGCCTTATACAGATGACACCACCCTTATGGCAGAAAACAAAGAGGAGCTAAAGAGCCTCTTGATGAAGATAAAAGAGGAGAGTGAAAAAGCTGACTTAAAACTCAACATTCAAAGAACAAAGATGATGGCATCCAGTCCCATCACTTCATGGCAAATAGATGGGGAAATAATGGAAACAGTGACAGACTTTATTTTTTTGGACTCCAAAATCACTGCAGATGGTGACTGTAGCCATGAAATTGAAAGACACTTGCTCTTTGGAAGAAAATCTATGACTAATCTAGACAGCATGCTAAAAAGCAAAGACATTGCTTTACCGACAAAGGTCCGTCTAGTCAAAGCTATAGTTTTTTCAGTAGTCACGTATGGATGTGAGAGCTGGACCATAAAGAAGGCTGAACACCAAAGAATTGAAGCTTTTGAGTTATGGTTTGGAGAAGACTCTTGAGAGTCCCTTGGACAGCAAGGAAATCAAATCAGTAAATCCTAAAGGAAATCACTACTGAATATTCATTAGAAGGACTGATGTTGAAGTTGAAGCTTCAATACTTTGGCCACTTGATATGAAGAGCTGACTCATTAGAAAAGACCCTGATGCTGGAGAAGGGGACAACAGAGGGCAAGATGGTTGGATGGCATCACTGACTCAGTGGACATGAATTGAGCAAGCTCTGGGAGATGGTGAAGGACAGGGAAGCCTGGCATAATGCAGGTCCATGGGGTTGCAAAGAGTCAGATGTGACTGAGCAACTGAACAACAACAACTGGAAGTGGGAGACTTGAGATTTCAAACAGACATTACTGGAGGGTCTAATGTGGCATGTGCTAGGAGCCCTGCTGATGGACAGGGAGGCCTGGCGTGCTGTGATTCATGGGGTCGCAGAGTCGGACACGGCTGAGTGACTGAACTGAACTGAATTGAGGAGCCCTGCAGATAGGATACATATATCAGTGTTTGCACTCAAGAAACTGATGTTCTCCCTGGGGATGCATCATGAAATGTACAGGAAGAACTACAACTTAATGCCAAAATATATTTTGACATAAGAGGTATAATCACAATAGGAGGAAACCAGGATCTAGAAGGTGTCCGTGTGATCTAGAAGATCAGAAAAATCAATCAATCTCACAAGAACACACACACACACAGAAGAGGCATTTACATTCAACATTTATTAGGGACATAATATGTGTTGCATATGGGGGCACACTGGTGAACTAGACCAGCATGGGTGCCTATCCTCATTACAGAGACAGAGTTCAGGGAGTGGAGAAAGTATAGATGGAGAGGTGAAGGGTCACACCAGGGAAACTGTGGACAGAGCAAAAGTTACCAGAGCTGAGAGGTGATGAAAATAATCAGCTCTAAGGGTGATGAGAGCCTCACTATATAAAAGTGTTTGGTGGTTGTAGAATATGAGGTTGGAAAGAGGTGGTTTGGGACCATTTTATGAGTAACTTAAATTTTATTCAAAAATCTGTACATTATTCAGATGAAAAGGAGCTTTTGGAACAAGAGAAGCCATGACTGAGGCTATGGTGTGGAATGTGAATCATTTGATAAAAGCATTTATTGAGCACTTTTTGTGTGCTCAGAATTGTTTGAGGAGAGTGTAGGTGTGAGACAAATGTCCAAGTTCCTGCCCTGGAGTTCTCACTTAGCTGGGATGAGGCAGTCCATGTGCAGGATGGAGAACATTCTGAAGACTTCTGCTTTGATCCGGCAAGAGAGACAGAGCTATCAGTTAGCTGGTGGTGATGAGAAAGAAAGAGACTGGTTAGACTCTAGTCTCTTGAGGGAGAATTCAAGGACGGAAGAAACGACAGAATATGGTGATTGATAGAACTGGAGAAGCCTGGAAAAGGGAGTTGCAATGACTTGTTTTCTGGCTTCAGCTACATATTAGGCTGTCAGTTGCCTGCTGATTCCTACCATACCATGAGGTTGGGGTCTAAAGCCTCAGGCTGTAATTAGTGTTGGAAAAGTGCCAGCTGGGGGTCCCTGCAGGAACTTCCTCTTGAGGCCCTTCCACTTCATGCTCAGCACCCCTTCTGCCCACTTTCACCTGCCTTTTAGTGTCCCCTTCTACTTTAAGCAGCTCCTCTTAGAACAGGCTGAGGTATGAAGTGTTACATAAATATGATTTGAAATGGTAAGCCTTGGTGAGATGTATGTTCCTGCAATTAAAAAAAAACACCCTTAAAACAATGAAACAATTCATTGAAAAAAATCCTCTTTTTATGGTGGATTTTAGGCAAGCAAAGGGTTTTCTGGTGTTTAATAAATAACACCATGACAGTGGTTCCTAAGCCAATTGATGTATAAGCTGGCCATGTTAAGGGAAGTGGAAGGAAAAGTTCAGATATACGGTTCACGTCAAGTGCTATGTTTAAGCCAAGCTATTAGGAAGCCATTGCTTGCCAACTGCAATCCAATTTCAATCTCCTACCCCATTCCGCTGGGTTTAACCCTCTTCTGCTCCATCTGCCCACACAGCTCACGCACTACCTGCCCCTGGATCAGCTCTTGAATCTGACACTATCTCAATTTTAGCATGAAAAGGGTCTGGGAGGTATGCACTGCCCTGAAACCAGTCTAAAGGTGAGCAACTTCTCTCTTGAGATGTATCAACATTTCCCAGCTATACAAATTCAGCTTTATCCTGTCCAGTGAGTCAGATTCAGGTGTGATTGTTTCCCTTACTTAGATGACTGTAGCAGGAAGGGATGCTGTGTGTGAGTGAATCAAGTCCCATTCATGGCTGAACGATGCAGGGAAGCTGAATTCTTAATATGTCTTTCCAAACCAGTAAGCAAGGAATTTCTGATGTTTGCAGCCTGTGCATTGTACTTGAAAGACAAAATCAAGGGAAAATATGTCCGTCCTTCCTGGCCCTCTCTGCATGAATATTTGCAGTTTATCAAGATCATCTGAGATGTGGTGTTTATCTGTTGACAATCTGATAGCACTTAACAAACCACACGGCTTCCTATCAACTGATTTCTGTTGGGTTGGCCAAAAAGTTCATTTGGGTTTTTCCATAACATGTAACAGAAAAACCTGAGCGAACTTTTGGGCCAACCTAATACAATGAGCTAAAAAGCTGAGCACATTTTAAAATATCCCCTTGTCCTGTCTCAGAACTTCCTTCTCTTTTCCTGCCCCGGCATCGTCCTTGACGTTGAGCCTTCTTTATTCTCCTGAAGCTTCTGAACCTGGGTAATCATCACCTCCACAGGCCTGTCTGACCCCTCTTCCTAAACCTTTTTACATGTTCTCTTCCCCTTTCTTTCTGACCTCCCCAAATCGTCACTCAGTTCCACAAGGCATACAATACTCTTTCTCACATGCAGGAGAAATGAAACCTGGCTTCATGAGCTCTATCGTGCTCCAGCTTTGTCAGGACTCAAATTGCCTTTCACCAACCTCTGTGTGAAGTGGATTAACCCTTCCAGACTGTCCCTGCCACTTGGCCACTCTCATTCTCTCCCTCCCACTCCTTTTCCATCCATCTCATCTTTAGCAGTAGCTGACCCTCACAGAAAATCTTCTTTCTTTCAAAGTTCCTCGCTGTGTCTGTATATCTTACAGGTAAAATTTTCAGCTGAGTTGAAAACATTTCCTTTTAGCTTTTCATCTATTCCTCCATTTTTTCTGTCTTTATTTAACTCTGAAGTCTCTAACAGACATTGCTTATGTAAAAATCATTATTCACAGTGGCTCTGTTATCATCTCATAGACTGTGTTGAAAATATACCATCTCAGTCACCAGGGAGCCTTGTTACAAAAAAGCATGTTATGGCAAGAAATAGTAAGACAGGACAAGTAAGACATAAACTTCCCTCAACAATGTCTTTGTGTTGAAACCCTGGGAGGATACGATTCAAAGACTGGGTCACCAAAACAAAGAAAAAAAGAAAACTCCGCCAACAACCGAACAGCTCTGGGAATGATGTGACGTTACTGAAAGCAAAAGTGTTTATGATGAGCTTCCCTGGTGGCTCAGACAGTAAACAATCTGCCTGCATGTGGGAGACTTGGCTTTGATCCCTGGGTCCAGAAGATCCCCTGGGGAAGGCAATGGCTACCCGCTCTAGTATTCTAGCCTGGAGAATCCCATGGACAGAGGAGCCTTGCGGGCTACAGTCCATGGGGTCACAAAGAGTAAGACATGACTGAGCAACTAACACTTTCACTTTCTCCATTTTATCTGCTTTGCTTTGAGAATTTGCCCACTGAAGAGAAATATAGATTTCCTTAAGTGAAAGACAGAAATGAAAACAAAACCAAATCCAAACTTCGAAAGGGAGACATAATGTTAGTCCTTGGATTTGTTTGCTAAGGCTACCATCACAAAGTGTCACCAACTAAGTAACTTAAACAGAAATAGGCTGTGTCATAGATTTGGAGATTACATGTCAAAAATCAAGGTATCAGCTGGGTTGGCTCCTTGGAGGCCTATGAGGGAAAGGTCTGTTCCAGGCCTCTTTCCTTGCTTGAAGATGTCTGTCTTCTCCCGGTGTCTCTTCCTATCATCTACTCTTTATTCATATTTCTGTGTCCAAATCTCTTCTTATGAAGACATCAGTCAAATCAGAGCTCACCCTAATCACCTCATTATAACTTGATTACATCTGTAATGACCTTGTCTCCAAACAAGGTCTCATTTTGAGGTATTTGGGGGTTAGAACTTAAACATAGTTTTGAGAGGGACACAATTCACCCCAAAACAGTGCCCATGCTTCTTACTCGGCTACCTAATTTGCAGACCCCAGAGTTAAATGAAAAGGTGGGGCCCTGGCGGGGACAGGGAGGTCCAGTCAGTCTCCACTTCCTGTAGGCCCACGAGGGGCTGCAACCTCTGAGGTGGAAATCACTGGGAATGTACTCAGTCCCTGGACTGTGGAAGGACGATAGGTCCCCACTCAGTCCCCATGGAACCTGCAGTGGTGCTACCACTCAGAGGGGACTTGTCCTGTCCCTGGAGAACACTGGCCGCCCACTTCCAGGCCCTGGGCCTCCAGTTCCCCAGCCCCAGTGCAACCCGGTTGCCGTGGTGGGCAGAGCACAGAAGCGTGGATGAGGAGGCTGAAAACGACTCCAGTTTGGTGAGGAATATGGAGACCTATCCCAACAGGTGCAAAGATTTGTCCTAAGGCCACAGATATGGAGGCCAGCACCAAGGTCATCTCTGGGAACTGGCTGAGTCCCACTGTAATTGTTGCCCAAAGCCCCCTGATCCCTGCCAGCCGTGTGAGGTAAGGATCCTTATCTGCCATGTGAAATAAGGATCCTTGCCAGCCATGTGAGGTAAGGATCCTTATGTGCCATGTGAGGTAAAGATCCTTGCCANACTCCAGTTTGGTGAGGAATATGGAGACCTATCCCAACAGGTGCAAAGATTTGTCCTAAGGCCACAGATACGGAGGCCAGCACCAAGGTCATCTCTGGGAACTGGCTGAGCCCCACTGTAATTGTTGCCCAAAGCCCCCTGATCCCTGCCAGCCGTGTGAGGTAAGGATCCTTGCCAGCCATGTGAGGTAAGGATCCTTATGTGCCATGTGAGGTAAGGATCCTTATGTGCCATGTGAGGTAAGGATCCTTATGTGCCATGTGAGGTAAAGATCCTTGCAAGCCATGTGAGGTAAGGATCCTTACCCATGTGAGGTAAAAATACCCACTCCAGTATTCACTCTAGAGTGCCCTAAACAATAACCTAATGACACCCTTCTAGCAGGAATTTTCTTTGTTTTGAGGCTACAGAAATTGGCCACTAACCCACAAAAAGCATTGGCTCTCCCTTGAAGTGACCCACTGTTCTAACAGAGTCTGGTGGGCTCTCCCCGGTCTGCTGCATTTGCAGTGCCCTCATTATCTCTCCTTCTTGCTCTTTGTAAAGCTCTGTTCTGAAATACTCTNATTTCTGTGTCCAAATCTCTTCTTATGAAGACATCAGTCAAATCAGAGCTCACCCTAATCACCTCATTATAACTTGATTACATCTGTAATGACCTTGTCTCCAAACAAGGTCTCATTTTGAGGTATTTGGGGGTTAGAACTTAAACATAGTTTTGAGAGGGACACAATTCACCCCAAAACAGTGCCCATGCTTCTTACTCGGCTACCTAATTTGCAGACCCCAGAGTTAAATGAAAAGGTGGGGCCCTGGCGGGGACAGGGAGGTCCAGTCAGTCTCCACTTCCTGTAGGCCCACGAGGGGCTGCAACCTCTGAGGTGGAAATCACTGGGAATGTACTCAGTCCCTGGACTGTGGAAGGACGATAGGTCCCCACTCAGTCCCCATGGAACCTGCAGTGGTGCTACCACTCAGAGGGGACTTGTCCTGTCCCTGGAGAACACTGGCCGCCCACTTCCAGGCCCTGGGCCTCCAGTTCCCCAGCCCCAGTGCAACCCGGTTGCCGTGGTGGGCAGAGCACAGAAGCGTGGATGAGGAGGCTGAAAACGACTCCAGTTTGGTGAGGAATATGGAGACCTATCCCAACAGGTGCAAAGATTTGTCCTAAGGCCACAGATACGGAGGCCAGCACCAAGGTCATCTCTGGGAACTGGCTGAGCCCCACTGTAATTGTTGCCCAAAGCCCCCTGATCCCTGCCAGCCGTGTGAGGTAAGGATCCTTGCCAGCCATGTGAGGTAAGGATCCTTATGTGCCATGTGAGGTAAGGATCCTTATGTGCCATGTGAGGTAAGGATCCTTATGTGCCATGTGAGGTAAAGATCCTTGCAAGCCATGTGAGGTAAGGATCCTTACCCATGTGAGGTAAAAATACCCACTCCAGTATTCACTCTAGAGTGCCCTAAACAATAACCTAATGACACCCTTCTAGCAGGAATTTTCTTTGTTTTGAGGCTACAGAAATTGGCCACTAACCCACAAAAAGCATTGGCTCTCCCTTGAGGTGACCCACTGTTCTAACAGAGTCTGGTGGGCTCTCCCCGGTCTGCTGCATTTGCAGCGCCCTCATTATCTCTCCTTCTTGCTCTTTGTAAAGCTCTGTTCTGAAATACTCTGTGTCTGGAAACGCTTTTCCAACTCTAGCACAGACCACAACAAGGAGGTGGCACGAAATGGGGCTGAGCTTGGTGACTCAGTACAGAATCTGTCTGCAATGTGGGAGACCCAGGTCCAAACCTTGGATCAGGTAGATCCCCTGGAGAAGGTAATGGCAACCCACTCCAGTATTCTTGCCTGGAGAATCCCATGGACAGAGGAGCCTGGTGGGCTACAGTCCACGGGGTCACAAAGAGTGGGACATGACTGAGTGACTAACACTTTGATTTTAAACTCCTGGCTTGTGCTCCATTGTTCCACAGGATTTCATGCCCAAAGAACAAATTCAGAAATAAAAGTTACTAAGAATTCCAAGACCCCCAAGCCAGAGAGAGTTAAACTGCAAGGACAATGCCTTGCTGGGCATGGGGTCCTATGAGACTGTTCTGGTCACATGCCCATATGCCCTGTTAACTGACCAAGGCTAACACTGTGGGGAAAAGACCCTGGCAAGCCACTGAGCACCTCTTTTAGGGGAGAAAGGCCTGAACTCGGAGTATCTGCCTTGGTTTCTCCATCTGCACAATGGTCCTAATAATAGTGCTGTCCTCATAGCATCCTGGTAAGGATTGCCTCAGTCACTATGGCCCCTTTATAAATGATAATAAGAGAAAAACAAATACTAACTTTGGACATAGATAGTGAAAAATAGCACCCAAATAAGAAAACAATGTTTACAGTTAAATAATTATTTCGAATTTTCTGTTTATATTTTCATAATTGAAAGAGAAAGTTCTCAAGACAAGATGTGAAGAGCCAGAAATAATGAAGCCTTTTATTAGCATATTTCTTTGGAACTGCAGTAATCTGGGAAGTATCATAAATTAACAAGTCATGTGGCCACATATTCAAACTCTTGTCTGTTTTGTTTAGCTCTGTATCACAGAACCCAACTTATAGAAATTCTAATGATGTTCCTCCAGTTTTTCTTCAGTGACTTTATAAAATATTCTATCCTAACTGGATTACTATAGTGTTTATAAGGTGTTCTTGTGTTTGTTTCTTTTATGAGCTATAATATTTCTTTTCACACTGATCAATTAAAAAATATAATTTATGTTCCTAGCTTTGTTTTGGAACATCTCATAAAAGTATTTCAAGGATAATTTCTAAAAGAAAATAGAGACAAGAGTCTATAAATGTCTCTGATACATTACTTTGATGGATCATATGAAGATTCATCACATAGGGATGGATTCAGAAGAGGCAGAACAAAGGGACTGTTTCTTCAGAAACCCTGGTATAAATAAGCAAATTGTTAGCTCAAAGAAGGAAGCCGAGGGCACCACCAAGCTCTGTGTGGCTCAGTCTTTCTGGTAATTGGCTTGAAATCGATGCTGTGTAGTATCAGTTACTGCGACAACCAACAATAGGAAAAGAGGTTAGGAACTTAATGAGAAAGAGTAAAAAGGACCAGAAAAACTGGAAGTCTCTGCTGAGTCCCAAAGACATGTGAGGAAAGGAGCCAGTTAGAGAAACTGGGATGAGAAAAGTATAAAGTGGAAGAGATTCTGAAAGATGATAGATGGAGATGGAAGAAACGGAGCCTGAGGGCTGGAGTGGCTGATGACCAGGCAGGGCGGCTAAACCAGGATCTGATCATACTTTTACTTAAATTCCAGATCTCCAGATTAGCAGAATGGCTCATTACTCAGGGCTATAAAAAATTGCCTAGAGAAAAAAAAAATCAGTGGCTTTGCACATGTCTGCTTTGTGACAACATTCACTCCTACATGTGTTCATACAGGTTAGAAAAGGGGGAGTTGAAGAGAGCAAGAGGCTGGCTTCCTGGTCCTCCAGTCACGAAATCAAGTTGCATCTCCCAGCAAACAGCAGGACATAGCATGGGCTATTTTATCAGGTTGCAAAACTCTCCAGGGGTCTTTTGCATTTAGTGCTTAAGGGACTGGTTTGAATCTCTACAAGTTCCTGTAAGTGCAAGTTATTTAACCCTTCTTCAGAAGAGTGTGTATTAACAGAACCTACCTGATTAGCCTGAGGGACATTTTGACCTTTGTGTTAGAAATGAAAGCTAAGGAGAAACTCTCAAGTTCATGCCTTCTCCTCACTGCTCCCTCCAGGTGGTGGTTCCTGCCACCCTCTTTCAAAAGCCTCTTCTATGTGGCACCCTCTCTTCATTCCTTGATATCGGGGCACATCACCTGGGACTTCATTCTCGCACGCACTGTGTGACTCCAGCAGTATTCCAGCAGCCTCCCCACCTCAAGACCTTTACCTTCCGTACAGATGACCTAACACTCTGGCCCAGTGTTGGGTCTAACTCAAGTTGTGGCCCATTAAAGTGACAAACTAAATTTAGTGTGTCCCAACCAGCATTGCAAAACAACATGGAATGAAACAGAGGAGAAAAGAGGCGGTGCAGCGTATTAGGCAAGGGTGCTTTTTAATGATAAAAAGTGGCAGGTGTATCAATATATGTCTGCCCTGCTCACGATGCAGAGTTCCTTGATCTCCTCTGGCCTGAGAACCTTCTTTCACCTGTTCTCACTTTCGTGACCACTCTTGCAACCATATCTTGGACCTGGTCTCTACTGAGAACAGATCTACCTCCAAAATCCATCATTTCCTTATTATGATCACTACCCTTCCTATTCTGCCACTTCTCTCATCTTACTTTCACTGCCTGTTTTTTTTTTTTTTTCCTTTTTAACTCCTATTTCTTGAATCTACATTTTCTGCTCCTTAATATTCCTATTAGAACTGACTTAGCTCAGGTCATCAGCCTCTTCCGTTATCGGCAATGGCTTGAATCTTCTAGTTGGTTTCTTGGCTGCCCTTCAGAATTCCTCTCTTCAAATCCCAAACTGACTATGGCAGTCCTAAACTTCGAAGTGTGATCTGGTTCTGGTTCCCCTTTTCCAAACTCACAAGACCCTTCTTAGCAGTACCCAATTTACTCAACCAGAGTTGTTTTCTTTTTCCCTTGAGCAGAGTGCCTGTGAACAAACTCATTTCCTCATCTTTCATGT
Organism: Neotragus pygmaeus; assembly: GCA_006410875.1. NCBI lineage: Eukaryota > Metazoa > Chordata > Mammalia > Artiodactyla > Bovidae > Neotragus > Neotragus pygmaeus. The sequence goes on from SJYV01038331.1 coordinate 2,204,308, forward strand.
GCTTCTAAATACAGACGTGTATTGACAGACATGGCAGTGTCTTCTCCTGCCACGACTCTATTCTGGGATCTACTCCGTCCACAGCCCCCAGTGAGGCCGCATCCCTGTGTGTGCCTCCCACCCCTACCTTGGCCTCCTAGCCGTGGGAAGGCCTCTGATTCATGGGCCGAGCACAGGGACCAGCCAATCTGCTGTGACCAGTGTGGCCAGATTCCTCTCTTAGGAAATTAAGAGACTCTTCTGAGGATGCTGTGGGAGCTATCTATGAAAGATCCTACAAGTAGAAGCAGAAGAAACCAGTCCATAGAAAGAGAGCCAAACAGGGACCACCCACCAGCCCCTGAGACACAGAGAAGTTGCTTCATCTCAGGGGCCAGGTCTCTGTTTCCAGGAGGCCTGGTGGCACAGGACCTGTCCACGGGGCCCCTTGAGATCCTGCTGCCCTTCCCTCCAGGCCCGCATTTGCCTGTGACCTTCAGTGGCTCTCTTTCCTCCATCCAAAAGAGCCCAGATCAGAACTCTCAGCCCACTGAACTCTGTTGCCCAATACGTGACTCTGCCTTTGCACACCTTCTGTGTTTTCCCAAATGTTCCTGCTTCCATGGGGCAACTGCCTACTTCTCCTTCAGGAAAACGGTCTGGTTCCAGGGTGCATTAACTTAACTACTATATGACACTGTATCTACTAATTTTTAAATACAAATCCATTGATAAATGGGGCTTCCCAGGTGGCTCAGTGGTAAAGAATCTACCTGCCAATGCAAGAGACACAGGAGATGTGAGTTCGATTCCTGGTTTGGGAAGATCCCCTGGAGTAGGAAATGACAACCCACTCAGTCTGCCTGGGAAATCCCATAGACAGGGGAGCCTGGGCGGCTACATACTATAGTGTTGCAAAGAGTTGGACATGACTGAGCATCTGAGCAATCACCACAATTCCATCCATCATCTGTCTCTCAAGGCTGGGATGCTTACAATAAATAAGAAATCAATCAGTAATACATATCAAATAAACGTTCAGATTAAAAATAGAACATGTATAAACTGCCTTGTATTATTGTGCATGCGAAGTCACTTCAGTTGTGTCTGACTCTGCGCAACCCTATGGACTGCAGCCTGCCAGGCTTCTCTGTCTGTGGGATTCTCCAGGCAAGAGTACTGCAGTGGGTTGCCATGCCCTCCTCTGGGGGATCTTTCTGACCTAGGAATTGAACCTGCATCTCTTAGGTCTAACCTGCATTGGCAGGTGGTTTCTTTACCACTAGTACCACCTGGGAAGCCCCACTTTGTATTATTACATATTCCTTATTAGTGGATATGAAACTGACACAGGTGCACATTTTCTCCCGGTTGCTCTGGTGATGTCAATCATGGCTAAAAGTAAATCAGTATACTACAGTGAACACAGTAGTAAACCTCAGCACCCAAACAACTAAAAAAAAAAGCAGCCATATTTCAGCTTCTATGTCTGAAAAACGTATGGCTGGAGTAGACAATGTCTCAGGTCCCTTCCAACATGAAGATTTTGTTTCTCCATCTTTGGACAAACAGGAAAAACTTGATTTAAACTCATCTAGATTATACTTGAAATTCCACTGATATGAGTGCTTGAAGTCAGGAAGGGGAGCCTGGGTGACTATCGGAGCATTCAGTCCCTGTGCTTTTAGAAATCAGTAGCACCATTTTCATATTTGAAGACTCTCTGTGCCAACTATGAGTGTACAAGAGGTAGTGGACGATTCTAATTTCATAGTGTCCTTGACTATTAAAAAGAAGGCACTGATTAGAAACAATCTCAGCCGGGATTTGTATCTGCTACATATAGAAGGGATTAGCCCATCTGTGCTAACCCTGGCTCAGGGAATCACCAACGCGTTCTCTCTGTGTGGCTACTTTCCAACTTCTCCTCTGGGCCTCTGCCCTGTTCTAGTTAGACATGAGTGCTCAGGCAAGATCCACGTTTTAAAGTGTAAAAGAATAAGCTCAGCACAGTCACTGCTAGTGGAGATGGGTCACCCACCAGATCACATGCCCAGCTGCAGGAACATTTTCACTGAACATTTCCCTGAAGAAATAAGAGGTCTCTGACCTTTTGCCGCTTCAGGATAAGAATTGCTCAATCAGTCCTTGGGAAAGCCTCCTAGGAATGCAGGAGGATATAGTCCAGACACAGAACATGTGGAGAAGGGAAACAGACACTGGTGACACCTTGTTTTACCCTTTCTGTTCAAGCTTCTCCCCAAAGGCTGAGAGGGTGGAGGCTGCCTGGAGACGCCTCCTGGTATATTTAATTTTCCACCTGCCACCTTCCTCCCCTCACAGGTGGGCTTGCGCTTTTGGATGCTGGCTGCTTTGCCCCTGAGGCTGCCCATATGCTTATTCATGAAGGCAGGTAATCTGTGTGTGTGTGTGTGTGTGTGTGTTTGCTCAGTGGCTTCAGTTGTGTCTGACTCTTTGAGACCCTGTGAGCCTGACTAGCCCGTCAGGCTCCTCTGTCCACGGGGATTCTCCAGGCAAGAACACTGGAGTGGGTTGTCATGTCCTTCTCCAGGCGATTTTCCTGACCCAGGGATTCAAACCATCCTCTTGTGTCTCCTGCACTGGCAGGCTGGTTCTTTACCACTAGCGCCACCTGGGAAGCCCTTCTATCTCTGTACCTGTCCCTTTATGTGTCTTATGTATAGTAGGTGCTCAATAAATATTTGATGAACTGAGCCGTGAGTACACGTGTATACTGTGGCAGTAACCTCCCCAAAACCCCACTCACTGGCATGCTGTGTGCCTTGCAAGGGGTCACATTTTGTGATCAGTAGTCCTATGGATGTCACAGCCCCTATATTTTAAAGTGTTAAGGAACTGAAGAGCAGAGAGCGAATTTTGCTCCAGCTCACAAGTTCATTAGGGCCACAGAGGCTCCTCTTCCCCATCTGGCCGGAGAGGCTTTAGTAAAGATTGTTTTCTTTTCCGACGGCGCAGAACGGAGAAGCCCAGGTTGGGGACACTCCACGGGTGGCAGCGTGCACCAAGAGCGCTTGCTTTGGGGGAGAGTAAGGTGGGACATCTTTTTGCCATCATTTTCCCCAGAGATGGTCCACTCTCGAAAAGTTTACGTTTTGAGATATCTACCCTCCTACGCTCAGCGCGTCCCCGGCCACAGTAGAGTCAAACGGCCCGCGAGCCCAGGTACCAGCCCCTCGCCGCGCTCCCGCCGCGGACCACGGTCTAATCCCGGCTGCTTCGCCCCTTTCTCTGGACCACCGCCGCCCCGACGTGCCCGCCGGTCTCTCTGGCCCCGGGGGACACTCACCTTGCCACTCGCGGAGCCGCTCGGGGGTGACTGCCCCCGCCGCGGTCTCGGCGGGGCCCGCCGGTGCCCGCAGCAGCAGCAGGAGCAGCGGCAGCAGCGGCATCGCTAACCACTGGGCCCGCGGGTCTCCGGGCGCAGCGCCCGCGGGGGCAGGCGCCGCAGCCCCAGCGCCCAGCCCTGCGGTGGGTGGGGTGGGGGAGGGCAGGACCGCAGCCGCCCCCGCGCTCCACCCCTCCCCGGGGGCCTCGCCACCCCTGCGTCCCCGAGACCCACTTCGTCAGCCACCCCTGTCGCCACGGTGGGGGGACACTGGCTGGAAGACGGAAAAGTCGCGGAAGTTCTCCCTTTGCTGCTTGGAGCAGGAGGAGGAAGAGGGGGTGGACAATCTGCCCGTCCCAGAAATTCCTGCCTTTAGGTTGGAGAGGGCGGCGGGAGGCTGCCCCGAGCTAGCTCCTCCTGCTTCCAGCCTTCTCTCTCCTTCCTGGGGGAGGCCGAATAGCAGTTGGGGGTGAGCGAGTTGAAAATCTCTGGGACAGGAAGTCTGACATCTGGGTTTGCACACCACCCGGGTTCTGGTAAACACTGCGGGTTTGGCGGCAGGCAGCTTAAGAGGAAACCGAGCTGCTCCGAGGACCCAGGCGCACTGGGAACGCTCCGGACTCCTCTCCCCTGGAATGTGGAGTCCAGAGGTCCCTGGGAGTGCGCCAGGGTCCCCGCCCTCCTCACTCCAGAGAACCCTGGAGCTTCTCCCCTCGCTGAGCTCCTTTCCCCTTTACAAACTAACCCCCCTCCTTCCATCTCCTCAGAGTCTCCTAACCCAGCAGAATAGCTGGCTTATCCCCTGTCACAGCTGTTACCTTCTTGTCTCACTTTATCCCCCCCCAAAAGGTTCAGAAAAGCAAAGTGATTTGCTCTAAGAGGTTATGCTTTAAGTTGGCAAAAGTTCCTCCCTAAACTAGGAAAACTGTGACCAGAATGTAGTCTTTCAGGTAACTAGCAGAAGTGTGTGTGTGTGTGTGTGTGTGTGTGTGTGTGTGTGTGTGTGTTGCTCAGTTGTGTCTGAGTCTTCGCGGCCCCAGGGACTGTAGTGCGCCAGACTCATCTGTCCATGGAATTCTCCAGGCAAGAATACTGGAATGGGTTGCCATTTCTTTCTCCAGGAGATCTTCCTCACGCAGGGATTGAACCTTGGTCTCTCACATTGCAGACAGATTGACAGATTCTTTATCATCTGCCTACTAGCAGGGCAGCCTACCTGAAATGTTTAATATTCATGAGAACAGGCTAATATAGTATCTTTCCTAGTCATTAAATAAAACATTGTTTATGATGCTAGTCATTAAAGCATAAAGGAGGGAAGAGAGCAAAATGGAGCTTTAAAAAATAAAAGGAAAGTGGTGGAATCTTGGAGAACCTTGCTTTCCTTAGCTGCCTATTGAACCAAACCAATTATTTTTTGGCAGGGTGTGTGTGTGTGGGGGGCTCTACTGCCACCCTACCCCATGTGGGATCCTTCTTCCTCCACCAGGGATTGAACTCATGCTCCCTGCATTGGCAGCCTGGAGTCTTAACAATTGAACTGCCAGGGAAGCTCCCTCAAACCAATAGTTCTGAATGATACTGTCGGCTATAGACTGAATTGTGTCCCCAGTACCCCAGTCATTTGTTAAAGTCCTAACCATTCCCCCCCGCCCCAGGTTGTATTTGGATATAGGGATTTTAGGAGTTAATTAAGTTTAAATGGAGTCTAAAGGCTGGGGTCCTAGATAAGGTCGACCTTCTAAAGAGAGGAAGAGGGAGATCTTTCCACCCAGGCACCAAGGAGAGGCCATGTGAGGACACACAGCCAGAAGGTACCCATCTACAAAACAGGCAGAGAACTCAGCAAACCCCCAAATCTTCAGGAACTTGATTTTGGACTCTTCAGCCTCCAAAACTGAGAAATATGTTTCCATTGTTTGAGTCAGCCCAAGTGGATTCATACTGTCTTAGCCTAGATCCCCTGGAAGCAGAGCCTGGGATGAGATCCCTGGCAGGGAGTGGAACTGGAGATCAGAGTGAAATAGGGACGCAGGGACAGCCCTGGGGCAGGCAGCAGCAGGTGCATGGCCTGGGCAGAGGTGAGGTGCTGTCACCTTGCCCCAGAGGGAAGCCGTGTAGGGCTGGCTGTTGCTGGAGTAAAAAACAAAAACAGGTGGGGCTGAGAAAATGCGAACATTTCCACTAAATGAGTCAATAAATATTCTTTTATGGAGAAGTCAGCATCCCTGCCTGAAACATGTAGAAAAGGGATGTTTTCAGCATACAGGAGTATATAGACCTCAGTCATGATGTATTTATCAGTCTCTTCTGTGGCCTCAGAACTACATTGCATGCTATGGGAAAACCCCAAAGTAGATGATTCAGCCCTGTCTGAGTGGGCTGGCATCTATTGTGATAGCTGAGTGTTATCCAAGTGGGACAGTTAACCACAGAAGTGCAATCCTGATGTTAATCCTTGGTGAGGTGCAGTACAGTAGGAGTAAAAGTGGAAGAGGCCAGGAGGAATAAACTAGAGTGACCGTGCAGGGTTAGATGTGCTGTGATGGAGTGAAGAATATTTGGGAGGAAGAGGCTGCTTTAGGATGGCAAGAAGCTGGGCCAAAAAATACAAAAGTTGGCGTGAGAGCTGCTTATATGGGAGAGAGTGAGTGGGCAGACCTGCTGGAGCAGAGGGCAGCTACTGGGGCAGCCTGACAAGCAAGGTCAGTCACTGGGGCACGCGGCTACCTCCCACTGGCTGCGGGATCTGGGTGATACACACACCTGTTGTGGCTTCAGTTTTATCCTCTATGTAATGAGGGGAAAAAATCTTCCCTGACCCACAGCAGATAATATTCCAAAGGAGCAGAGCTACGAATATGAGCAGGATAAAGAGGGAAACAAGCCATATTTCATCTTCAAAGCAATTAGTGTAACGAAGAATGGTGATGGCAGCTTCCTGGCCTCCTGACACCAAATTTCCCATTCAGTGATTAGAAGACTCCTAAAGAGCTAGTTTTCATCCCTTCCTGAAAGTATCGCATGTGTCTTTGAGGTGGGAAATGTGGCAAAGAGCTTTTAAGCCTTTGAGAAAATGATCCTTCCCCATCTCACGGTCTTGCCTGTGTTTCAGATTTGTGAGGCAGGGTAGTGTGATGGTTAGAGTAGGAGCTTTGTTGCTTATCAGCTGGTTACTTAGTCTCCTTAGCCCCAGTTTCCTCACCCCATCCCCCTTTTCTAAATTTATTTATTTGGCTACACCAGGTCTTAGTTACAGTACTAGGGATCTAGTTCTCTAGACCATCTCTGAACAGGGATGGAACCTGGGCCCCCTGCATTGGGAGCATGGAGTCTTAGCCACTAGACCACCAGGGAAGTCTCTGGAAGTTCCTTCTGTATAAAATGCAGGTAGATGGTACTATTTGCTTCATAGTGTTGCTGTATTAAATGAAATAGTGCTTGGCACAGAGTCTGGCATATTTTCAGTGTCCTTTTATGGGAACTTTGGAATGGGAGGAGGGAGTGGGGCTGCAAAAAGAAGAGCAAAGGGAAGCTCAGGAGGGAACCCTGAAGAGCTCTATTCTGCTGAACTGATGTCTCCTCCTCACCCCTGCACCCCACACACCTGGAACACCTGTACGCCTTGTACATCTTACATCTTTCAGTTTATAACTTTGAATCAGAATTATTGCTTTATTTATATCTTTCACCTGAATGTAAATTTCTTGAAAAGCCCACTACCTTTTCCTTCTCTTAGGATCTCCAGGGTGGCACAGTTCTGACACTTAGTAAATTCTCAGGATGTCCCTGCAGAATGAGTGAATGAAGGAGGGAAGGAGGTAGAAAGGGATATAGTGCTTGGAGTCGTTTGAAACTGGGAAAACAATTAGAAACCTGAACTATGTTGAGTGAAAATGGTGAAGAAAATTCATTATATCCTTGCAGTCTCTACCCACATCATCACATGGATTTCTTCCCTTTACATCTCTTTTATAAAAACATCAGTATTGCATTTAGGAACCACTGTGATCCAATATGACCTGATTTTAATAATCATCTATTTCCAAATAAAGTCTTATTCTGAGGTTCCATGTGGTTGTGATTTAAGGGGGACTTTTCAATCTAGTTGTAACAATCTTATGATCCAGACATTCCACTCTTAAGTATTTACCCAAGAATGCCCATATAAGGTTTGTTCATGAATGTTCATAGCAGCTTTATTGTTATAGCTCCAAACTGGAAACAACCCAGATACCCATCAAGGAATGAATAGATAAATAGATTTAGGTCTATCTATGCAATGGAATACTACTCAGCAATTAAAATAAATGAATGACTGATGCATGGAACAGCATGGTTGCATCTTGAAGCAATCATGCTGAGTGAAAGAAGCCAGACAAAAAAGAGTATATACTTTGTGATACAATTTCTATAAAATTCTAGAAAATGTAACTTAAGCTGTGGTACAAAAAGTAAGTGAGTTGTTGCTTGGAAGTGTGGGTGGGAATGCAAGGCTGATGGGATAGGAGAGACTTAACTGAGCTAACAGGGAGTGGAAAAATGTACCAGAGGGACTAGAGGCAAGGGTGGACATCAGATGCTTGAGAAGTTCTTTGAGCAGGGAGACTGGAAACTGAGGTGGGAGGTTTTGGGAACATGAAGCCTGAATAGGAAAGGCTTAAGCTAGGTCCAAAATCATGTTTAAAATCTTTGTGCTAAAGCCAAGGGGAGGCCATTAATAAGTTTCACTGTGACCAGACTTATGTGCTATGTTTTAAAAAGAACTTTCCTGCCATATTTTGCAGAACGGATTGGAGGTAAGCAATTCCTAAGGGTTAGGAGGCTGCAGCAGGATCTTGAATAAAGAGATGGCTCTTGTCTGGACTAGAAAGGAGTTGAGGAGAGGTGATGATGTCCTGGCTCTGATGTCCTCAGAGCTACTGGGGAAATGTGGCCAGACATCTGGGCATCACCAAGGGCTCAGATGTGGTCAGGGACCATGATTTCATAGTAGATGGTCTTTTCTTAATGATACGTAATAGCCCAGGTACATGCAGGGAGAAGGTGAACACTGGGCTTGATCATCCAGATTGATGTCACCCCGTCAAATAACAGCAAACTGAAGACAAGAAAGAAGTTGATGATTGATGGTGATGGAGTCTCACAGGACTCAACTGCATTATCACAGTGGAGGCAACCAGAGGAGGCCCTGCGGCCAGACTGCCAGTTCCAGACCCTGTGTTTGTCATTCACTAGCTCTGTGACTGGAGTGGGTTGCTTTACCTCCACTGCCTTAGTTGTTTCATCTGCAAAATTGCAATAGTAATAATAGTGCCGTTTCATTAGCCTGTTGTTAAGATTTAAAGAGTTTATACCTGAAAGGTGCTTAGAACAGTGACTGACACAGAGTAAACACTGTACCAAGGTAGTTTTATTACTAATTGTTATTACTTAAATAAAGAAAATATTTGGGGGGCAAGCAAAGAATGAGGGGTGATTTGGTTTCTTGCTGGGTGGAGAGAAAAGCCGTATAGTGGTCCTGGTTTCTTCTCAGGAACTGCCATGCCTGGAGTGCTGGCTGTATCAACACCCTGGTGGTGAAGAGGTAAGGCAGCCTGGGTGGGAGTCTGCTTTACGATCTATGCCAAGTCACAGCACCTCACCCAGCTCAGTTTCCTTTCTGTAAAATGGAACACTACAAGTGTCCACACCGTGTTGGAACATGTGGAAAACACCCATAACCTGGCCAGGGGTGAGCACTCAGGAGATGTGACCACAATTATTAGATAATACCCACATTGGTTATGCTGTGAAGTAGGTCTCATTACAGTCACTAGATGCTGATGAGGACACTGGGAGCTTAAATGACATATTGTTAAAGCCCTGCCCTGAGCTACCCATTAGCTTCAGGTAATAAGCTGTCTCATTAAGAGGAAATCGTACCTTAGATAAAAGAGAATATTGGTTTATGTAAGACAGGAATTTTCTAACCTATTTAATATGTATTTTCAGCAGCTTTCCCCGAGCCATTTATTAAATACTCCTGAGTGTGTTCAGAATATTGCTTTATGTTGTGCTCGAGCCGCAGTGTGGTATTTTAACTAATAACACCCACAGTGGCTGGAGTACTAAGGGGTGAAAACAACTGAAAGTTCATTGGGCTAAAGGCCAGTTTCAGTACTGAGTTAATGAACTAGTTTTTCACCTTTGCCCAGGCAGCGATTTGTATCAATTCAATGCAATTAATGGCTCTCCCAGTATGCAGTATTTAGCCAGAAATTTCCACTCGGGAGTTTCAGCTAAGCCTCTGTCTTGACTGGTCTTCATGCTGCTGCTGCTGCTAAGTTGCTTCAGTCATGTCCAACTCTGTGCGACCCCATAGACGGCAGCCCACCAGGCTCCTCTTTCCCTGGGATTCTCCAGGCAAGAACACTGGAGTGGGTTGCCATTTCCTTCTCCAATGCATGCACGCTTGCTAAGTCGCTTCAGTTCATGTCGGACTCTGTGTGATCCTGTGGACAGCAGCCCACCAGGCTCCTCTGTCCACGGAATTCTCCAGGCAAGAATACTGGAGTGGGTTGCCATTTCCTTCTGACTGGTCTTCATAGGGTATCTTAAGTCTCCCCTGCCAGTGTGTGATCTCATTTCTGCACACTCATGTTCTCCTTCCGTTTTCCACATGTAGCCTTGCAGAGAATGTACAGACGAAGTAGGCAAAGGGGCACACTTCTGGAGAAGAAACAGGAACCCCTCCGGGGAGCATGACCACCAGCAACACGTGTTGTCTGAAACCTAGCTGGTCCAGCAGTGCTCAGCCCTCACCATGGTCAAAGTCCCGGGAACAGCTTTTAAAAACCACCAATGCAGAGGCCCCAACTTCCAGTGATTCTGGTTCAGATGATCGGGAGTGGGACCCAGGTGTCAGTATGTTTTTTTTTAAGCTCCTAACCGCCTGATTCTAGGGGCCCCATTTAGGAACTTGCACTATGAGAGAGCCTTCTCCAGCCCTGCATCTCTGGTTGTTACCCTGCAGGCTATAACTTTCCAGAACTTAATGGGAACCCTGGGGAACAATCAATATTTATTTTAACATTTGTTATTTTCTAGTAATTTAGATATTCTATTCCATTTAGTATTCAGAAAAGTGTAAAAGATAGTTTTTTTTTAATCACCAATGCTGTTTTTAAAATAAAAACAATAACAAAATAGAGGGGTGGTTACTCCTTTTGATTTCACCTAAAGAAACTCTGGTAAATCAAAACAGGTTCTGTGGGCATGTTCGCATCTTGAAGGATTAGCTGAAAGGAGGAGGAGAAGAAAGAGAGCAAGGTAGAGTTGCTGGGTTAAAAGTCCTTCTTCCTTTATTTCTTAGCTGTGTTACTTTGGTCAAATTACATAATCTTGCTGAGTTTCCTCTCTGTATGTAGAACAACAAAAACCTACCATGCAGGTTGTTATAAAATGAGAAATAACGTTGAGTCAAATGCCATGCTCTAGCAGGGCCTCCTCCATGCTCTGGGACCCAAAGCCATCCTGTGGGAGGGAAATGATCCTGATGGATCAGGGACAGACAGCCTGTGGTGTGTTCATACTTGTCTTCTCACATGTGCCCAGAAGGTTGGAGACTTGTCAAGTCTCATTTCTAAGACAATTCAAAATGTTAAAGCTCAGGGTGGAAGACAAAAAGAGGATTAGATATGAGCTAGTTGTGGGGCTATGAAAAAAAACTTGCAGACAAAGAGCTTCATCTGCCCTTCTCAGGTTAAATGGGTTAAGTATTAAAGTTCAGTGTAGCTTTCTGAGAAGCAGGTGTGCAAAGCTAAGTGAATAGAGCGCTAAAAAGTTGGCAATCCTGTGTTATTTTGCTTGGTCTTCTAGAATCTTCCAAGGAAGGCTACTTAGTTTTTCCATACCTTAACAACTTTTCTAAGCTGAAACAGAAATCACAGTGTTATTGAAAGTATGGATTTTATAAAAGGAGAAGATATTGGTAGTCAGATGACCAGGACTTTTTTTCCTGTATTATGTTTATAAATCAACATGTAGTTTTGTCCCTGAATAATGGCTTCATTTTCATTTTGTTACTAGAAAAAAGCAATTTGTTGGCCAGAAATCTCAGCCTTTAAGAATGATGGGTGAAATAACATTCTTAATACATTCCTAGTGAATCCAGTGGATTAGAAAATTATAGAAGACCTTGGCTGTATATTTAAATTTTTTTTTACTTTCTTGGGCTCAGGGCATGCAGGATAGTGGTAGTTCCTCAGCTGGGGATCAAACCCACATCCCCTGTGGTGGAAGCACAGTGTCTTAGCCACTGGACCACCAGGGAAGTCTCCCTGGTGTTGTGGCTTAATTGAGATGAAATTGACAAACAGTAAACTACCTAGGTGTAAAATATGCAGTTTAAAATTTTTTGACATATCTATATACCCTTGAAACTGTAATTGTAATCAAAAGAGTGAACATATCTATCCTCCTTACTAATTCCACTGTGTTCCTTGGAAAGCCCGCTCTTCCATTATTCCCTATCTCAGACCCCAGTCAACTACAGATCTGGTTTCTGTCACCATAGATTAGTTTGAGATTTCCAGAATTTCATGTAAATGAAATTATATAGCATATGCTTTTGGGGGGGGGGTTCTGGTTTCTTTCATTCAGTATTGTTATTTGGAAATACAACCATGTCATTGCATACATTATAATTTTAATTATTTTTATTTCTGAGTGATTTTTCCATTGTATGGATATACCACAATCTCTTTATCCATTTACCTACTGATAGATATTTGGGTTGTTTCTAGTACTGTGCTATTATAAATAAAGTTGCAAAGAACATTCATGTATAAATCCTTATGTGGACACATATCCTTTCATTTTTCTTGAGTGAAAAACTATAAGAAGAATACCTGGATAAGAGAGTAGTTATGCACTTAATTTTTTCAGAAGCTACCAAATTGTTTTCCAAAGTGGTTGTACCATTTTACCCTCCCACCAGTAGTATGTACATTCCAGTTCCTCCATGTCCTAGGTGCTGTGGGTTGAGTTCTATCCTCCCTAAAGAAGTTAAAGTCCTGACCCTCAGTACTTGTGGCCTAATTTGGAAATGAAGTTATTGCATGTGATAAAGTTAAGATGAGGTCATCATGACATTTGGACACCAAGACAGGCATGCACACAGGAAAAACACGTGAAGATGAAGGCAGAGATTGCTGTGATACATCTACAAGCTAAGAGATGCCGAAGAATGCCAGCAAATCCCCAGAAGCTAGGAAAAGGGCACGGCAGGAAAAGGGCATGGAATAGGTCTTTCTCTCACAGCCTTCAGAAGGAACCAAACTGACACTTTTTTGGGTTTCTCACCTTCAGAAACGTGAGAAAATAGATCTTGTTTCTTAAACCACCTTCTTTGTAGCACTTTTGTTATCGCAGCCCTTGGAGTCGAATATTCTCATCAATGCTGAAAATGGTCAGTTTTTAAAATTTTAGCTATTCTAATAGAAGTACAGTGGTATTTCATTGTGGTTTAAATATGCATTTCTCATACAGCATGGTGCTGTATGTCATTAATAAGTTTTTATGTATTGAAATTTGCTGAGAGTAGATCTTGTGTCCTCACCAAAAAAAAAGGTAACTATGGGAGATGATGGATATGATAGTCAACTAGATCATGGTAATCATTTCACATTGTCTATGCATGTGGTATACTTTAAATGGATGCAGTTTTATTTTTCAATTAGACCTCATTTAAAAATAAATAAATTTGCAGTTCTCTAATGATTAATGTTGAAAATATTTTCATATACTTATTTGATATCCATATATCTTCTTTGGTGGAGTATATGCTCAAATATTTTGCTCATTTTTTGTTTTCTTATTACTGGGATTTGAGAGGTTTTTTTTATAATTTGTAGATACAAGTTCTTTATCAATGTATACTGTAATTTGTAAATATTTTTCCCAGTCTGTAGCTTATTTTTTTATTCTCTTAATATTGTCTTTTGAAGAGCAGAAATTTTAGATTTTGGTAAAGTTCATTTTATCAATTCATTCTTTTATGGATCACACTTTTGAAATCTAGGTATCTTTGCCTCATCCAAGGTCACAGTGATGTTCTGTACTTCTTCTAAATGCTTTATATTTTAAGACTTTAATTTTAGATCTCTGGTCCATTTTGAGTTAATATTTTTTTTGTGTAGAGAAGTTCATTTGTTTACATGTGAATAAGCCCCATTTAATTTTGAATATTGTTGGATTCAGTTTGCTAACATTATGTTTAGAATTTTTTCCATCTGTGTTCGTGAGGAATATTGGTCTTTAGCTCTCTTTTCTTGTAATGTTTTGTCTGGCTTGGTACCAGATTAATGCTGACCTCAAAGAATGTGTGTTGGTAAGTATTCACTTCAGTTTTCTGGAAGAGTTTGTGCAGAATTGGTAGATATTTTTTCTTCTTTAAGCATTTGGTAGAATAAATCTGTAATGCTATCTGGGCCTGGTGTTTTGTTTGTGAGAAGATTTTTAATTGTAATTTCAATTTCTTTTGTAAATCTAGGAAGTCAGGTTACCTATTTTTTTCCTTGAACAAACTTTGGTAGTTCTTGTCTTTCAAGGAATTCTTCCATTTTACATAAACTTTCAAATTTGTAAATTTTGTTCATAATGCGCGAATTCTAAGTTACTTCAGTCTTGTCTGACTCTTTACAACCCTTTGGACTGTAGCCTGCCAGGCTGCTCTGTCTATGGGATTCTCCAGGCACGAATACTGGAATGGATTGCCATGCCCTCCTCCAGGAGATCTTCCTGACCCAGGGATCCATTCCACATCTCTCAGATCTCTTAGGTGGGCTCTTTACCACTAGCACCACCTTGAAGCCCTCATTTATAATAGTTCCTTATTTATGCATTTAATATCTGTGTAATCTAAAGTGGTGTCACCAGTCTCTTTTCTGATATTGCTGCTGCTGCTGCTGCTAAGTCGCTTCAGTCGTGTCCGACTCTGTGCGACCCCATAGACGGCTGCCCACCAGGCTCCCCCGTCCCTGGGATTCTCCAGGCAAGAACACTGGAGTGGGTTGCCTTTTCCTTCTCCAATGCATGACAGTGAAAAGTGAAAGTGAAGTTGCTCAGTCCTGTCCGACTCTTAGTGACTCCATGGACTGCAGCCTACCAGGCTCCTCCCTCCATGACATTTTCCAGCCAAGAGTACTTGAGTGGGGTCCCATTGCCTTCTCCCTTCTGATATTGGTAACTTGTGTTTTCTCTTTTTCTTTTCCTCATCAATCTGGCTAAAGGTTTTCCTGTTTTATTTATCTTAAAGAAACTTTTGNGGACTTGAGCACATCCCCGTGATGGTGTCTGGGGCAAAAGGGGTCTGCCCCAAGGGCCAGGGCATTCCTGCCTGGGCCAACCACTTCCATCCCTCACCTCCAGGGCCGTGAGCAGGAAGTCATACAGGCCTCCCGTGTGGAGAGGGTCCATCATGTCACGGATCAGGTGGATCTCAGCTCCCAGGTGCTGGATTCTGGAGCACCGCCACCACCACGAGAGGGAGAAGGGGACCCATCAGGACAGGCGCCCCGCAGCTGGGAAGGAACCCTGGTCTCGGTGGCTAGACACCTGGGCTGTGGTCCCCCTGTGAGTGGTCCCCATGGGACCCTGGGTGGGCCTTTCTGGGCCTCAGCTTCCCCATCTGTCCCAAGAAAGGCTGTGCCCATAGACCGCGGTGCTCAAAGGCTTTGCAGTATGTCTTGGTTGTGGGCAGGCAGGGTGGGAAGGGAAGCTCCTGGGCCCACCCCCGGCTGGGGCTCACTGGGCACGAGACACCACGTAGATGAGCAGCGGCAGCAGGTCGTCCATGGGCAGCTTATGCTCCCGGCCCAGCACCCGTGACACGGTGGCCTCGATTTCCCCGTATGTCCTCTCCAGCACCTCCAGCTTCTCCCGGGGGTCCACCGTGGTGCTGCAGCAGGGTAACTGGCTCCAGATCAAGGCCCTCGGGTTCAGTCCCAAACGGGGTCCCCACACTCCTGCCTCCCACGCCCCTCTCCCCAGGCTGCGGACTCACATCATCTTCTGGAGACACTCCGTGGCCGACAGGAAGCACTTGTCTCTGACCAGGGAGTATCTCTGTGTGGTCGGGGGAGGGGGTTAGATGAGGCCTCCCCTTCCCAGGGTTGGGGCTGGTCCCCCCTCACCACCCAGCCCTTCCTCATCACTGGCCTCAGCACAGCTCTGCCCAGAGGGCTGAGCGACCCAGGGCAAGTCACAGCTCCACTGTAAGCGTCAGTTTACTTGACTGTAAAGTGGGGTAAACGGTCTCCAGGAGGTGGGAGGATCAAGGTGGACAGAGAAGAATCGTAACAGCCAGTGGTCACTGGGTGCTGCCCAGCTCTAAGTGCCTTGGTCAACAGCTGTTGAATCTCACGGGTTGTTGAAACACAAATTCCAAGTTCCCTCCCTGAGTTTCTGACTCAGTAGGTTTGGCATGGGTCCAAGAATTGGCCTTTCTAACTAGTTCCCAGCAACACTGATGCTGCCAATCCAGCAAGCACACTGAAAACCAGTGCCTCCTCTGTTCCAGCCTGCTGCCCTCCTCCCACGACAGTCTCATGAGGCAGTACTAGTACTGCAGCAGTAGGTACTTCCACAGATGGGGAAACTGAGGGACAGAGATCAAGTATCCGCCCATGGCCATACAGCCAGTAAAAGGGGTGGAGCCTGCGCTTGAGGCTGGTCACTGTGGCTGCACACTCACCCACATGGAAAACCAGAACAGTGCAGAAAGCCTGCCGTCTTCTCCCTCACCCGCCTCTGCAGCCTGAGACCGTGACTACAAGGAGCTGCTCGGAAACCTGCGCAAACCCAGGGCCCAGCTGAGGCTCAGGGCCCCGTCTCCTGGGAAGGTAACCGCCCCACCCTCTCACCTGATTGGTCGTCAGTGTGAGGTCCTTCAGGGGCCACAGGTGCCTGAAATAAGACGGGAGATGGGAGGCTTTGCCCTCTGTGTCAGAGGGCAAATTCCCTGCATCCCCATGTCCCCCAGGAGGGCTGAGCACGGGAAAGCGGCTGGGGATGCACAATGGCATCTGGGAGGAATTGTGTGGAGCCAGGCTATAGGACTCTGGTGGCTCAGACGGTAAAGTGTCTGTCTACAATGTGGGAGACCCAGGTTCGATCCCTGGGTTGGAAAGATCCCCTGGAGAAGGAAATGGCAATCCACTCCAGTACTATTGCCTGGAAAATCCCATGGACAGAGGAGCCTGGTAGGCTACAGTCCATGGGGTCGCAAACAGTCAGACACAACTGAGCGACTTCAGTTCACTTCACGTCAGGCTATAGGAGGCCAGGAGGGATTCCCTGAGAGGGCAGCCCTCCATGCAGCCCCAAAACACAGTGAGCAGAGAGAGGGATGGTGCTGCAGGCCAGGGGACCCTCCTGCACAAAGTCCTCAGGGGTCCATCCAGAGCGCTCAGTTGTGGAGACTGCTCCAGGGGCTCGGTGAGCTGGCACATGCTGGCGAGAAGTAGGGATGCCATACAAGGGAAGTAGAGCCAATGAAGCAGGAAGGCCAGCATGGAGGAGGTGGCACTGAGGTGGCAGAGGAAAAACCCTTGGGAAGCTGTTGACAACCAGGTCTCTGGGCTGATGACTGGTCAGATGCAGGAAACATTTACCACAACAGAAAGGGGAACAAGGGTTTTGGGGGAAGGGGGGATAGGAAGCATCGTTACCTTGAGAAAAGGGGGACCAGGTGTGGGAGGCAGGAGTACATTCATACCCTCAACACTCCTTCGAAGGGGCATGGAGGATAAAGGATGCTCTGATTACTGAGGGTAGAAGGGAGGCCCTGACCTGCTTCCAGAACAGTCCTCGGTTTCCCCCTTGAGGATCATCCCTCTCCCACTCTCAGTCCAAGAGCTGGGAGCAGGTGATATTATCCCAGCCCCAGCAGTAGATACTGAGGTAAGCCTGGCCAATTTGGGCCACAGCCAGCATTCAGGGGCACATTCAAGAACCTAGCCATGCCAGGAAGGAACTTTAGAGGCTCTGCTAGAGCTGTTGGGAAGGAGACTCCAACTCCTTGTGGGGACTGAGCTGGGAGAGTATAAACCTCAAGTGACTGGTGCTGTTTGTCACCACACAGGGAAACCAGAGACACACCAGAGAGAGAGGGGGGTTGCTTCCTTTTTCATGTAGCTGAACACCTAGATCCAGCCATACCCGAATCTAGCCGTACTGGCCACACTCTAGAACTTCATGGGTACATAAGCCAATTAACCTCTTCCCTTTTTCTCTGAAGACTACTGGAGTTGAGTTTGCATCTGCTACGTAAGATCTCTGGCCAAGGTGGCACGGTGGGGAGGCTTACTTCTGCACGTCCAGGAACTCAAGCAGCCTGGCGTCAGGGAAGAGGCTCAGGTGGGTGATGCCCTGGCTGTAGAGGCTGTCCTCTCTCTCATGAAGCAGCAGGTAGAGGGTGAAGAGCTCCGAGTAGAAGCTGGGCAGCACGAGGGGGAGCACCAAGCCGTGCACCCGCAGGTCCCTGAGTGAGAGCCACCAGGACGGCTCAGGGCAGCAGGGTGCGTGTGGGGGTCTACCTGGGCTACCCCCAACAGCCCACAGAAACCCGCATTCCACCTCAGCGGGCCTGCCTCCAGTCTCCCCCATCCCTGAGAAAACCCTTCCCAGCCCCATTCTCAGTCATCTCACAATCAACTGACATCTGTGACCACCTCATGCTCTCATTCAGCTTTGAGAACCAACATGGCAAGCAAGGCTGGGTTGTGATCCGCACTTGACTGAAAGCAAAACCCGGCCCTGATAGACGAGTGACCTGCAGCAAAGCTGTCAGCAGTCATTCCGGGCTAGTCCAGTTCGGCCTCCTAGCTTTCTGTGCTTGCTAGGACTCAGGGGAAAGTTCTCCCTAAGGTCTAACCCTGTTTCCTATGCCTCCTGCAATGCAGTAACAGAAATCCCCCTCTGATCAGGATCCCTGGGCCTGGGATCTGAAGGCAAGTTGTGAGGTTTGGTCTCGGGGGCACTGGGCCAAGAGATTTAATGACCCACTTAATTCCTGCTCTGTGTGACCTCAGGCTCAGCCTCTGCCGGGCCTCAGTTTCCCCATCTATGCACAGCAAGAAGGAGGTGCCTGAGGGAGCTGCTCACCGCCCATGCACCTAAGAGATGAGGCTGGGATAACGTTCAGAACAAAGGTGCATTTGATGCATTGTGACAGTGTCCCTTTCCAGGCTGCTCAAAGAACAGAGGTCACAGGTCTTTATGATTCCTGAATGGTCAATGAACAGCATGTGGTCAATAGCATGAATCCCCAACATTTCCTCAGAAACACCTCTATTCCCTGAGGGAAGTCCCAGGAGCAAGGTACAAGGATCCCCTGGACTGGAGGCTGGCTGCACCAGGGGAGAAGACCCTACAGACTTCCTGGGGGCAGTCACCTTGTCTCTGCATCTTCATCCTCCTCTGGGGCCTGGCCCTTGCGCTGTAAGGCAACCTGCAGCAGCCCCCTGTGAACCAAAGAGAGGGGCAGTGTGGCTGCCATCTCCCACAGAACGAGTCACCCAAGGCCAGGCATGGTTCCCAGAACCATGAAGCTTGAGGCCTGCAGAGCCCAGTTGCCCGAACCTCAGCGGTGAGGGGGATGGGAGTATAGGATGTCCATGTGAGTATCCTGGAACCCTGGACAGAAAGAACTACAGCATTGAAGGTTTCAGTTTATGTTTGATGGGGTCACAGCTCAGCCAGGACAGGACAGAAGATGGGGTGTGAGTCCAGGTCAGGATCAGCCTGCAGTGGGGTTAGAGCCAGCCCAGAGCCTGGCTGGGGCTTGGACTCAGGCTGCAATCAGGCCTTGTTATCACCTCCCCACCGTCNTTTGATGGGGTCACAGCTCAGCCAGGACAGGACAGAAGATGGGGTGTGAGTCCAGGTCAGGATCAGCCTGCAGTGGGGTTAGAGCCAGCCCAGAGCCTGGCTGGGGCTTGGACTCAGGCTGCAATCAGGCCTTGTTATCACCTCCCCACCGTCCAACCCATATGCTCACCAGCGGCACACTAAACAACCCATTCTCTGTTTCTCTCTCAATCCAGACCCAAGGCAGAGGCACTATTCCTACCCAGGGCAGCAGGCAGAGCTGAGGCCTAGAAAGGGCAGAGCCCCCGCCCTGGGGACAGGAGGGCAGTGGTTGTCCCCAGGTGCCACCGAGCTCACCTGTAGGCAGCCCAGAGCGCCTGGGCGTGCTGCTTCACCTCCTCCTGCGCCAGCCCCTGCAGGTGCTTGTTGGCCCCGATTCCTGCGTATGTGGCCTGGAAGGTCAACATCAGCGTCCGGAGCAGCTTCCCCAGGGGATGCAGAGAGTTGCTCAGAGCCTGGGCAGGTGCGATGGCCACAAAGAGATGCTCAGCACCAGGGCAAGACCCCGCTTCTCAGACAGGAGCGCCGCGGCCCCTCAGCAAGGCCTGTCCCCTGTGGTCAGCACCCTCCCCTGGGGCCTCACCTTCCTGAGGCACTGCTGCAGGGCCTCGAGCTCCCGGTGCTGCACCAGCTCCTCCAGGAGGTCCTCCATCCTGCCCGCCTGGTCCTCGGGGCAGGTCCTGGGGCACCACACACAACATCTCACCCATGCCCGGGCCCGCCCCCTCCAGAAAGCTTTCTCGCCCCTCC